>JANAVB010037819.1:18877887-19283846 GCA_029216955.1 Iris pallida | reverse complement strand
GAGATGGTTCTAGTGTCTCATATAATATATTAGTGTAGAGAGTGAGTTCTTGATATATTATGTTATATACTTGTGTTCTTTGTCTCAAACTACCTAAATCGTCATGATTTTTATCCACGTTTTTAATTTCAGCCCTAACTTAGAAAGGTCATAACTTCTAGCTCAAAGCTCGGTTTAATCTCCGTTTTTAAAAGAAGCGTATTGAAGTAGATTTCCAAAAACATGATTAATAGGCCTAATTCTTTCTGTAACTTTCTGGAGAATTATTTGAGTGTCAGCTGTACGAAAGACAAAACGCGTTCTCGATGTTTTCGCGATTCGGGAGTTTTCGGAAACGAAAATGCGATCCGTTTGAAGTTTCGGAAAGCTAACACTAGATATAACATACTTTAATCCTAATTTTAATTCATGCTGAGATGGTACAGTATTGATTATTAGTAGGAGTTACTATTCGGCATATACATTTTGTGCACCTGTGTGTAATATAATGTCTATTTGATTTAACCCATGTTAATGTATACTTATATAATTAAAAGAGAATGCAAGCATGAGTAAAGTTAAATAAATGTATGAGAGTGTAAGTATCCTATCTAATGTAAGCATGTATAAGTATGGCTTGTAATGAATATGTAGGTGTTTATGTATGTAATGTATGGTACATATAGGGTGCAAGAGAAATAAATGAATAATGAATGAATGCAAGCATAAATGTAATGTATAATAGATGTAATGTATGCAATATACAAGTTAATGAGATGTAATGTTCTATGTTAACACAAATTATATTACTCATGTACCCCTTACACTGTGTTGACACTATCACACTTGACACATGTTCACTTACACTTTTGACACTCTTTGATATGTATACATGTATGCCCATTTAACCCTCATTGCCCCTTTGCCATGTTCACATACACAATATGCCTCTTAAATAAGTATTTATGAATATAGTAACTTAGCTATGTATGTATATTCTATATGTAGAATAGTGTGTTGTAATATATAAGTTTATAAACCATTTGAAATGCCGTGATTATAGACCTAATGTGAATACATATATGTATGTGTATATGTGTAGACATATATAGCTTAAAGTAATAGATTACCTAGTGTATATCCAAGTGAATTCTTGCCTATTTGAGTATTGAATAATTGCAGCTATATAGAGTTGGGTGTATGTTGGCTTGTAACCTTGTATTGATGTGTGCTGCTAGGATAGTTTGGTTAGGCCTAGTACGACTTACTGGGTTAGGACATGACCTAGTTTGACTAGTGCAGTTGACCAGAGTTGACCAAGGTTGACTTTGGCCTAGTTTGACCTAGATTCATGTAGAATGCAGTGTAGTGCTTTATATTACCCTTCTGGACAGTTGTGACTTGTGATGTTCTAATTAGGAGCCAGACACCTCTTCCTCGGACAGTATCTTTACCTTAGAAATTCAGATATCAGGTAAGTACATTCTCTGATCATTTTATATCCTGTTTAGAATTATTTTCCTGCTTTAAATTACTTTACTTGATACTGTCACGTTGGTCACACGGATTGGTACTATATGGATCTTTTCATGAGATATTATCCCCCTCGGGAGCATCGGATACTGCATGTTTTGTGCGTTTCACGAATCATCACGTATCTCTATGCTTCTCTGATTCACGAATCGCTTGTGACACATGTACTCTCATGTTCACAGATCCATCATGAATCACCTTCACGTATCACTCATTTTATGAGCCATGTGAAGTTTCACGAATCTTAACATAACTTGAACAGATCCTTGTGTATTCATTGGGGATAGAGGAGTAGAAATAGACATGTGAATATTATCCAAGTAGCTGTAGTCATGAATCACTCTCTTAGCTGTAGTCATGAATCTCCTATGCCATTCACATGTTTATATTTACTCTGACTCACTAGTCACTGTTGGTTCTCTATGTATAGTAGATATTTCTATTACAGTTCTCTTTCTCTGTTTACATACTATATTTCTTCAGATCCTGTATCTTACTTTACTGCATGATTATATTTTCTAACCTGCTATAATCTGTTGAGATGTACTGTGCTCGCTCCAGTCCTGACTGGACCCGTTGATAAATTTTACAGATAGCCTGGAGGTTGCCTGCTAGCCTAGAGGAGACAGTAGAGGTTGCATAGATAGCTAGGGTTTTTGCTTATAGTTTATTTTCAGTCATCTTGAGTTATATTATGGATTACTGTATTTGAGTTTTGAGATGTATTCTGAGTTTGTATCTTAGACACTTAGACTTCTATCTGTTGTATCTCTTTTCGATTTCATGTTTTATCTATCTTCCTTTATGCTCTACCTTAGATGTGATTGAGTTTACATTCTGCTATGTCACACCCATTCGGGGAGTATAAACTGTTTAGTCTTATACTGTTAGTTGCATTGAGACCTAGGACAGCGTTCTACCGCCGACACTGCGGCGTAGGCTGGGCGTTGTTACATTTTCGTGCCCTAACTCTAGGGTGCGGGTCGTGACAATGCTTATAAGAGAATCCGCACATTGTCTGCTAAGAAAGAGAACGGTTTCCTGCTTGAAAAGAAGATAGAATTGTTTATGGCTTGCTCGATTGATGCATGATGGTTTTATTTGATATTGTATGTGCATTGGGGTATCCACTTAGTGACAAGCTGAACCCTAGAGAGTCACAGCGGCTAGCGACGAGCTGAACCCATACGAGTCACAGCGGTTAGCGACGAGCTGAACCCAAGAGAGTCACAGCGGCTAGCGACGAGCTGAACCCATGCGAGTCACAGCGGTTAGCGACGAGCTGAACCCGTGGGAGGCACAGCGGCTAAGATGGAAATAAGATATTGGCTTTTCAAAGATGTTTTCAAAAGAAATGTAAACTGACTCTGTATGCATGAAATGAACATAGGTAAAGAAGTAGCAAGATCACATCACAAGAAATATTTTCTCACTAAATAAACAGTGATCGTTTCAGAAGAATGTAGCCCCTTTGTTCACAATCACCAGTATGCTGATATACTGACCCACTATCAGTCTGCATGCAGGTACACTATACATCAAAAAGGATAGTCCAAAGCGATAGCCCGAGCCTCATCCTCAGGAGCCAGAAATCAGAAGAGATGCCAAGAGACGACATCTGTTGCAAGAGTTGGTTTTGTATATAAAAGGATGTAATATATGGGAATGGGATCATTGTAATCTGTAAAGTTCTGATAGATTGTAACATTGTATCAGAGAGAATCGAGAGCTTGTAATATGTTCAAATGAAATCAATAAAGAGAATTGTTTTTTATTACCATTGTGTTCTATGCTTGTATTCTGAAATATGTCCGCTGCTGCTTCAATTATCTGCGATACGTTCCGCTGCGTATTGTCAATCTTGTCTATCTTGTCTTGCTTCAGTTCTTGGCCTTGTGCAAGCGCAACTTAGGCTTGCACGGCATCACGCCTTAGCGAGGACGAACGATCCCAAAAGAGCCGAAGCGAGGACGAAAGGACTCTGCGGGATCGGGGCGTGACAATGTATAGGTTGTGTTCATACCAGAAGTCGTAGATCGACAAACGATCAATCACATGTTGCAAAAACTCCTCGCGAAGTGGCCTCCTTGGCGGCTGTCCGCGCCTGTGCGCGTTCCGGCGCTGCCGTGGCCGGCCAGTGGCCGCGCGCGACAGCGCCCAGTGCTGGGGAGGGTTGCCCATGGTGGCTGGGTTCGGTGGCGCGGCTAGGGTTTAGTTTTGTTCCTTCTCTTGCTCTCGATACATATAGTACTCTGTTGTGAAACAGAGTCGGAAAAGGTCGGGTGCGTTCGGCTGGTTTTGGGGATGGTTGGGCCGAGCTTGCTTGGGCTGGGGCTTGCTGCTCTTTTTGTTTCAAACTCTCTCTCTCTCTCTATATATATATATATATATATGAAAATTCTTCAATACATCCCATGGAAAAATTTGTATCGATACATCCCAAATCTGAACCATTGGATGTTCATTCAATGGTTCGGATTAAATAACTTTTTAGACTATTAATAGAGGTCAAAAGTCAAAATCAGCATTAAATAATGTTCCCTACTCTATTATTCAATTCGAACCATTGGATCAACATCCAATGGTTCAGATTTTGGATGTATCGATACAAATTTTTCCATGGGATGCATTATAGAAGGACCTTTTTTTTTATTGTAGAAGGACCCTATATATATATATATATATATATATATATATATATATATATATATATATATATATATTATTCCATCAATACCATTTAAGTAGATATATACACTTATGCCATAAATACAAATACCAACAATAAAATATTCTAAGTAAATCAATATTTACAATATAGAATTCTTACTTTTATATACTAAAATTTATACAAACGAAATATAATTATATTGTTATATATATATATATATATATATATATATATATATATATATATATATATATATATATATATATATATATATATATATATATATATATATATATAAGCCTAATATTCATATACTATAAATATACTCCTCTATATATATGCACATGTACATATAATCTAGATAAATCCCAAAATCCAACATATTTGTTAAAGAAATTATTTACTAAATTACCAATAAAACATTATTTAATATCAAGAACTCATAATATAACATTATTTAATATCAAGAACTCAATAAATCCACAATAATTCAAAAATTCGCTTCTAACATTTTCTTCAAATATTTCTAGCAATTATACAATTATATATATATCTATTCTACTATATAATGGGAAAAATTGGTGGTGAAACTTTTGAATTCCTAAAATACCCTCGAGTATATTATAAACATGATGTTATTATGTCAACTTGCATGTCATTTACGTTTATGAGTCAAAGCAATAAAGTTGGCATGCAAGTTTTCTTTTACCATACAACTTTTTATGTTCCAATGGTAAAAATAATAATTATCCTTACCATCTTTCAAAGATTATTATTTTCAATAGAAATTTTTTTAAAAAAATTATACTTTGAATCTCTTGGCATTGTAAAAAGAAAACACACACATGAATAAGTACATGAAAAAAAAACGAAAAGACAACAACTGACCTTATGATATTCTAATTAAAATACGTATAAGTACGTACATGTAGACTAGTATATATATATATATATATATATATATATATATATATATATATATATATATATATATATATATATATATATATATATATATATATATATATTCTTTATATATATATATATATATATATATATATATATATATATATATATATATATATATATATATATATATATACTATATTTTTTTTAGTATATATATATATATATATATTTTTTTTAGTATATATATATATATATATATATATAGATATATATATATATATATATATATATATATATATATATGATGTTTTTCTTCCCCTATATATATATATATATATATATATATATATATATATATATATATATATATATATAGGGGAAGAAAAACATCATATATATATATATTCATTTATTAAATATATATATTAAAAATAAAACTCCATATTCTATTAACACACACACACACACACACACACACACACACACACACACACACACACACACACACATACATTTATTCTATAATTAAATTTGTATACTTTACACTTATATATATAAATATATCTACTTATATATAATTTTGCCTATATAAATTATTTATTCATTTATTTAGTATATATATTAAATTATAAGAAAATCTTCTATATGCTAACACACACACACACACACACACACACACCACACACACACACACATATATATATATATATATATATATATATATATATATATATATATATATATATATATATTTTTATATATATATATATATTCATTTATTTAGTATATATATTAAATTATAAGAAAATCTTCTATATGCTAACACACACACACACACACACACACACACACACACACACACACACACACATATATATATATATATATATATATATATATATATATATATATATATATATATATATATATATATATATATATATATACCTCCCCCCAAGGTTTAACCTATTTAATAAAAAAATACATAGTAAAATTGAAGGGGTTTACAATTTTGTCCGTAATCATTGGAGAATCGATACCTAACAAATAATGAAAGAAGTAAACAATAAGTGGATGTTTGGTTCGGTGCAGTGAAAAATTCAGAAATCAACATTCTGCGTACACGTTACGGTGAAGTGGAGTGAAATAAAAAAATTCGTCGTTTTGATGCTTTGGAGAACTGGAGGTTAAGTTTGATTGGTTTTTGGAGTAAGTGAGAAAGTGTAACTATTTATTGAAGTGACATGAATAATAAATTTTTTTTTGTTAAAGTAGAGAGGAGGGAGTCCTCTAACCAAACAAGCGAAGCCGGAATGTGGATATTTTCACTTCCACACTCCACTTCGGAAGGAAAAAAATCGATTTTGTGGCAGACAAAATTTACTATTCATGTCAAATCATAATAAATCTTGTCTGTAAATTCTCCAACCAAATAGTTGAAGTTGTCAAAATTAAAATTTTGGTCGTTTTCATGCTTCAAATCTACGAACTAAATAGCCCCTAAGTGTCGTAAAATACTGAGATGAGAAAGAAAATGATAAAAAAAATTAGGAAGTTGCTTCTATTAAAATAATAGAAATTTTTATATAGGGTAAGAAGTTTGGGGTAATTCTAAAAAAAAGAAGAAATGTGGGATAATTGGGGAGGAAAAGGGGACACGCCAAATCACTTAGCGTGGGTGGGCGCACACGCCAAGTGACTTGGCAGTGGGGAGTGGGGGAGCAGGCGCCAACTAATTTGGCGTGGGGGACACGCACCAACTAATTTGGCGTGGTGGACGTTAGATGGTGCCCAATGAGATTATAGGATCTGGCACCATCTTACATGGGGCCTATAATTATTTTATTTATTTTAGTCCACATTTGATCTGTTAAATTCAAATATATAAAAAAAGTTAATCAAATATTTTGTGAAGATATATTACTTATTGAGATTCTATTCATATATTTCTTATTGAAATTCTATTCATATATTTCTGATTGAAATTCTACTCTATCTTATTCTCATACATTTTAGGTGAACTTTTCAATATGCATGATAAAAATCATTCAATGAGCAAGATAGGTTTCTTATTAAGGTTCTAACTCAATAAATTTTATTAAATGTGGAAGAAATTTATTATGTAGAAAATGAAATAAAAAATAGTCTAACTCCATACAATTGACTAATTTATCCTCACCATAATATTTAATTTAATTGTGATAAATTTTGATAGAGGATAATTTATAGTTAGAAATATATGGGGTTAAGATATTGGAGCTAAACTAAACATTAAATTAAAATAAAATATTATTGTCGAGCAATTAAACTTAAATTCAACCCAAAGCCATATAATAATTTAAGTTCCCCCCACCTCCCACAAACCAACTGACTTGGTGTGTCCCCCAACGCCAAGTTAGTTGGTGCCTGCTCCCCCCACTCCCCACCGTCAAGTCACTTGGCGTGTGCGTCTACCCACGCCAAGTGACTTGGTTTGTCCTCCCCATCCGTAATTATCCCAAACTTCTACTTTTTTTTTACAATTATCCCAAACTTCTCTACCCACATGAAAATTTATGTTAAAATAAATTCGATGGATTTCTTTATACCACAATTATTATTCATTAATTAATAAAGAAAAGAATAATTTCTAATGAACCGACCTAGAGGATAGCGAACGCGAAACCGAAAACAAGTTGCTCCATTAGTTCGAACTGTGAACCATAAAACTTGAGTGCCCTGCTAACGTCATAGTCCAAATCCAAACAAATAGAGGGCTCAAGGCCGTGTGTAAAATAACTCCGGTACAACATTATCTGTTGCCATTTTTCCAAATATCAAAAAATTTATTCGCAGTTTTGGCATAAAATTGCCACTAGCGATCCTTTCATGTTTCTCAAAAGAAGTCGAATAAGAGATATTATACATTTTTTGTGTGGCTACTGTCTAAGCATTTGATATATTAAGAACAAATAATGATTTTTTTTGGATTCAACTTAGCCTCGTTTGGTTCACGAAATTTCATGTTATTTTCTTTTCTTTTGGAAAATTATATTTTTTTATTATAATTTTTTGCATTGAGTAATTTTGTTGGTCCTTCCGGATGTCCGTTCTAATATCACTAAACTAGAGAGTTCGAACAAAATTGTCATTTATATTCATTTTTCGTTTCGATGTTGTGAAAGATTAAGGAAGTTAGAAGATAAAGTGAATCATTGCTGTAGAAAAGCGAATCCTTGGTGGGTGGGGTGAACCATTTCTCCTCCTATATTTTTCTTTGCTTTGGGAATCAGTTTTCTTTCCTCCCCCTTTCCTTCGTGCATCCAACCATAGGAAAAGGAATGACTTTCCTTTCTATGTCATGATTCCGTGAACCAAACGTTGCCTTAAAGTCCTTTTCTATCTCTCGGCATGCAGAATACAATTCCAAAGGAGTTATTACGCACCATGGATCCCATGGACTTGGAGAAGTTGTGATGCTGGATCCGGATATGGTGAACCAACCGATTCTTTTTTGTAAATATATAGACAATGTTTTTAAAAACTGGACCGATGATCAATCCGAAAAAAGTTATAGAACATGTCAAATTTGTTCAACCAGTGGTTCAACCATTGAGTTAATCTAATTGGTCCAAGTTCATTCCCTTGGACACTGGTTTTACGATTTTTGAAAATGCAGCATGTCAGCACTAACCCGATCCGAAAAAGTTACCGGTTCACGGGTCAATCGATTGAACCAATCAGTCCGGTCCAATTTTTAAAACATTGATATATGCCTCTTTTCTTCTTGAGTAATATTTACGGGCGGTGTGAAATGATAGCGTTGAACCTTGAGACTAAAAATATGAGTTTGAAATTTTTTTACTTTAGTCCCACTTATTAATATAAATTTGTACTTCCATCGCACTTTTATGTTTAATAGACTTATATTTTATTTTTTGTCACAAAAAATATTTTTGATGAGAAAGCTATTTTTTAACAAAGTGAATTATAAGTCTAATAAACACAAAAGGGAATGTAAATACAAATTTATACTAATAAGTGCAATAAAAGTAAAGAATTCACTAATTTTTGTAGTGATACCCATTACAATGATATGTCAATATATCTTTTCTTTTTTCTTTTAATACTATTGCAACCAAAAATGTTTTTCAAGAATATCTATTGCACATAATGCTGCAACAAATCTTGCACAATACTACTTGAATGCATCCAAAATAACACGAGATATTAGGAGAGCTACTATCTTACAATTATACTATTCTATAATCATTTGGAGCCAATGGCAAGCGGTCTAGCGGTAAGATCATTGGCATATTGAGGGAAGGTCTTAGGATCGAGCCTCAACGGGAACGGCTGGGTGGTATTTTTCCTCGGTCCCCGGACCAAAGTCGATTGGGTGGCCACGGATTTTGGTTTTAAAAAATAAATAAATAAATAAATAAAATAATCGTTTGGAAACTTTTATTTTTCCTGAAGGTTGAATATGAAAAACATCTTTTAGACATAAACCCCTAAGATCTTGCCTATTTCAGCACAAGTCCATAAAATCTTACCATTTTGATGATAACCCTATGATAAATATAATTATCGATTTCAGATAGATAAAATTAGGAACAATATGTAATGCATGTGGTTTGTATTACGTATTTCTGGAATACGTATACGAATTTATTCTTGTATTGTATGATTCCTTGTTTAGTTTTCTTCATGGCTTGGCTTGGTTTATTCTTGGCCCGGGTTGGCTAGGTTCGGTTGGGATTATTTTGGTTCATCATGAACCATGGATAAACCCCCTACCACCACCTTTGATATTTATTGCCATTTCTTCTTTCTCTCTCTTCATTACTCATCTTCTTCTTCCTCATTTACACCCTTCACCTACCAAAGAGAGAAGAGAGAGGTCTAGGCAAGTGCACCTTGCCACCACTTGAGAACCACTTTTTATTTGTCTATTAGCTA
This sequence comes from Iris pallida, assembly GCA_029216955.1. Taxonomy (NCBI): domain Eukaryota; kingdom Viridiplantae; phylum Streptophyta; class Magnoliopsida; order Asparagales; family Iridaceae; genus Iris; species Iris pallida. The sequence goes on along the minus strand of JANAVB010037819.1, from coordinate 19,273,813 downwards.
GAATAGGCCATGGTGATCAATATTAGAACTTGACATTTTTTTGATTTGGTGTTTCCATCGTTCTAGATCTAAGTTTCTTCTATTTTTGGTTTTGCATGGTTTTCATCTATTTAAGTTGTATTTCTATGGGTTTTGATGTCCTTATGTTGGAGAGAATTGAATTTCACCCAAGATAGAACTTTGCAAAGTTGGATTTGGACTTATTTTGACCAAGTTATGGACTTTGAAGCTTTGGATTCAACCATAGAGTTCCTGCTGATTGGAGAAGACAGTGAGCAGTGCACGAGCATTTTAGCTTGTGCCACTGAGTTGTGCGCGCTCTTTAGCGCAGCGCAGTCCCTATACGCTGCCTTTTGGGAGCGTATGACTCGCATACGCTCGCTTGCTTGACAAGGAGTCGTATGGACCCCATACGCTGCCTTTTGGGAGCATATGACTCGCATACGCTCGCTTGCTTGACAAGGAGTCGTATGGACCCCATACGCTGTCTTTTGGGAGCGTATGACTCGCATATGCTCGCTTGCTTGACAAGGAGTCGTATGGACCCCATACGCTGCCTTTTGGGAGCGTATGACTCGCATACGCTCGCTTGCTTGACAAGGAGTCGTATGGACCCCATACGCTGTCTTTTGGGAGCGTATGACTCGCATACGCTCGCTTGCTTGACAAGGAGTCGTATGGACCCCATGCGCTGTCTTTTGGGAGCGTATGACTCGCATACGCTCGCTTGCTTGACAAGGAGTCGTATGGACCCCATACGCTGCCTTTTTGAAGCGTATGACCTGAGCGTGACTTTTGCACTGAGCGTATGCCCTTTGGCTGACTGGGTCTCATGTCTGCGTGTCAGATTTGATTTTATTTTCCTTGAACTTAGCTCTTCTATAGCCCTGTATAATAATATTTTATTAGATATTTTACGTCCATTTTATATCCTTACGCCTTTTGTCCTGAACTTGATAATCACGAATTTACTTGATATGTTTGGAAAGAATAACTGAGCCTGACACGATAGTGACCCGTAGTGGTGCACTCCTGACATGACTAACCTGACATGACCTGATAGTGGCCCGTTGTGGTACACTCCTGACAAGTACACTTGACATGTTATATCTTGAATAGCTGTTGTGACGGCTACCTGACATGACATGACCTGTATAATTAATCCTGACATCGTGGGCGATTGTGCTTGTACAAATAATCCAGTCAGGTCTTGCATCATGTCTAGGAGGGGATTCCTGAGTACCACGGTCAGGAGTACCTACGAAATTGGACTAAGGTTAATAATTAGTATAATTCACTAGTCATGAAGAGATGTTCCCCAGTTACAGGCGATCCCGTTATCCCGGCCGCAAATGTTTGGACTTGTAGCCTGCCGACGAGTAGGGCACATTTCCAGCCCACTGTTATGTGGGGCACTCTTGATTGTCACTTTAAATGATTGAACTCTATTGTCACTCTAATGCATTATACTCTCTAGATTGTCACTATAATGATTGCCTGGATAACCTGGATAGCTGCAGGGCCTGTGACTACTTGGAGCATCTCATTGCATCTTGCTAGTAACTAGGATTGTGATAACCCTAGTTAGTTAATGTAGAAAGCCGTAGGCAATGATTGGCCGTGATTGCTTGGATGGAGTCTAGTACAGTATAGTATTGTCTAGAATTGATTGATTGTAAGATTGTACCAGAATGATTGAAGGATTGTCACTCCAGATTGTCACTACAATAATTGTCACTCCAGATTGTCACTATAATGATTGTCACTCCAGATTGTTACTTGACCTGATTTCTTATATTTATCTTGCCGATAAATGGTGAGAGAAACCAAGTTCCGTTCAGACAAAGGGTTACGACCCCGGTCCTTGTTTGGTTTACGGGTTATAACCTAGCTATCTGAATAGTCCCATGGTTATCTCATCGTATATCATCCTGACATGCTTTTCCATATGTCCTGTCTTTTAGTGATTCTATGAAAGATTGTCTTTTATAATTACCCATCATGCTTTTCTTAAATTACTGTCTCTTATTATGTAATTATATTATTGTGCTAATTGCTGGCTTTGGTTCTTATTTTTTGGCCTCCTTTGTGGCACTTGCTCTTCCTGGGATCTGACCCAGCTGGTTTTGTATGGCCAGATACCGGAGCAGCTGCAAAGGATCTACCTGTCTTCCAGCCCGATGGTGACCACCAGACGTAACCAGGGCATCGAGTGGGTTTCTTTTGTTCTTCCACTGTAATATTGTAAATTAATCTTTTGAGGCGTTTAGCCGACGAGCAAGTGTTAGCTCGATTGTACTCACTTACTGTCTGCCTACGGGCTGTAACATGATTGACAAGCCCCGGGGGTTGATCATGTATGACTGAACTCTTGCTAGTCCTCACATTTTGTAACGACTAGCTTCATGATCATCTGGATATGTAATATTTGGGATGCCTTACAATTGTATATTTGGAGATCTGATATCTTGTGATTATTATTAGTTGGTTGAGATTGAGACAATAGGCTAGTTCATGACCTTAAGAGACTGATGGATTGTAGTGAAACCCTCAAATATCTAGACAGCCGTGACCGTATAGCGGTGTGGATCCCATTCCGTTATACGTAGCTGGCTATGTCTGCCCCCGCTCTCCAGTATTCTGGTTCTGGGGCGTGACATGGTTTAAGTGGTGGCCCATGCAGGTCTTGTTAATCAAGATGTGTGAGGGTTTACCGAATATATGTCTCAATCTGTACTCGCCCTTGATCTCTGCTCGTATTCTCTTGATTCCTGAAAATTCTTGTCCTGATCACATGCTTGTAATCGTTGATCTGTCCTGGTCCTTCCTTATTGTTCCCATGTCGTCTTCTTCAGCGGCATTGAACCTGGACCTGCCGATCAGCAAGGAGGAGCACCTCCCGTGGACCAGCAGCAACCGGAAAATCAGGCCCAGCACTCAGGAGCAGCCTCCCGAGTCGTACCTACTGGAGGAGAACCGCCAGTTCAGTCAGTCCAGCCTGTAGATCCTGATAATGGCACTTTGGTGGGTCTCTGGTGGGTCTCATCAGATCATTGTTAGCTTTCCAGGATCGTAGAGTCGATGCATTACACCAGGCAGTGGAAGATGCTCTGAATAGAAGTGGACCCCGAGGGAACAGTACGGTCAACAGTTTTAAGCGCCTGAACCCTCCATTCTTCGATGGCAGCGAGGATGACATTGCTGCCGATGCTTGGCTACAGGATATAGAGGTGATTCTCGAAGCCACGAAGACTCCAGAAGAAGAGAAGGTGGCTGTGGTGCGCCTACAGTTATTGGATCTAGCCCGCAGTTGGTGGGCCGCACAAGCAGTGGGATTAGCAATACCTGTCTCCTGGGCAGTGTTCAGCGAGAAGTTCCAGATCAAGTATTATGATGTAGTGGCTCGATATGACTTGCAGACCAGGTTCAGTAATATTTAGCAGATGGGAGGACGGTCGACGGATATGCGGCCGAGTTTTCCAGACTCAGTCGGTTTGTTCCTACCTTGGTGGCAACCGAGTTTGACAGAGCGCAGAGGTTCCAGCAGGGACTTCACCTAGAGATTATATTGGCAGTAGAACAGTTCGAGCATCAGACCTATGATGCGGTGTTGCGAGCAGCAAGGAGGCACGAGTATACCTCCCAAAGAATAGTGGACAGGACTGAAGGTCGAAAGCGGTCCCATAGTCAGATGAATCAGTCTTCAGCACCAGCCCCGGCAGCTAGGGCTTTGACTATTGGAACTCCGAGGCAAGCAACCTCAGTTACGTCGGTCCAGTACTCGACCCCGACGTACCCTCAGCAGAAACAGAAGCAAGTACAGTCTTCCGCCGTAGGCTGTTCCTATTGTGGGAAGCCTGGACACGTGGTAGCGGAGTATCGCAAGGCGTTGGGATTGTGTTTGTTGTATGGAGCATCGGATCATAGGGTGGGGTCCTGCCTTTTCAGAGTTGATTCAGCATCGACAGTATCTAGTCCCTCGGTTAGGGGACCAGCACCAGCACCAGTACCAGCTCCAGTTCACCAGCAACAACAGTTTCCGTTCCCGAGGCCATTGTCGACTCAGGCCCAGACTTTCCAGCAACAGAGGCCTCAGCAGTTCGCCCTGGCCCAGGCCCAGATCCAGAATCGACAGAGAGGTATCTGTATCCTATTGTCTTGCTTTCCGCCGTTGCTATGCGGGACACGTGTCATGTTTCATGTGTCCTAATTACAACGGTACATCCCGGACCCGAGCCATATCCTAGGTCATTCAAAACTGGTTATTGGTACCAACCTTTTCGTATGAGGATAGGCCCGTGTCCCTGTTTGACCCAAGAGAGAGACCTCAAGCGCAAGACTATCAAGTTAGTCCGAGTTGCTTGGGGTCATCACTCTTTGGGTGAGTCAACGTGGGAGCGTGAGGATGATATCCGATCGTGATATCCTGAATTGTTTGACTCGTGAGGTATAATGTCTTTCTTATACCTCCTGCCTTCGATTCCTTGCTTGCATGATTGATTGATTATCTAGTATAGCTTGCTTGTTATTAGTATAGCTTGTCATTGCCCCTCTAGCCTCTTGATTAAATTCCGAGGACGGAATTCTTTTAAGGTGGGTAGAGTTGTAATGCCTGTGGTTCGTATTACGTATTTTTGGAATACGTGTACGTATTTATTCTTGTATTGCATGATTCTTTGTTTAGTTTTCTTTATGGCTTGGCTTGGTTTATTCTTGGCCCGGGTTGGCTAGGTTCGGTTGGGATTATTTTGGTTCATCATGAACCATGGATAAACCCCCTACCTACCACCACCTTTGATATTTATTGCCATTTCTTCTTTCTCTCTCTTCATTACTCATCTTCTTCTTCCTCATTTACTCCCTTCACCTACCAAAGAGAGAAGAGAGAGGTCTAGGCAAGTGCACCTTGCCACCACTTAAGAACCACTTTTTATTTGTCCATTAGCTAGAATAGGCCATGGTGATCAACATTAGAACTTGACATTTTGTGATTTGGTGTTTCCATCGTTCTAGATCTAAGTTTCTTCTAATTTTGGTTTTGCATGGTTTTCATCTATTTAAGTTGTATTTCTATGGGTTTTGATGTCCTTATGTTGGAGAGAATTGAATTTCACCCAAGATAGAACTTTGCAAAGTTGGATTTGGACTTATTTTGACCAAGTTATGGACTTTTGAAGCTTTGGGTTCAACCATGGAGTTCCTGCTGATTGGAGAAGACAGTGAGCAGTGCACGAACTTTTTAGCTTGTGCCACTGAGTTGCGCGCGCTCTTTAGCGCAGCGCAGTCCCCATACGCTGCATTTTGGGAGCGTATGACTCGCATATGCTCGCTTGCTTGACAAGGAGTCGTATGGACCCCATACGCTGCCTTTTGGGAGCGTATGACTCGCATACGCTCGCTTGCTTGACAAGGAGTCGTATGGACCCCATACGCTGCCTTTTGGGAGCGTATGACTCGCATACGCTCGCTTGCTTGACAAGGAGTCGTATGGACCATATACGCTGCCTTTTGGGAGCGTATGACTCGCATACACTCGCTTGCTTGACAAGGAGTCGTATGGACCCCATACGCTGTCTTTTGGGAGCGTATGACTCGCATACGCTCGCTTGCTTGACAAGGAGTCGTATGGACCCCATACGCTGCCTTTTGGAAGCGTATGACCTGAGCGTGACTTTTGTACTGAGCGTATGCCCTTTGGCTGACTGGGTCTCATGTCTGCGTGTCAGATTTGATTTTATTTTCCTTGAACTTAGCTCTTCTATAGCCCTGTATATTGATTTTTTATTAGATATTTTACGTCTATTTTATATCCTTACGCCTTTTGTCCTGAACTTGATAATCACGAATTTACTTGATATGTTTGGAAAGAATAACTGAGCCTGACACGATAGTGACCCGTAGTGGTGCACTCATGACATGACTAACCTGACATGACCTGATAGTGGCCCGTTGTGGTGCACTCCTGACAAGTACACTTGACATGTTATATCTTGAATAGCTGTTGTGACGGCTACCTGACATGACATAACCTGTATAATTAATCCTGATACCGTGGGCGATTGTGCTTGTACAAATAATCCAGTCAGGTCTTGCATCATGTCTAGGAGGGGACTCCTGAGTACCACGGTCAGGAGTACCTACGAAATTGGACTAAGGTTAATAATTAGTATAATTCACTAGTCATGAAGAGATGTTCCCCAGTTACAGGCGATCCCGTTATCCCGGCCGCAAATGTTTGGACTTGTAGCCTGCCGACGAGTAGGGCACATTTCCAGTCCACTGTTATGTAGGGCACTCTTGATTGTCACTTTAAATGATTGAACTCTATTGTCACTCTAATGCATTATACTCTCTAGATTGTCACTATAATGATTGCCTGGATAACCTGGATAGCTGCAGGGCCTGTGACTACTTGGAGCATCTCATTGCATCTTGCTAGTAACTAGGATTGTGATAACCCTAGTGTCACGACCCGCACCCTAGAGTAAGGGCACGAGAAGTGGGTACGTCCAGCCTACGCCGCAGTGTCGGCTGTAGAACGCTATCCTAGGTCAATCATCTAACAATATAAAGTACCTGTACAGTTTATACTCTCCGAATGGAGGTGACAACAGAAACAAACTCAATCACATCTAGGTAGAGAAATGGAAGATAGATAGATAGACAGATGGTAACTCAAAAGAACCATAACATAGATGAAATAAGACTAAGTGTCTAAGATACATAACATCCAGAATGTCAACTCATAATACAATAAGTCTAAGAGTCTATACATCTCCACATCTCAAAATACAACTCAGAATGTGAGACAAAATGTACATATAGAAAAGACTGCCTAGGCTAAACTGGTCTAGACTACTGGAACAACATCCTCAGCTGCAGGTGGATCCTGCTGAGGGTCCACAACATAAGTATCATCTAGTCCTGCTCCATAATAGGTAGACACCAGGGCCTCCTCCTCATCCTCTGTAATAGTTTTAACAGGTCCAATCAGGACGGGAACGAGCACAATATATCTCATGCAGTGCATAGAATGATAGGAGATATAAAGCATGCAATAGAGTAAAATACAGGAACTGCTGAAGGAAGATACATGTAGCAAAAGAGATAGCTGTAAAGGAAATATCTACTGTATATAGAGAACTAGCAGTGTCTAGTGAGTCAGAGTAAAATATAGACATGTGAAATAGCATAGGAGATTCATGACTACAGCTAGAAGTGATTCATGACTACAGCTACTGGGGTAATATCCATATGACTATTTCCACTCCCCCATCCCCAATCAATACACAAGGATCCATTCAGGTTATGTTAAGATTCGTGATAAGCCCATAATTGGGTGATACGTGAGTGATTCATGAAGATTCATGGAGGCTCGGTGATCATGAGAGTACATGAGTCACTAGCTGATATATGAAGATACATGAAAATAGAAGCATGAGATACATGATGTAAGTGAAACACACATGACAAAAGTACCTGATGCTCCCGAGGGGGATAACATCTCATGAAAAGATCCATATAGTACCAATCCGTGATAACAATCGTGTCAGCATCAAGTAAAGTAAGCTAGAGCAAGAATATAAATCCTGGCAAATATGAAACGGTGAGAGAATGTACTCGCCAGATAACTGAATGTCTGAAGAAGATATACTGTCTGAGGAGAGGTGTATGGCTCCTAATCAGAGCAATACAAGTCACAATGTATCCACAATGGTAAAAATAAAGTATACAATGCATACTACATGATTCTAGGTCAATCTGGTCAAAGTCAACTCTGGGTCAACTCTAATAGTCAAACTAGGTCACAGGAAGTCATACTAGGTCACAGGAAATCAAACTAAGTCAAATAGAGTCAAACAAGGTCAAACAAGTCAAATACTAGTCAACATGATCAATCTGGGTCAAGTCTAGGTCAAACTCAGACCAACTAAGCTATTGGTCAAACAAAGACCAGTCAGTAAGGTAATTAGGTCAAACAAAGACCAGTCATTAAGGTAATTGGGTCAGACTAGTTAAACTAGTCATTTTAGGTTAGTCCTAGTCAAATCTAGGTCAATTAGGTCAACTTTGACCTAAGGTTGACTTTGGTCAACACTTAGTCAAAGGGTCAATTAGTTAATGTTTTGGGCCTTTAGGGCAAGCCCCAAACCATGGGCTAGTAATCTTGGCCATAGGCCATGTCTTATAGGTTTCCTCTAAACCTATACCTTAACAAGTTATATATATATATATATATATATATATATATATATATATATATATATATATATATATATATATATATATATATAGACACTATCTACCCATATATCAAAATATGAATATCATATATAATACAACCCATACTCACACATATATACATAGTGACCTAATGTAACTAATACAAACCTATATATATATATCAATATATATATATACATATAACTCATATATATATATATATATAAAGAGAGGGAAGAAAGAGAGGGATATAGAGTGAGAGAGAGTGAGTGAAGGAGAGAGAGACATAGACAGTAAGAGAGAGTGAGAAAGATGGAACAGTAGGGGGGGTGTCTCAGGTTCCTGAGACAGGAATCCCAGCCCCAAACTCACACACACACAGTCCACATATACATACATATGTATACATGTACACAACTAGAAATATACACAACTAAACACCCTAAAAACTCACATACACACACATATACATATGTACTACATATATATACACTAAAATACATATATACAATCTACTAATCACATCAAAAATAGATTTGAAACTCGAAATTAAAAACTGGAAAAAAAACACAAAAACTGGAAATATTTGCACTGTTTACTCGAAATTGGGTAAACCCAAATTCTCACACCAACACGAGCTAAGACCCAAAACCCAAGGTTGGTAATACTAGCCCCTAGTGTCCTCTAGTGTCTAGGGTGCCTGAAACATGGTCACGACACGACACAACGTGTCCACACTAATATAAACCCAATCGGGTAAATCTTATATACACAGACACCTACTGTGTCGTGCACACGTTCCATACTCTCGTGGACACACCACGAGACACGACACGTCTCGTGGTTGTACACACGTATCGACTAGGTCTAGGGCTAGGGTTTAGACACCCTGACACGTATCCAAACCGTGTCGTGTCCGAGTTCTAGTGCGTATCAGAAGGGGTTTCACACACGTTCAGACCGCGTCGTGCACGCGGTCGAACACCTCGTGTTCACGACACAGGACACGACACACCACGTGCTCGTGTCCTGGGGTTCGCCCTAGGGTCTACTACACACGTGTCACTCTGACACGTGTCCACGACTCGTGTACGCGGGACACGAGACCCGTGTCAGAGCCAAAAACTTGACTGTGCAGTGCAGTGCGCGACCCTTGCGGGGACGATTCCGTGTCCGACACGACACGAGGTCATCCTAAACTTTGGGGATGACCTGTCAGTCAGTGCCCCGTGCTCTATGCCAATTTTGGCGTATCCACGTGGCGTGTCCAGTGAGTTATTAGTATCGGGTAGCAGGACACAAAATGTGACAGTGTGCGGTACAATTCTCGTGAGTTCGTGTCCGATTTGGACACGAAAAAGGACACAACTCGTGCTCAGTCACTAGGGGTTAGGGTTAGCTTTGTCTAGGCTACAAGTCCATGTAATAATTTTGAAATTTATGAAAATCCTTTTCTTTGAGGTATTTCATCAAACACTGATTTTAGCCCTACGATACGTGTCCGATACGGACACCAAAACACATCAAAATCCCACCAAACTTTACCCACAGTATTGTTATTCCTATATGAATGCATTTATGAAAGAAAAACAGGAATTTGACTAGGTTTGTGAGAAAATACCTATTGTGCAAATCCAAGGAAAAACAATGATAATGGGGTTGTGTGATCTCCAACTCGATGATGCCCAAGCTCCCAAATTCTGAATTTCTAGCTTCCCTTAGCTCCCTAGATGTTGTAGGGTTCCAATGCAAGAGACTAGAGTCAATTTGGATCAAGAATGATCAAGTTATCAAGGGTTGAAGGAAAAGGGAATTTTGTGGATTTAATTTCATGTAATTTTGTTCATGAATAAATCCATGGGGTTTATAACATGGGTGGGCTGCCAAGGGGGGTGCCCTATGACCGGCCATGGCATGGGGGGGTCCTAGGCTTGCTTCTAGGTTAAGGCAAGGACTTTCATGGTAAGGCTTGATATTTTGAGTAAATTAAGCAAAATATCATATGTATAATATCTAGATATTTATCCTACTTTAACCTAATGTAAATATCTATCCCCTTAGCATTCTAGGTTAGTGACTAATCCCTAGATTAGGCCAAACTTGGTTAGGGACTATCATGACACTTAACAATAATTAAACAATAATAAAAACACATAAATCTAAATAATTCCAAATAATTCCTAGAAATTTACCAAAATACCCTTTAGGCTAAAAATCACTAATTTGGTGTTCTAAGCCTATGGCTAAGCTCTCATGGTCATGGAAACTTCTAGGTTAGAGAAAAACTAGGGTTTACACTAAGTTATACTAACCAAAATCACAAAGTCATAAGGCATGCCTTAGAAAATGGTTTAACTTAACTAAAATCACCAGAAAATCATACCATGACTAAAATACCACTAATAAATAATAAAAATAATAAATTTTCAAAAATCTCCAATTTCAGAAAACAGGGTGTTACAAGTCTACCCACCTTAAAATAATTTCGTCCTCGAAATTTAGATGGTCGTACTCCTTCTAGGTCAAACCTCCAACAATCAAGGACGAAGCCACTACCTAGGCAACATACAAGGTCAACAAGCAAAATATGGATAGTAGACCTATACTGGGTCATGTCCAAAAATTGGCTGGCAGTTTTAGGTCATAAGGTGTTCTTAATTCAAATCGAAACCAAAAATAACTCCATGGGGTAAATCAGGATGGAGCCTCGGGTCAGGAAAATCGTACTAAGCAAATAAGCACATGATGGTATGCCTGAGTGGGACACTAAGGTCATGGGTGTAGTATGTCATGTCTAGGTCATGTACGTGAAATCAGTTTTGAGAAAACAACTAGTCTTGTGCTCCAAATTTAAAAGTCACGGTAATGTGCCTACGATGATCACAATTTAGAGTGGGAAAGGTCTATGGCCTAAATTGAACCAAAAATCGTGATGAAATAGTGGTACCAGTGTCACGCCCCGCTCCCGTAGGAGCGATCGTCCTCGCTAAGGCGTGATGCCGCACGAGCCTAGATTGCGCTCGTGCAAGGCGGGTTCCATAACGGCCGATTACAGCGGCTGCGACGGGGTCGTCGCACAGAAGTCCCGTGCAGAGACATTGATTTATAGCAGCAGAATTAAAGAAGAACACATGAACACAAGTCATTCAAAAGAATCTCTTTTATTGATATTGAATACAAGATTACATCTGTGGGCGCAAGGCCAAATTACAATATCTCTCGTGCTCACTTTTCTCTCATTTACAAGTCACTCTGCACTCTCTCATCTCTCGATACAATACTTGAATCCAGCGGAAGCTTCGGAAGGCGATGTCCATACATTATGTCCTGTATAAGTCTTCAGTTCACGCGGCCACACGCTTCGACTCGCCAAGGAACTCCGTGCCTCGACGCATCCAAGCGAGCTCCGCACCACGAGCTTCTACCTGTGCCTGCACATGAAACACTGTGTGGGTGTCAGTACCACTGTACTGGTGGAGTGAGCTTCTCGCCCACCCATACAAAACCTACACGTTTTATTTACTTTGTGCAACATAAACCCTTTTTCGATTGTCTTTCTATTCTTGCCGTAGGATCAGTTTTAGGACCGGCGCCTTAGCGCAACTTGTGTATCGGAACCATCTCGTGCTTGCAATGTCAACGTTAACTCATACTTGTCACTAGACCACTCCTCGTGCCCACAACGTTAACCTATCAAGTCGTGTTCGCCTTACGGCCATAATCAGAGACGCAACTACACGAAGGGCTCCATTTCCTTGCCTCTAGACCTTTCTCGTGCTTGCATTGTCGACGCACCGACTTATACTTATCTTTCGTGCCAAACTCTGGGACGTAACGACTCGGTCGTGCCATGAACTCGATTCGTGCATCGATAACTCTGAGGCAACGCCTCCTCGCTTAGTCTTGCCTATACTTGTGTTGTGACAACGCGGCCGTACCTCATATTTCGAGGTCGTGCCCAGCAACTCAACGTAACTTCACACAACTAGCCCTACGGCCCTTCTCGACTTAACTCGCGACAGCTCAAGCCTAACTCATGCAACTCTATGCCCACAACGTAACACTCGATGCCACATCTCGTGCCGAAGCACATCGCCTTCGCTGTAGCCAAATCTTAGGCTCCGACATTGTGTCTTTTTAACTCATACATATTCAACTCAATCCAAAGGCACACACACGGATTACCGCCCGTGCCGACACATCTATTATGAAAGATCACTGGCCTAACCAGCCATGGTGGACATAAAACTTACCATATTAGTTGATAACAATTTTATATTAAGTGTTTGTTATGGGATTGGCCTAACCAGCCGCCTTGGACGTAGCCTGGCAGTACGGGACCCTTGCAACGCAAGTAGCGAGCCCCGATGCAAGTCCCCGTCTTACCGATCGCCTTACCAGCGTTGTCTATTACCCAGCTCGGCTACAACCAGTTTCTTCCTAGGCCGAGTCGGTCCCGTGGCCGCGGGTCGCCGCTCGAAGAAACCATTCCCCTTGTCGACAAGTTGTCCAAGTTCATAAGGGTTAACATGGTATATTTTAGGATACCGTTGGGGCTTGTTATGTGATCAATTCATTTTATTTGGTTGTTTTACTCTTTCCACTTTTTGTACTTTCTTTGCAGAGCCCCAAACCAGGGTTGCCTCGTCGACTGAACCACAGTCCCGACATATTTTCTCTCGGCGACTAACCATCGCTTAGACTTAACATTCTTTGAACTCAGGGAACGGCTACTGCATAGCCTTCCAACTTAACTTGAACATAACGTGTTTCCTTAAGTATCGACCGACCGTGGCTAACTTTCTACTGAACCAACCGTGGCTCGTGCCTCTAAACTGACTCGTGTTCTATGCAACGCTATCGCCCAAGTCATACTTCATATGATGGGCCTTGGGGTCGTGGGACTATTTATCTTGACAACCGCAGAATGAGCGGGACACACATCGAATAACTTAGGTCGACCGGCATAACTTTTGCCTAACTCACTCAAGCCTACAACTTAACCCAAGGGACGAGCAAAGGCTACGCCAAGCCTTGCGGGACAGGACCGTGCATGCTTTAGCAAGCATTTGTGCGGGCGACGCCTATGACTTAGGCTAACTCTCAGCTTTTGTACCGCAGACCAACTTTCCTTCTCCCAAGCCATGGGACGAAGGACTGAGTGTCATTTTCAAAGCACGACGTGCACCAACTCTAAGCCGACCGTGGGACGTTTTCCATGTTCTAACTCGATTCGAACCGTCGGGATTATTCCCTTAGCTATGTGGATGCGTAGCTTTTATTATCAAGCCTAACTTGTGCAAGTTGAAAACACGATTTATTATGTGAAGGCAAAGATGAGGAGAGTTCACCGAAACTACCCCACCTGAGCGATGTCTCCGAGCAAGCCGTTGCAAGGCTAAGGCCGAACGCCGTCGACATTTCGATTCCTCCGATTGACTTTGCGGGACGGAGCACTACATCATACACCACTCAGAACAAGTCTCGTCCTCGAGACTTTCCTGAAGGCAAGCTATCCTACCATTTCTATGGCCAAGACTTAATCGTACACATTTCACCTACGCATTCCTTCGATTTCGAGCCACGCTCGCACTATTATCAATCTTTCCTTTAACACGATTTCAAGATCTCGACACACTTCCATCTTTCAAGTCTTGGTTGAACTCGTCGTATCACTTGGCTGGATCGTGCATGCATTCCAAGCGTCCCCAGAATACCTGCATTTAGCCAAGCCGCATGATAGAAAATTTGTCATTCTCACTCGAGTCGCATCGTGCACATACCCAGGCGTCCCTGAAATATATGCATGTCAGCCGAGTCTCGTGAGCAGGGTTTCCTATATTCGTGATCCACGCCATCTATCCATTCCAATCCTCAAGATCAATCCTTCCGATTGCTAACACCTGAAATAGGGCGTCTCGCCTAACCGCTAGGCTAATCTTTACGAGGCTAAGTCAATGTCAGGATTGGAATCATAGTTCCCCAACAATAATGCCAACACTGACCCCAATCCTAGGGTCAAACCAAAGTCGATCATACGGGGTTTTCTACCCAAGCTCGTGCCACTCAGATTTCTAAACATCGAGCACGATCACCTAATTCGCATTACGGCACGCATTGCGTATATTCGAATCCCTTCAATTCACTAATTCTAACCAATTCATGTATTCAATCACGAGGTCGTCTCGCTCAACAATATGTTGTGCCCCAATCTCACGCGAGTCTGATAATCCGCGGTGGTTCATGAATCACCATGCAACGCTCCCGCAGAATAATCATTCTCATCGGGGCGTAACTCTTGTTTGAGTTTAGACTAACTCATTTTCGATACGCAGATTGGACCTACTCAATCCTCAAGTTTGATTCTTCAAGCACACAAATCCATTCTTGAGTCACATTCGCATCAAACCACAAATCGAAGCACAAATTGTCGCACCGTACAAGTTCGACCACTCCCGCTGTATGAATCACCATACCAGCGCTCACGCAGAGGGATCGCCCTAATCGGCGTGACGCATGTGCGAGGCTGGAGTAGCACTCGCATAAGACAAGAACGTCAACGTTGTGGTTATCGACGAAGCAAATCCAAACATTCTATTTTTCATCCACCCGAAATTCGATAGTTCGATCGTCATTCGTTCAACTTAGAAAATCCTCAAGCCAAGTCTATCGTTTCCTCGACACATTTTAACATCCCGATTATAGCATCCATCGTAACAATGACATTTGCACGATCGTCATTTGCCGAGTCAGAGTATCCCCGAGTTATCGCATATCGATCTTTGATACGCCTCAATACCATCGACGATATGCGTAACCTGACGATCTTCCTTTGCAACCAAATTTCGAGTCGTGCGACTGATGCTATTGTCCGAATTGGATATTCCACAATTTTTCTCGATATTCAAGATCAAGTTCGATCGCTATTCCTCAAGCTCGTTTCAAGATCGTTTGTTCAAAACTCAAGCCACATTTCATTTGCATCAATCCGATATCGTACGCACGATCCTCTAAGTTTCCTCGATCACGACCATTCATTTTCATCCATCATTCTGAATCGTTTTCTACTCGCGTTGCTCATTCACAAGTTGTTCGAACGAGATGCTCGTTTGGGACATTCGAAGTCATGACCAACTAAGTGTGACGCATTCTAAGGCTTTGCGCGATCGCATCGCCTCGTCGACATACTCGTCGTTACTCGTAATCCTCAATATTTGCTCGAATGATTTCCAAAACAAACCATACACCACTCAGATTCGAGCCACTCGACTAGTCGTCGACACTCATTCTTATTCTTCTCCGAACCTATCACATACACCACTCGGATTCAAGCCATACGATCCAGTCCTCAATCACATTCGCGTTATTCGCTAAGACATCCTTCAGATTCGTTCGACGAATCGCTAGCGTAGTCGCTCGCGTCGTATCGACGCACACACTAAGTCGTTCGTACTATTTCCTCGAAATCCAAATCAATCTTCCGTGTACGCCTAAGCGTTAGTTCGATAGCGTTCCTATCGATAGACACTCTAAGTGTATCTCCGTTCCTGACCGAACGATACTTGATATCGCTCGCGACTCGTTTACACCAAAATGTCGAGGTGCGCGACGCGAAACACCACTTAGCCAAAAGGCCGTGTGCATAGCCATCCTGTGCGGACTATATCCCGAGTTTGCACGCTCAATTGCTAGGGTCAACGTTGGACTAATTAGGCATGCATGCGACTTGCTAACATTAGCACATGTTTTCTATCGAGTCAAGTTTGCAACGTTCGGCACAAAGGCCCTATCGACGCATTTGGCAACGGCCTACCGATGCATTAGATTGAACGCTTGTACGAGCTTTCGAAAATATTTAGACTTATTGTATGGACATGCCGAGGGACATTTGAGAGAGAGCGCACCAACGATAACAACTTGCGGAAGCAACAGAGTTTTGCGGAAACATCAAAGTTAAAGAATTCAATCGACGGTCCAAGGACGTAAAGCCGTGCTCTGATACCACTATATCACGCCCCGCTCCCGTAGGAGCGATCGTCCTCGCTAAGGCGTGATGCCGCACGAGCCTAGATTGCGCTCGTGCAAGGCGGGTTCCATAACGGCCGATTACAGCGGCTGCGACGGGGTCGTCGCACAGAAGTCCCGTGCAGAGACATTGATTTATAGCAGCAGAATTAAAGAAGAACACATGAACACAAGTCATTCAAAAGAATCTCTTTTATTGATATTGAATACAAGATTACATCTGTGGGCGCAAGGCCAAATTACAATGTCTCTCGTGCTCACTTTTCTCTCATTTACAAGTCACTCTGCACTCTCTCATCTCTCGATACAATACTTGAATCCAGCGGAAGCTTCGGAAGGCGATGTCCATACATTATGTCCTGTATAAGTCTTCAGTTCACGCAGCCACACGCTTCGACTCGCCAAGGAACTCCGTGCCTCGACGCATCCAAGCGAGCTCCGCACCACGAGCTTCTACCTGTGCCTGCACATGAAACACTGTGTGGGTGTCAGTACCACTGTACTGGTGGAGTGAGCTTCTCGCCCACCCATACAAAACCTACACGTTTTATTTACTTTGTGCAACATAAACCCTTTTTCGATTGTCTTTCTATTCTTGCCGTAGGATCAGTTTTAGGACCGGCGCCTTAGCGCAACTTGTGTATCGGAACCATCTCGTGCTTGCAATGTCAACGTTAACTCATACTTGTCACTAGACCACTCCTCGTGCCCACAACGTTAACCTATCAAGTCGTGTTCGCCTTACGGCCATAATCAGAGACGCAACTACACGAAGGGCTCCATTTCCTTGCCTCTAGACCTTTCTCGTGCTTGCATTGTCGACGCACCGACTTATACTTATCTTTCGTGCCAAACTCTGGGACGTAACGACTCGGTCGTGCCATGAACTCGATTCGTGCATCGATAACTCTGAGGCAACGTCTCCTCGCTTAGTCTTGCCTATACTTGTGTTGTGACAACGCGGCCGTGCCTCATATTTCGAGGTCGTGCCCAGCAACTCAACGTAACTTCACACAACTAGCCCTACGGCCCTTCTCGACTTAACTCGCGACAGCTCAAGCCTAACTCATGCAACTCTATGCCCACAACGTAACACTCGACGCCACATCTCGTGCCGAAGCACATCGCCTTCGCTGTAGCCAAATCTTAGGCTCCGACATTGTGTCTTTTTAACTCATACATATTCAACTCAATCCAAAGGCACACACACGGATTACCGCCCGTGCCGACACATCTATTATGAAAGATCACTGGCCTAACCAGCCATGGTGGACATAAAACTTACCATATTAGTTGATAACAATTTTATATTAAGTGTTTGTTATGGGATTGGCCTAACCAGCCGCCTTGGACGTAGCCTGGCAGTACGGGACCCTTGCAACGCAAGTAGCGAGCCCCGATGCAAGTTCCCGTCTTACCGATCGCCTTACCAGCGTTGCCTATTACCCAGCTCGGCTACAACCAGTTTCTTCCTAGGCCGAGTCGGTCCCGTGGCCGCGGGTCGCCGCTCGAAGAAACCATTCCCCTTGTCGACAAGTTGTCCAAGTTCATAAGGGTTAACATGGTGTATTTCAGGATACCGTTGGGGCTTGTTATATGATCAATTCATTTTATTTGGTTGTTTTACTCTTTCCACTTTTTGTACTTTCTTTGCAGAGCCCCAAACCAGGGTTGCCTCGGCGACTGAACCACAGTCCCGACATATTTTCTCTCGGCGACTAACCATCGCTTAGACTTAACATTCTTTGAACTCAGGGAACGGCTACTGCATAGCCTTCCAACTTAACTTGAACATAACGTGTTTCCTTAAGTATCGACCGACCGTGGCTAACTTTCCACTGAACCAACCGTGGCTCGTGCCTCTAAACCGACTCGTGTTCTATGCAACGCTATCGCCCAAGTCATACTTCATATGATGGGCCTTGGGGTCGTGGGACTATTTATCTTGACAACCGCAGAATGAGCAGGACACACATCGAATAACTTAGGTCGACCGGCATAACTTTTGCCTAACTCACTCAAGCCTACAACTTAACCCAAGGGACGAGCAAAGGCTACGCCAAGCCTTGCGGGACAGGACCGTGCATGCTTTAGCAAGCATTTGTGCGGGCGACGCCTATGACTTAGGCTAACTCTCAGCTTTTGTACCGCAGACCAACTTTCCTTCTTCCAAGCCACGGGACGAAGGACTGAGTGTCATTTTCAAAGCACGACGTGCACCAACTCTAAGCCGACCGTGGGACGTTTTCCATGTTCTAACTCGATTCGAACCGTCGGGATTATTCCCTTAGCTATGTGGATGCGTAGCTTTTATTATCAAGCCTAACTTGTGCAAGTTGAAAACACGATTTATTATGTGAAGGCAAAGATGAGAAGAGTTCACCGAAACTACCCCACCCGAGCGATGTCTCCGAGCAAGCCGTTGCAAGGCTAAGGCCGAACGCCGTCGACATTTCGATTCCTCCGATTGACTTTGCGGGACGGGGCACTACAACCAGGGGAACAGGTTAAATGGAACAGTCTGCGGTCTCATCTAGGTGCACTAGTCATTCTAGATCAATACTGTCCTATGGTATCAAAACGTTCAAGCAATCTAAGGTGTCCTAATTGGGAAGGTAAGGGAACAACAATCATCAAGGCTATAGGGTCGTCTACCATCCTATATGAAAATGGGTTATTAACAAGTGAAAAATCATTAAAGTTACCATTCCATAAAAAGAAAATTGAAAATTTAGGTACAAACAATCACAAATAGATTTTAGTCTTGACACGATCTAAGTTGATCAATTTTAGGATAAATCGAGATTGGGCAAGATGGGAATTTAATGAAATCAAGTATGAGCACGAGCATCCAATGATGAAGATCCAGGTCATGATTAAATTCAATCCAACTGGATATGAATACGAGGTTCATAGGTGATAAAATAATTTCAAGGAGAATTGTCAAGGCTGTTGTGGATAAGATTCTAGGGCAAGTTTAATTATGTCTCCATCCACGTAGATTAATATATGAAAAAGCGAACCAAAACGCAATAGGTTGATCAGACCATCATGCGCCGGTTCTGATTAGATAATATATTAGTGGGTGTACACCCAATAAAATATATCATGATCAAGCTCGAAAGGATAAGCTTGTAAAACTTAAGGATAAATTTACAGCATAAGATATAAGTAAGGGTGGAAATGATGAAAGAAGATACATAGTCCAAGATTCTTAACCAATCGGGTGAAGCATTCAAGGTAAGGTACAAGGTTAAGTATTTGAGGGTTCAAGTAGAACACCATCACATACCAGGTCGAAAGAATTTAGCCAAGGTGGATCTCTAATTGAAATAAGAATTAATTTAGTATCATGGTAGAGGTTATAGTTTAGCCATTTGACCAGAAAATCATGTCAAGAAAATAGAGTACAAGGAGACAAATTTTAGTGGGACATGGAATACCTATATGAAGGTAGGCTAGTAGATAAATATAGTTAGGGTTCGATCAATCAAGGGTCAAGGTTAGAAGGTCTTAATAAAGTCTTGATTTGAGGAAATATCGAGTAAGTCAGGTTTGGGATACAGTCACATAGATTGGTAGAAAGAGTCTAAGCAAGGTACAAAATAGAGAGGACAATTCATTTCAATGAAAGGCAATTAGCAAGAGGATTAGATGGCAAGAAACAGATAAGAGTTTTCTCATAATTGTAATTGAGTACCCAAAAAAATAAAAGATATTAATCTAACACTAAGAAATTAAAATCAACAACTACAAAATTTTTAAAATCATCAACTAATACCAGGATTCAAAGTTCTACAGTGAATCCTCCAAAACCAAATTCAATCAAGGGAAAAGGAGTTTAAATCGTAATTTCAAATGAGATTCTCAAGGGTCATCCCAGGAATCTCTCAAGGTATCCTAACAATGATTGAGCATCCTCTCTTACTAAGTATATTTCTCAAATCCTATCGCAGGCTGTAGTGATACTCTAGTTCGAATACCACTACATAAACTCGAGACCTGCATGGGCCACCACTAAAAACGTGTCACGACCCGCACCCTAGAGTAAGGGCACGAGAAGTGGGTACGTCCAGCCTACGCCGCAGTGTCGGCGGTAGAACGCTGTCCTAGGTCAATCATCTAACAATATAAAGTACCTGTACAGTTTATACTCTCCGAATGGAGGTGACAACAGAAACAAACTCAATCACATCTAGGTAGAGAAATGGAAGATAGATAGATAGACAGATGGTAACTCAAAAGAACCATAGCATAGATGAAATAAGACTAAGTGTCTAAGATACATAACATCCAGAATGTCAACTCATAATACAATAAGTCTAAGAGTCTATACATCTCCACATCTCAAAATACAACTCAGAATGTGAGACAAAATGTACATATAGAAAAGACTGCCTAGGCTAAACTGGTCTAGACTACTGGAACAACATCCTCAGCTGCAGGTGGATCCTGCTGAGGGTCCACAACATAAGTATCATCTAGTCCTGCTCCATAATAGGTAGACACCAGGGCCTCCTCCTCATCCTCTGTAATATTTTCAACAGGTCCAATCAGGACGGGAACGAGCACAATACATCTCACGCAGTGCATAGAATGATAGGAGATATAAAGCATGCAATAGAGTAAAATACAGGAACTGCTGAAGGAAGATACATGTAGCAAAAGAGATAGCTGTAAAGGAAATATCTACTGTATATAGAGAACTAGCAGTGTCTAGTGAGTCAGAGTAAAATATAGACATGTGAAATAGCATAGGAGATTCATGACTACAGCTAGAAGTGATTCATGACTACAGCTACTGGGGTAATATCCACATGACTATTTCCACTCCCCCATCCCCAATCAATACACAAGGATCCATTCAGGTTATGTTAAGATTCGTGATAAGCCCATAATTGGATGATACGTGAGTGATTCATGAAGATTCATGGAGGCTCGGTGATCATGAGAGTACATGAGTCACTAGCTGATACATGAAGATACATGAAAATAGAAGCATGAGATACATGATGTAAGTGAAACACACATGACAAAAGTACCTGATGCTCCCGAGGGGGATAACATCTCATGAAAAGATCCATATAGTACCAATCCGTGATAACAATCGTGTCAGCATCAAGTAAAGTAAGCTAGAGCAAGAATATAAATCCTGGCAAATATGAAACGGTCAGAGAATGTACTCGCCTGATAACTGAATGTCTGAAGAAGATATACTGTCTGAGGAGAGGTGTATGGCTCCTAATCAGAGCAATACAAGTCACAATGTATCCACAATGGTAAAAATAAAGTATACAATGCATACTACATGATTCTAGGTCAATCTGGTCAAAGTCAACTCTGGGTCAACTCTAATAGTCAAACTAGGTCACAGGAAGTCATACTAGGTCACAGGAAATCAAACTAAGTCAAATAGAGTCAAACAAGGTCAAACAAGTCAAATACTAGTCAACATAATCAATCTGGGTCAAGTCTAGGTCAAACTCAGACCAACTAAGGTATTGGTCAAACAAAGACCAGTCAGTAAGGTAATTAGGTCAAACAAAGACCAGTCATTAAGGTAATTGGGTCAGACTAGTTAAACTAGTCATTTTAGGTTAGTCCTAGTCAAATCTAGGTCAATTAGGTCAACTTTGACCTAAGGTTGACTTTGGTCAACACTTAGTCAAAGGGTCAATTAGTTAATGTTTTGGGCCTTTAGGGCAAGCCCCAAACCATAGGCTAGTAATCTTGGCCATAGGCCATGTCTTATAGGTTTCCTCTAAACCTATACCTTAACAAGTTATATATATATATATATATATATATATATATATATATATATATATATATATATATATATATATATATAAATAGACACTATCTACCCATATATCAAAATATGAATATCATATATAATACAACCCATACTCACACATATATACATAGTGACCTAATGTAACTAATACAAACATATATATATATATATATATCAATATATATATATACATATAACTCATATATATATATATATATATATATATATATATATATATATATATATATATATATATATATATATATATATAAAGAGAGGGAAGAAAGAGAGGGATATAGAGTGAGAGAGAGTGAGTGAAGGAGAGAGAGACATAGACAGTGAGAGAGAGTGAGAAAGATGGAACAGTAGGGGGGGTGTCTCAGGTTCCTGAGACAGGAATCCCAGCCCCAAACTCACACACACACAGTCCACATATACATACATATGTATACATGTACACAACTAGAAATATACACAACTAAACACCCTAAAAACTCACATACACACACATATACATATGTACTACATATATATACACTAAAATACATATATACAATCTACTAATCACATCAAAAATAGATTTGAAACTCGAAATTAAAAACTGGAAAAAAAACACAAAAACTGGAAATATTTGCACTGTTTACTCGAAATTGGGTAAACCCAAATTCTCACACCAACACGAGCTAAGACCCAAAACCCAAGGTTGGTAATACTAGCCCCTAGTGTCCTCTAGTGTCTAGGGTGCCTGAAACATGGTCACGACACGACACAACGTGTCCACACTAATATAAACCCAATCGGGTAAATCCTATATACACAGACACCTACTGTGTCGTGCACACGTTCCATACTCTCGTGGACACACCACGAGACACGACACGTCTCGTGGTTGTACACACGTATCGACTAGGTCTAGGGCTAGGGTTTAGACACCCTGACACGTATCCAAACCGTGTCGTGTCCGAGTTCTAGGTGCGTATCAGAAGGGGTTTCACACACGTTCAGACCGCGTCGTGCACGCGGTCGAACACCTCGTGTTCACGACACAGGACACGACACACCACGTGCTCGTGTCCTGGGGTTCGCCCTAGGGTCTACTACACACGTGTCACTCTGACACGTGTCCACGACTCGTGTACGCGGGACACGAGACTCGTGTCAGAGCCAAAAACTTGACTGTGCAGTGCAGTGCGCGACCCTTGCGGGGACGATTCCGTGTCCGACACGACACGAGGTCATCCCAAACTTTGGGGATGACCTGTCAGTCAGTGCCTCGTGCTCTATGCCAATTTTGGCGTGTCCACGTGGCGTGTCCAGTGAGTTATTAGTGTCGGGTAGCAGGACACAAAATGTGACAGTGTGCAGTACAATTCTCGTGAGTTCGTGTCCGATTTGGACACGAAAAAGGACACAACTCGTGCTCAGTCACTAGGGGTTAGGGTTAGCTAGGTCTAGGCTACAAGTCCATGTAATTAGTTTTGAAATTTATGAAAATCCTTTTCTTTGAGGTATTTCATCAAACACTGATTTTAGCCCTACGATACGTGTCCGATACGGACACCAAAACACATCAAAATCCCACCAAACTTTACCCACAGTATTGTTATTCCTATATGAATGCATTTATGAAAGAAAAACAGGAATTTGACTAGGTTTGTGAGAAAATACCTATTGTGCAAATCCAAGGAAAAACAATGATAATGGGGTTGTGTGATCTCCAACTCGATGATGCCCAAGCTCCCAAATTCTGAATTTCTAGCTTCCCTTAGCTCCCTAGATGTTGTAGGGTTCCAATGCAAGAGACTAGAGTCAATTTGGATCAAGAATGATCAAGTTATCAAGGGTTGAAGGAAAAGGGAATTTTGTGGATTTAATTTCATGTAATTTTGTTCATGAATAAATCCATGGGGTTTATAACATGGGTGGGCTGCCAAGGAGGGTGCCCTATGACCGGCCATGGCATGGGGGGGAGGGGGGGTCCTAGGCTTGCTTCTAGGTTAAGGCAAGGACTTTCATGGTAAGGCTTGATATTTTGAGTAAATTAAGCAAAATATCATATGTATAATATCTAGATATTTATCCTACTTTAACCCAATGTAAATATCTATCCCCTTAGCATTCTAGGTTAGTGACTAATCCCTAGATTAGGCCAAACTTGGTTAGGGACTATCATGACACTTAACAATAATTAAACAATAATAAAAACACATAAATCTAAATAATTCCAAATAATTCCTAGAAATTTACCAAAATACCCTTTAGGCTAAAAATCACTAATTTGGTGTTCTAAGCCTATGGCTAAGCTCTCATGGTTATGGCAACTTCTAGGTTAGAGAAAAACTAGGGTTTACACTAAGTTATACTAACCAAAATCACAAAGTCATAAGTCATGCCTTAGAAAATGGTTTAACTTAACTAAAATCACCAGAAAATCATACCATGACTAAAATACCACTAATAAATAATAAAAATAATAAATTTTCAAAAATCCCCAATTTCAGAAAATAGGGTGTTACACCTAGTTAGTTAATGTAGAAAGCCGTAGGCAATGATTGGTCGTGATTGCTTGGATGGAGTCTAGTACAGTATAGTATTGTCTAGAATTGATTGATTGTAAGATTGTACCAGAATGATTGAAGGATTGTCACTCCAGATTGTCACTACAATGATTGTCACTCCAGATTGTCACTATAATGATTGTCACTCCAGATTGTTACTTGACCTGATTTCTTATATTTATCTTGCCGATAAATGGTGAGAGAAACTAAGTTCCGTTCAGACGAAGGGTTACGACCCCGGTCCTTGTTTGGTTTACGGGTTGTAACCTAGCTATCTGAATAGTCCCATGGTTATCTCATCGTATATCATCCTGACATGCTTTTCCATATGTCCTGTCCTTTAGTGATTCTATGAAAGATTGTCTTTTATAATTACCCATCATGCTTTTCTTAAATTATTGTCTCTTATTATGTAATTATATTATTGTGCTAATTGCTGGCTTTGGTTCTTATTTTGTGGCCTCCTTTGTGGCACTTGCTCTTCCTGGGATCTGACCCAGCTGGTTTTGTATGGCCAGATACCGGAGCAGCTGCAAAGGATCTACCTGTCTTCCAGCCCGATGGTGACCACCAGGCGTAACCAGGGCATCGAGTGGGTTTTTTTTGTTCTCCCACTGTAATATTGTAAATTAATCTTTTGAGGCGTTTAGCCGACGAGCAAGTGTTAGCTCGATTGTACTCACTTACTGTCTGCCTACGGGCTGTAACATGATTGACAAGCCCCGGGGGTTGATCATGTATGACTGAACTCTTGCTAGTCCTCACATTTTGTAACGACTAGCTTCATGATCATCTGGATATGTAATGTTTGGGACGCCTTACAATTGTATATTTGGAGATCTGATATCTTGTGATTATTATTAGTTGGTTGAGATTGAGACAATAGGCTAGTTCATGACCTTAAGAGACTGATGGATTGTAGTGAAACCCTCACATATCTAGACAGCTGTGACCGTATAGCGGTGTGGATCCCATTCCGTTATACGTAGCTGGCTATGTCTGCCCCCGCTCTCCAGTATTCTGGTTCTGGGGCGTGACACAATAACATATTGCAACTAAAGTTAGCCATTGTCATTTATATCTTCCTTCCGTAAACAACATAACATAACCTCCAACCTAATTATCAGACTCTTCACATATAAGAAAGACAACTCCTTTCTTTTTCTCGACCATTCCATCTGAACATTTCTTATTTTTACGAAAATGATATTTTGCCTGCGGTTTGTAACCACAGGCGTGACTACCGGTCGACATGGCGGCCGACCCTTGCTCCCCTATCTCCGGGTCTCACCCGGACCAGGAGGCCAATGGCCGACCACCACGTCGACCGACGATCACGTCCGCGGTTACAAATCGCGAATAACGTAGCTTCTCCGTATTTTTTTATCTTCCAGCCAACCAACATTTATTTTCTAGTCGCCTTTCTTACTCACGTGTGTGTCATCTCTTTCGTCGTTTCTGTTATTGCCACTCTTTCTTTTCTTTCTTCTGGTTCTCAACTGTCTCAACATTTCTCATTCTCTACCAACAAAACACCCCCTCTTTACTAGAAATAGAAAACTCAATTACTATCATAAAGTTAATCCTAAAACTACATTATGCTAATTATGGACAATGCTTATATTCTAATAATGTTAATGAATATGAACATGAAACTTCTTCCAAATAACAAGAATTTTGGGGAGCATTTATTGGAAATGCACAAGAATTTAGGGGTTTATGCAAAGAAGACCCGTATGATAAACTTTACAAATAAAGCAAATTCCGGTGGGCTATAATATAAAATACCATCAAAACCTTCTTCCAATCGAAAGACCTCTTCCTTCTTCTTCCTCCTCCTCCTCCTCCATTGACGAACCACCAGCAACAGGCTCCCTCGAAACCCTAACTCTTCTTCTCTCTCCTTTTCGTCCACTCCGCCATGGACATATGGAAGCGAGCTCGGGTGTTCGCCGAGGAGGCGGCGAAGCGGTCGCAGGAGCTCTCGAAGGAGGCCGCGAAGCTCTCCCAGGAGTTCGTCACCGAGACCGCCAAGAAGTCCAAGGAGCTCGCCGTGGAGGCCTCCAGGAAGGCCGACCAGATCAAGACCGAGGCCATCAGGCGCGCCGACCAGATCCAGACCGAGGCGATCAAGCGCGCCGACCAGATCCGGACCCTCGCCGCCGACATCGAGATCCCGATCTCGATCCCGCCGCTCGCCGACGGCGGTCCGGCCCTGCCGGCGCCGGAGGAGTCGGCGGCGGCGGATCTGGAGAGGTTCGGGGTGACGGACGAGCTGAGGGAGTTCGTCAAGGGGATAACGATCAGCACATTCCGAGATTTCCCAATGGAAGGTTCGTCAATCCCTCTTCTAATCCCGCTCGAGTGCTGTGAATATTGCTTTTTATAGCCAAACTTTGCAGCTTTCGAAAGGATTGAAACTTGTGTAGGACGTTCTTTTCGATTGAAAGTTGCTCGTCATTGTGCAGATGAACCCCAAATGTCGGACGTCCCCACGGTGTCGAACGTGCGGCAGGATCTCAACGAGTGGCAAGCAAAGCACGCCACTCTTGTTCTCTCGACCATAAAGGTTATTCTTAATGGGAATCCCCTCTTGAATGAATGCATTATAAGCAATAGTTCCGATAGTACGAGATATTTTACCAACTGATATAATGTGGATATGCATGATTTGTTAAACTCTTGAAGAAATAATGCTGTACAATCTCTGCTGACAGTACACACACGATACATATTATGCAATACGGGTAGGTACAACGTATAAACGATTGGATTTGCGTGTGCAGATGATGGTTACAAACTCATGTTTGAGTAACATACCATGAAAGAAACTATAAGCGATAATTGATGGCCTGAGTTGCATGAGTACAGATACGATACTGTAAGGACATGGGGGAGCGTGCATGGCACTTTATTTTGGTGTGTCCTAGCATATTTTAGAGTATCCATGTTGTGTCTGGTATTGTATTTAATATGTTTCCGTCGTGACAAGGCCCATGGAGTGTCCATGCTTCCTAGTTGATGACTGATGAGAAATTGTTCGTAAATGTTTAAAGAACAAAGGTATAATGGGAATCCATGAGAATTTTGCCTCAAAGGAGGGGCCAGAGCTCTACTTCACAAAAACACTATCAACTTCATTGTTATATAGTCACACACATGCACAAGCTTTTAGTTAAATTGTCAGGGTGCTCGTTTGTTTCCATAACATCGCAAGTACAAACTAACATGTTATTCTAAACCTAATCTTGATCGAAGTGTAATATAAGAATCCTGGACGTAATATAAAATTTTATCCCGAGAAGTTATGCGTCATGTTGCTTTAAGTAATTAAAACCATTATTGACTTGTTTAAAGATTTTAGTGTTCCTCAGTTTGAAGATTGCAAATTTAGCATTACCAATGTTAATTGCATCACAGCTATAAACTGTAAGGAATAGGACCACACGGTTTTTGGTATGGTCAGTGCCAGCCTGCAAACTACAAAAAACAATTTAGCATCATGCACAGTTCCCTCTTAGTATGTGTTAACCTTGTGAAAGTACTTATTTGCTCCAGTATTGTAGCTGGATTCTCTCAGGACAGGTGACCTAAAAATCCACGCAATTTATGCTGCAGGAAATATCAAAGTTCAGATATGAGCTGTGCCCACGCTATATGAAGGAGAGAAAATTCTGGCGTATATATTTCATACTCGTAAACAACTATGTGCTTCCGTAAGTTTCTATTTACCATCTTGCTATTTGTGATTATGACGAAACAAACATGTGTTTTTGTTATGGTGATAAAATTTGGCTTATTGTAGGATGCCTGGTAAACACTTTTACTTTTGTAAGTCTAAGTACTCTATGATTGTAGATCTTTTCTATTCAATATTGGAATTGACGTGGTTGCTTGGTTGTAGCTGAAGTGAAAGTCACTGTGACTTAGATAATTCCTGCTTTTAATTGTTTGAAAGTCTTAGCTTTGCTAAGGTAGGTTATGCAACCTGAGTCTGTCCACCTATCAGATCTTGCTCCCTGGTCATATTACTTGTAAAGCAAGCTAACATAAGTTACATAACTGAGCAAATGGACCATTCTTGATCTGTCAAGCTTGTCCATTTGAAATCGACCATTGAAATCGGTCATATTACTTGTAAAGCAAGCTAACATAAGTTACATAACCTGAGTCTGTCCACCTATCAGATCTTGCTCCCTAGAAGGTGGCCTTGATACTGGGACATCATCATAACCTCTCCATTTGAAATCGACCATTCTTGATCTGTCAAGCTTGTCATGTGTGGATCCAATTCCCTGCTACCATAATCTCATGCAACCCAGTAAAGTCGGGCATCATATGTTAGAGTTTTAGGAAATCACTTTATTCCTAACATTATATCATCATGTAATTGAAAAACTCAATCTCAAAAGAAAAAAAAAAAATAAAGGAGGAAATCCCACTGCACATTAACCAGAGGAAATGCATGAGAATCAATGTTTCAGATTTGTCTGAAGTGGCCATTAACTATAATTGAAACTTTTTTATTTAATTTTTGTGCCCTCTATCAATGGGTCTAATTAATTGGTTGCAAGAATTTATTGATTGGAAGAATACATTAAGTATGCATCTCATTGTTGCCTTTCAATATTATCTTAATATGGCACAAAAATTATGTCACAAAAATTATGCTAGCAAGAATTGACTAATATGACACATATAAATTATGGACTTTATTTGTCAAGAGTTAACTAATATGACACAAAAATTATTGACTTTATTAGTCTAAGGGGTTGCATTGATTGAGGTAATTAATAGGTGGCACAAAAATTAAATAACAAGATTTCAATTATAGTTAGTTGTCACATCAGACAAATCTGAACCACTACTTTCTATTAACATGTGGCTGAGCTTGCGTGTTTTTTTAGATGTCAAATTGTATGTGTCACCCGATCCCTTCCCCACCCCCCACCCCACACACCCCCACCCCCTTCTCTCTCTCTCTCTCTATATATATATATATATATATATATATATATATGTGTGTGTGTGTGTGGGGGGGGGGGGGGGGGAATATATACATGTGTGTGTGTGTGTGTGGAAGGATTTGATTGGCTAAAGACATTATATTCTAGGCTAAATTGCACTTTGATACCCTCAACTATTCCGCTTTTTCAAGTTGATACCATAAACTTTTTTACTCAACAACTTAATACATCAACTATTATTTTTTTTCAACTCGATACCTAAATTTTTAAAAATCTCCAAAATGCCCTTATCCCTTCCCTCTCCCCTTCTCCCCTCCCCCCCCTCACTCCGGCCACCACCTCCCCCCCCCCCCTCCCGCGGCGGCGACCCCCCCCTCACTCCGGCGACCACCTCCCCCCCCTCCCGTGGCGGCGACCCCCCCCCCCCCTCCGGCGATGGTGGAGTCGGAAAAGGAGGGCAGCGGGAGAGGGAGGGGAGGGAGCGGGGGGGTGCGGGGGGGGGAGGGTGCAGGCGGGGCGGGAGGGGGGGGGCGGAGGGGGAGGGTGCAGGCGGGGTGGGAGGGGGGGGGGAGGGGCGGAGGGTGCGGGCGGGGCGGCAGGAAGAGGGGCGGGGGCGGGGGTGGTGGCCGGAAGGGGGGGGGGCTGGAGGAGGGGAGGGGGGAGGGGTTGAGTGGTAGTTTTAATTTTTGGGTAAGGGCATTATTGTCCAAAAAAAAATTTAGGGTATCAAGTTGAAAAAAAAAAGTTGAGGTATCAACTTGAAAAAGAGGAATAGTTGAGGGTATCAAAGTGCAATTAAGCCTATATTCTAATGAATGTGAACTATCAATAAACGCATTTATTATGTATAATTGAATTATACGTAGAAGAAAATCATGAAAATGTTTTGGCAACTACTGATATCACCTGGTAAAGAGAAACCTGATATCAACATTTTTTTTCTTTCTAAGAATTTCTCTATTTCATGTCACAATTTTACTGACGGAATCAACATTGACATGTATCCTTGGTTCCGCGAAGTTGAATTGGCTTCAAAATCTTTGATCTAAATTTCATATTTAGTTAATCCAATATAATTTCTGAATAATAACACCAATGCAAATTCTATTAGCTTGGCAAATAGACTTCTCTATAGTTCAATCCTGAAAAGATCTTTTTATATATTTGAAACATTTCTTTCTGTCTTAGTGCCACTTTCTCTTTAAATTAAGTGAAACTGTGGTTACCTGAACTAGTGCCGTCAATTCCTTTCAGATTACCAATTTCCCCTCTGATGCACTCCTGAACAAATATGAACCTTTTGTGATGAACATATTATACACTCTGTAGAGAAATTTCCTACAATGGGAATAATGGGATGGTTTCATTAAGGTTCTAGGCCAAGCATATATAGGAAATACAAAGTGCTAAAGACAAAATACACAAGTAGCTAGTCTATGTGACCTCACTGGTGACATCACAAAAACTATATGGAAAAGGAAAACCATACTTATATCCTCTCTACACACTCGAATGCACACTTGAAGCTTGTGACTGAATCTATTATTGTCTCATTATTATTTTGCTCTATAAAGAGTGTCCACAACAATTGTACAATATCTTGATGCTTTTGATAATAAGGTGTAGCTTAGGTGCTTGATTGTATGTATGTCTTATTACTTTGAATTTTCTTTACTACCAAATATAAATCTTTAGGGCAGGAAGAAAAGGTTTTATGTAGCTGACCCCAAAAGTTTGGGATAAAGGCTTTGTTCTTGTTGTTTTCTCAAATATAAATATTTAATTACTTCTGAATAACTTAGTCATCTGATCTTTCCTACTCAGTTACGAGAAGCAATATATGGAAAATTTGAAAGTTGAAGTGTTAGAACAAAAGAAAGTTGATGGCACTAAAGAAAGCTCAGCCTCTGCATCAACTTCTACCTCAGAAGTGAAAGGAACAAAACTGCAAAGTAACACTTCAGCCTCTTCAACTGCAGAGCAAGATTTGGATGTGTTTCTCTTGGGGGATCTTGGAAGCAGCGACGAGGGCCCAGGTTTGAGCTCCTTATATTGGCACTATATATGCATGAATCATCCCGGGATATGCCTGGTTATATATCTAAGTTTCTTTTTGCACTTGGGAAGCGTTGGAGGAATTATTCTGTTTCACTAGTAGTATGTTATAGTCTGACGTACAGTGCTGTATTGCAGATGATACTGATGAAGGGTTTGATGATGATTTCGACAAGATTGGAAATAACTCAGTAAGAACATTACTTTATTCCTGCTTTTTGGAGTTCCATGTCTGAGTGAAAGCTGATAGGATATTGGAATGTTGACACCATAACCACTTTTTTTCCAAAGTATACTGAATCATTTATATTCTTTGCATGCTAAACTAAAATCCATAATTCTGTTGACATATATTTTCTTTTTTATTTGAGTAGGCTTTAGTTTGGAATGCAATTTGTTGTCTTATTAAGCGATAGAGGATAGAGTTCAATGAAGTGAGGAACTGATAGATCTGCAGGAGTTGAACCAACCGAAGAAAGCAGGTTTTTGATAACCAAGCGAGACAAGATTTGATGGCCATGAGCAATGAAGAGATTGCTCAGACTGGTAAAAATAGTAGATTAATTTCGAGGGGCTATGTAAAAGGCAGGGGTTAAAGTAGATAAGATATAACAATGAGTTTATATTACTGGAATTTGCCCTTAATAGATTCAGTATCATTAGGGTTTTTGGCTTATACAGCAAGAATGTAATTCTGTATAGTAAGCCATTTCCGTCCCCTTTTTAGCTAGGATCTTGCAAAGTCCAAGGATGTTTGAAGGTTTCTCCGTGATTGTGTGGAATTAAACCTAATGCTTTGGCCACTTCATTTGTGGAGCTTTCTTGACTTGATCTATGCTCCCTAGTGTTACAAGACATGTCAGATTTCGTGGAGCTCAGACCATAGTTTGCAGTATCGGCTGATAGCTACTCGATACAGCCAATACCGATATTTGGAATGTCCCAATCCAATACCGACCGATATTGATACTGACCGATACCGATACCGACATGTGGTTCTCTTTCTCAGTCAATTTGGCAAGGAAAATTGAAAGACAAAGACTAATCAATAAAGATGTAAAAGCATAGTAAGGTTTTAAAAGCATGTAAACAAAGAAAACTTATTTATCGCATGTAAACCAACCAACAAGAGTGACAAATATTTCATTCAATTTCAAAACTACTATGAAACAACATATAAAATTCTTAAACTTAAGCATAAATGTCTAAAATATTTTTTTCTAAATTTATTAATAGGTATTTACTTTCCGATACCAAAAATCCGTTACTCCAATCTGAAACTGCCGATACCGTCGATACCGCCGATACCGATACTCATAGGAAGGGTCTGATACTGATATTGCGCGAACCTTGGTTCAGACATTCAGCTAGTTGGATGCTCCAAGGAAATTTCTGCCATTGCGATC
This sequence comes from Iris pallida, assembly GCA_029216955.1. NCBI lineage: Eukaryota > Viridiplantae > Streptophyta > Magnoliopsida > Asparagales > Iridaceae > Iris > Iris pallida. Next base: position 19,240,782 of record JANAVB010037819.1, on the reverse strand, counting down.
CATCAAATTCTGATGGCATCACCATATCATATCATTGTTGTTACTTTACCAAGATGTGGAGTCTCAAATTTATGAGTGAAACAAATTTATCAAACACTCGTTAAGCTGATGTTGCATGTACGTATACACACACAATTTTTTGTGTAAAGGTTACAAGTTGAGTCAAACACCCGACACAAATTTATCAATCACTCGTTAAGCTGATGTTGCATGAACGTAGTCATCATCATCATCCAATCCTTCTCCCATTAATGTGGTCGTATATTGAGAACAATAAACCTCCATAAAAGAACTGATGAAGTATTTATCACCATCTGTTGAGTTGACATCAAAGCTGTATGCTGGAGCGAGATTCTTAGCCATATTAACTATGAGCATGAGAGGGTCATTGTTACGATCCCGTAGTACAAATAACCGATATAACCGATGTGATATCAAAGATTATATCAACCAACATCTAGTTTCTTATGTAACGGATGTAGAATATAGAATCGTAACATTCCACCACGCACTGCTGTCGTGACGTCCACGCAGGTTGACTTTGCACTAAGACTTTTTAGGCCTCGTTTGGTTCGCAGAAAGGAAACCAATTTCTTGGTATTTCCTTTCCTTTGGGAAATTAGAATTCTCATCGATTTTCCTTTCCGGTGTTTGGAAATGCCAAGGAAATTAGAAGCGAAAGTGAATACTTAAAGGTGGGAAAGTGAATCCTTGCTTGGATGGATAAAACCAATTTTCCCTATAATTTTCTTTCCATTGGAAATCACTTTCCTTTTCCTTCTAAATTCCTTTGGCACCCAAACATAGGAAATAATGACTTTCATTTCCCAACACCGTGATTTTGCGAACCAAACGAGTTCTTAGTTCACGAGGAACGAACACCGTTATTCCAACGTCACCCCGCGCCGCACGATTGCAACTGAGAGAAATGGTCTGGACCTCTTGGATAGGTCTGCGTTGCATGTATCCAAAGAGTGAAAAGGAATGCCATCCCCACAAAAGAGGAGAGAAAAAAAAAAACGTGTATTTCTGTAAAATATGTTGTTCGGGGGATTGTACTGCACATAAAAAGAGAATTTGGGCCTAGAGAACCTTTATTTTTTGTAAAACATTGAAAATCTCACCATGCAGGAACTAATAATATAATAAAAATGCAGAGGGTAACCATGTCTTTCTTAAAAACCACATTTCAGCTTTTTGCCCAAAGGTTTACTGACCCGTTCATCTATGGCTTTCTGGTTGGTCTTGTGTTATGGAGATTGATATTTAGAACATATATCTGTAAGCATGCATGAAGGTTGTGATGCAAAGCCAAATGGATGTGTTTATGTACCTAGCCATGAAATTCTGCGCAAATAGGACACTGGGTCACTACGTAATTGACATTTCATGAAAAACTCACAAAGAAAACCAGAGAACATTGTTTCATTTCAAGACATTCTGGTTTGTTGTTTCTTGGTTTTCTATTTTCGTGTGTATTCTGTCGGTTTAATTGACAAAGCTCAATTTCTTGCATTTTACCTTTTTGTTTTGATTTATTTCTGTAGTCAATTTCCTTGGTAGAAAACACGAGCAACATTTTATCGGATGATGAACGTACACTGAAAGTTCTGCTCTTGGCAGGGTTTAGAAAGTGACGATGACAAAGGAAGCAAGTCCAAGTAGTCGAACAAGGCTGTGATTAGTTCAATCGTTCTGTTATGGAGATGGAAGGTCAGGGTGCCGATTCCTGGCCTTGGAGGCTCGGATATGATAGCAACAATTCAAATGGTTGGCCAGGCATTTGGGTATCTTGTGTATATCTCTTCGTATTATTTCTTGTAGTTAATCGTTGTCGCTAAGGGATCTACATTTATGTTTCTTCTATCCTCTTCGTCGCCCATGGACAATCTGCACTTGACATGGACTGTTTTGTTTTGTTCATTTATCACTGGTAGGACAAATTTGTTCCTGAGATAGCCAAGAGGGGGATCATTTCAGTTTACTTGCCTGCAAAAATGGTTCAGCTGCCATAGGAAGTGAATTGTCATGGTTTCAAGTTTTGCCATGTGATTGTTTTCATCATAGTACTTCTGTCTATTTGCAGTTTCTTTAGTTTGAGCTATTAAATTTTTACAAAACGTGGTTGGGGCCAAATCTACAAAGAAGATGGATCTTCTTCTTGTATTGATTCCTGGAAACACACGTGTTTGATTTGTTGGAAAGTAGAGGAAGGGAAAAAAAAATGAAAGTGCTTTATATCAAATATCTTTTTTTTCAGTTCCTTTCCATGAATTTTTTAGCAATCAAACACATCTCCATGTATGCTTTGTGCGGTCTCAAAATGTTGGCTTGAATGGTAGGGGTGAGCATTTCTGTTAATTCGGTTTGAACCGAATAACCGAAAATCGAATTGGATTGAAAATCCAATAAGCAAAACCGAAATCAAACCGAATTGGTTCATAACCGAATCAAGCCGAACCAAATTAAATCGGTTTTTGTTTTATTAGGTTTATTCGATTTTTAGGTTTATTTGTACTCTTTTTTTGTTAATATACATAGTAACTAAATATACCTAAATTTATTTAGTATATATATATATATATATATATATATATATATATATATATATATATATATATATATATATATATATATATATAAAGTAAATTTTCTTATTCGATTTTTGACCGAAAACGAATAAGAAAATTTAGTATTTTCAAAATTGAAACCAAACCGAATTTTTTTTTTAAACGAACCGAATTTCTTATTCGGTTTGGTTTTCGGTCCAAAATCGAATAATGCTCACCCCTATTGAAGGGGATAATAGGTGGATTTGATACAGGCTAGACATTCCGCAAAAAGTTTATAATGTAAACTTGGCTCTAGTCTTGGGTCTAATCATCTTCCCTTGGACTGTAGAGACGGACCTTATGAATAATTTAAAAAAATTACATTCAATTTCATAGTAGCAATTAAAAAAAAAATGTAGGGACGGTGGATTCCAATTGCTACCATGTATCATGTACTAGTGGATAACCCGTGCAATAATGGCACGGACACGAACAGCAGATCCGACGGTCGAAGGTCGTTCCACCTCTGCTGCTTCTTCTCTCGGAGACTAATCCGATTGGACCACCACCTGGAGAAGGGTCGAGTGACTTCTCTCCTGCCGAAGAATGCCTTCCGGAGATCCTCCGTGGTAACCTCACCGCCGCCGGTTGCTCCGGTTCGTGCTGCGGGTCGAGGCTCACGGTGAAGCTGGAGTTCCGGTTCTCCGCGGCGGAGGGGAGGCCCCGTTGTCGCCGTCTTCACCGCCCCGGTTGCTCCGGTTCGTGCTGCGGGTCGAGGCTCACGGTGAAGCTGGAGTTCGGGTTCTCCGCGGCGGAGGGGAGGTCCCGTTGTCGCCGCCTCCGCCGCCGTTCGGAGGGACGCGAGTGAGAAGTTGGGATGCTGGGATGAACGTGAGGGAGAAGTTGGGACAACTTGTCCTTTTATTTATGTGGTAGAACAAAAAACAATGGGTTGTCTATAATCTAATCTAAAAGCAAAATTGAGTTTTAGAAAGAGAGACAATTTAGTACTTTCATCATCGTTGAACCAAAGCACATGAGTCGGACCAAAAATCCACTGTGCTTTATATTATAGAAGATGTAGGTCCGTCCTTGGGTTTTTTTTTTTTTTTTTTTTTTTTTTTGACTATAAATGCGGTTGCCGCAACAAATGTTGTCGCATTTATATCCATTTCAGTGTCTGTTTTCGTGTTTGCTTTATCGTAAATAATATGACTTGGTGCAGATGTTATCTTATCCCATCTACTGTAACCTTTGCCACAGCCAAAATGGTTACAATTAGTGTAACTTTTGTTGCAAAGGATTTCCGACTACATGCAACCAAAATGTCCCTAATGTTATTATAATGGAATCAAGTTTGCAATATATAATGGACAACTACATTATCCGTTATATATATATATATATATATATATATATATATATATATATATATATATATATATATATAATATAATGTACACGTGTAAATGCACGTGCAAAAAAATGTTAAAATTTTTTAATATAAATTTATTATAAAAATTATCAAACCTTGGACTTGATTCAACTCAAGCAACCAAGAAAAAATAGCTCGTACCTTAACCACTTGAGTTAGACTATTTAGTTGTAAATATATCATATTTGATAGTTAAAATACTTAGTTAATTTTTATTTAAATAATTAGTGGAGTACTTAGGTAGTTATTTATTATTATTTTTAAATTTATTTAAATGGTTGATGATATTCATACGGATTAGAAAACTCACTTTTGAGCCATTTTGAAACCTTTATATATATACTAGTCACCTTCACGTGCGTTGCACGTATAAAATAAATCAATAATAGTATCAATAAAGTATATAAAAATTTAAATTATATTAGAATTTTTTAAATATAATTTGAATATATTTGAATATGATTTGTTATGATTATTTTTTTAAATTCTGGATATGTGCTTAATTAGGTAATATTATGTAGTTAGTTTAAACATAATTTTAATTTTAAATATATTCTAGTATCAGGTGGTTTTTAACTTTTTACGTGAGGAGATAGAGGGTTCGGTTATCCACACAGAAGATAAAAAAGGTAGTTAATTTTAAAATTCTATTTTTAAAAAAATAAAATAGTTGATGATATACACGGCTTAAACGGCTCAATCTTGGACCGTTTTGAAGCCTCTTTATACATATTAGTCACCTTCACGTGCGTTGCACGTGTCAAAAAAAAAATCAATAATAGTATTAATAAAGTTTATAATTTTTTTTAATTATATTAGAATATTTTAAATATAATTTCAATATATTTTAATATAATTTGTTATGATTATTTTTTTTAATTATGGATATGTGTTTAATTAGATAATATTATGTAGTTAGTTTAAACATAATTTTAATTTTAAATATATTTTAGTATTGGATGGTTTTTAACTTTTTTTATTTGAGGAGAGAGTGTTCGTTTATCCACACAGAAGATAAGAAAGGTTGTTAATTTTAATATATTATTTTATTTTATTTTTAAAAAATGGTTGATGATATACACGGCTTAGACCGTTTTGAAGCCCCTCAACTATTTTCGTTTTTCAACTTGATATCTGAACCTTTTTTTTTCAACTTGATACCAGAAATTTTTTTGGACAATAATGTCCCTGCTCAAAATTTAAAGCTAGCGCCCAACCCACACCCCCTCCTCCCGTACCCCCCTGCCCCTCCCCTCCGGACACCCGCCCCCGCCGCACCCCTCCATTCCGACCACCCGCCCCCACCTCTCCCCCCCTCCAGCCAACCCCCCGACTCCCTCCCCCCATCCGCCCAGCCAGAACCCCCCCGGCTACCCACGCGCCTCCCCCCTCCTCCCACCGCCCTCCTTTTCCGCCTCCACCCGCGCCCCCTCCACTCGCCGTCGGCCGCCCCCACCCCCTGCTCCACCCGTGCCCCCTCCTCGTACACCGCCGGAGGTGTCACTCCCGTTTTTCGTTATACGTATTTCTAGTGTATGTATACGAATTTTGACCCGTATTTTATTTTACTATACTTTCGTATTTCTTTATGGCTTGCCTTGATGTATCTTGACTAGGGTTGACTTTGGGTTGGTTTGGTCCAACTTGACTTGCTTTGGATGGCTTGGTTTGGTTTATTTTGATGGTTGGTTCAACATGTTGAACCATCCTCTCTCTTTATAAAATCCAACCACCCCTTTCTCTCTCTCTTCAATGCTTTCATTTATTTCTTCTCCTTCTTCTCCATTACTCTTCCACCAACCTAGAGAGCTTAGACAAGTGTAATCTTGCTTCATGATGGATCTTAGATTTTATTGTTCCATTATCTTCTGTCACGACCCGCACCCTGATGAGGGGTACGAGCACGTGGGTACGTCCAGCTTATACCGCAGAATCGGTGGTAGAACGCTATATAGGTCGTCTACAAAAACTACACTAAACAGTATAAGGGTACCTGTCATCTCCGTACGGAGGAATATATATGGCATAACTCAATCACAAGATAAAACTAAGGTAGATAGCACTGAAAGGAAATATAATAGATGTGAAAACAGAAAATGAATTCAACATCCAACACAGCCGGAGAGAAACAAACAACATCACAGAGTCACAAAATATAAATATAAGCTACTACAGTTTAAAACAAAAGCTGGATCGCAGTCCAGGCAAGCCTAACTAATACTAACTACTCTGGGTATGCAAAGTCTAGTGGCTCAACTAACAGGCCACAGTCCTGGCCTAAGTCTCTATTTTTCTCGACCCCATAGTAGATCGAGCAGTCTGCCTCAGAAATATCTGTAATATATCAACGATATCCTGTCAGAAAAATGAGCAAGTACAAATACTAACAGCAGTTCCATATGAATTGACAAATTCTATAAGAGACAGTATAATAAAATACAAGACAAAGATATATGAAGACTTGAGAGCTATTCGAAAACTAAGTTACAATCCGTAAACCAAACAAGGACCGGCCGGGGTTGTAACCCTTCTCCCGAACAGAACTTAGCCTCCAATCAAGGTATAACATAAGAGCATGTAGAACGTGTGAAATACAAGATAAAATCAACAGAAAATATATAACAGGATGTGAGTACTGAATAGGACGACAATTTATAAGATGACTTGGAAACTATTCGAAAACTAAGTTACAACCCGTAAACCAAACAAGGACTGGGATTGTAACCCTTCTCCTGAACAGAACTTAGCCTCCTATAATAAATAAATATAAAATGTGCCTTGAATTATTGGTACGTTATGTGACCGGCTTGGGAAACATGATCAAGCTTTCCATCTGACCGGCTATGAACAAGTGTACAACGGAGCAGGATCAAGCCGGCCACCATGGAAAGCTATGAACAAGTGGGGTCACGCTTTACCCGTCGTGAGCGAAGGTATTGCTATGAACAAGTAACAAGTACAAGTGTGAAGAACAAGCAGGGATTTTGATCAAACAACCACTAATAACTCCCCATCCCCGAATAGTATAATAGATCCGGACATGACACGTCATGACACGGGATTCCATAAAAGGGTAGCAAGTTCCCTTAGGAATCGGTGTCTATACAAGTACAGGGAACAAGACAGGAAATTGTAGAAGCATCAAAAAGAACAGAAAAGTCTATGTGGCCCAAAACAGAGGGAGTCTCATGCAGTTCAAAGAATCTCTTAAAGCTTCATCTGGCTCAAGAGTCCTTTAGAGCTTCATGCGGCTCAAAAGTCCTTCAGAGCCTCATGCGGCTCAGAAATCTCCAATAGCTCCATGCGGCTCGGGTAAAAGCCACGTGGCCCTATGCGGTTCGCCTCTACAGCTGGCCATCAAGCAGCGACCTCATTTAATGCTCTGACGTAACACGGCAGCTCTGACATAAAGGTGAATTGACAGCTCTGACATAAAGCTGCAATGATGACTCTGACATAATGGTGCGCCCCTAGGGAAACGAAGAAAATCCTTATATAGCTTGCTCGATCCACCAATTTCGAAGCTCCCTATGCGGCTACCATCCTTCATGCGGCAGCCACTCCCATGCGGCTGCTACTCCCATGCGGCTCGGATCGTGGGGGCCACCCTCATGCGGTTCTAATTTTGGGAAGCCACACCCATGCGGCTCTGACACGTGGCCACCCTTATGCTGTTCGGTTGGGGGCTACCCCTATGCGGCTGCTACTCCCATGCGGCTCGGATTAAAGGACTTCCATGCGGTTCAGATAAGGCCACCCTTATGCGGCTCTAACACGAGGCCACACTCATGCGGCCCAACTATGACAGTCCTCCATGCGGCTCGCAGCAGTTAGAACACATGGCAGGAGTTGATCAAATCCCAACAATCCAGATTTATGGCAATCGACATAACAGGCAGTTGGGACACGTGGCAGGAGATTGACCAAGATTTATTCACTCGGATTTGCTGATATCAATAAATCATCACGTTGCAGATTTGTTACAATCAACATTATCTGCCCATGGAGATTTATTGCAATCAACATTAATTGCCCATGCAGATTTGGTGCAATCAACATTAACTGCCCAGATTTGTTACAATCAATATTGACGACCCAAATTAATTTCCAACAAACAAGATCAAAGCAAATCGTGACCAATCCCTAACCGCCTACTTTTCAAGGAGCAATCATTACAAACCCTACTTATCATACTCCACTTCTATAAATAGCAAGGTGCCATTCCCTTGTAAAAGAGGACAAAAAAAGAGACATAGACACGTACAGCGAGAGCGGCGGTGCACAGAAGAATCTCCCCACACATCCCGAGAGCATTTCTTCATCAGAGCCAAGGCTATGTCCGATCGTCCAAGGAGTAAGGCAGAGTTGATAGCACTCTCCCGAGCCTCTACCGTCACCCCCCAGAAAAACTAAACAATTGTACGTAGATTGCTGTACCTAGGTGTTCATCCCTAGGCTTTCTTTGTACGAGCGAGTTTGTGTTGTGAAGTAAAAGTCCAGTCCTCCCATAAAACTGTTATGTTCTTTTATAATCAATGGTTAACACGATGTCGACTCTGCTGGGGACTAACTTCTCTACGGCTGAGAAGTTGGTGACGCAATCGGACGCAGCCAAACTTGGCTCCACACAACAGATGCTGGTCGTCCGCTTCGACCAACAGGCGTTTGAAGAAATGCTCTCCGACGGGAGCGCTGGCCCGGTCCAGAAGTGAGCCCGTACGAAGAAGGCCCGCAGGGAGTGGAGGCTCAAATCATTTGCTCCTTCCCAAGCTCTGGACGAGGTGTTCTTTGCTGTCCAGGATGGCGGAGATTCGCATGCGGCCCCACTTCAGACCATAGAGGACTCTGCTGTTCCCAAGTCCGGCAGAGAAAAACACTACGATGCTGGACTTGCAGGGGAAAAGAAAAACTCTGTGCGGTCCAAGAAGAAGCCGCATAAGGGCGCCAGCCACATGAAGGCTCATGCGGCCACAGAAGCCAGCCGCATGTAGAAGGCTCATGCGGCCAAAACTTCCAGCCGCATGAAGGAGGCTCATGCGGCCACGACTGCCAGCCGCATGCAGACTACTTATGCGGCCACCGCTTCTCGCCGCATACAGAGGATTCACGCGGCCACATATGCCAGCCGCATGCAGACAGCCTGCACGGCCACCAATCCCAGCCGTATACCATCTGCTCCATGCGGCTCACGGTCAGTCTTTGACCGCCTCTCATGCGGTCCTGACCTTAGAGGCTCTCAGGAGGTTGTGCCAAACTCTGTGACGCACCACATGGACTCTTCCTACTATGCACTCTCGGGTACTAGAGGGAAGAAATCTAGGACAGCACGGGCTCGTCGAGCTCAGTCAGCTACCCCAACTTCTGACTATCAGGGCGTTCCGCTGACTATTACACGGGCCCCTGATGGAAAGTTGTATAAAACTATCTGTGTCCAGCCTCCGGCGGCCAACGAACGGGATAGTTATCAAGAATCTCCCAACAATGATCAGGGGCAAGTACTCGTACTACCCCCACATCAGGGAGCAGGCAGGATGCCAACACACTCATGTGCTCAGGACTCCCGGACCCACAAAACGAGTGACTTGCGCAACGTGATTCTTCACAAACGCTAGAAAAAAGACAAAAACTTGGTGTGCAGAGAATACTTTCATGGACATCACTGCACTCAAGTCATTGTCAACTGCTGCTGCAGCAAGACGGCCACACAAGAGGACCGGCGATCCGTCTTCCAACGACTGCAACACCCAAGCTCAGAAGACGAAGTGTTTCTTGTCGCCTCCTGCAATTCTGCTCAGAAGATCCCTGGCGGTGAAAAAGGGAAGAAAACAAATGTCTCCAGCCCGAAAATCTCAACCAAAAACTCTCTTCTAAGCGGTTATCCACGACCGTTACAGGAGGAGTTTTTCTAAGGTACTCGCTCAAAGACGAAATCTGCCATACTTGGAGATTCGTCGTCCATATTTCTGAGAGGTGCTGGAGCCAGGGGTAGCACTCCTTCGAACATCCACGACAATCCGGTGTTCCAAGAAGATAATCCAGGGGAAACAGTTACCCCAACAGATGTAGCAGGTTCAGACGTCCTCGAGGACGTCCACAACTATCAAGACGAGGCAAGCTCTGAAGCTGGAGGTACCACTCATTCTGAGTCCGAACCAGAGGAGAACATTCCCACATACCCTGACGACTTCTCTGTACAAAGATATGACTCAGAGGGCACGTCCTCAACCGTTCCTTCTATCTCTCCTCATGTGAGGACGGTGTTCATGACGGACAACAACCAAGACGGTCCTAGTGATCGCCAATGCATCGACACTCTGGAGGCCATACTGCATATCTTGGTCAAGTCCGTGGACGAGATCAAAGCGGCCCTTCCAGCTCTGTAAGGAAGGACGCCTAGCCAAACAAGCTTGGGTCCTGCGGTCAATACGGACTCAAACTTGGCTGCACCAAACCCGGGCGACAATCCTCCGACAACATCGGCTCCTACTGCTACAGACGAGGCCAGGGAGGCAAGACGAGAGGTCCAGGAGCTCCGGGCCATGTTCCACGTCCAAGAAACTTGCCAGGACCTCAGGATACGACAACCGTATCCGGCTGCATAGAGAGATGTTCTCTTCCCACCAAGATATAAACCATTCAACATAAATCCATATGATGGAAAGACATCTGCAAGCAGGTACATCACCTACTTTGAAGTTACAATCGACCATTTTCTTCATGGTGACGCCATCCTTACGCGGTTGTTCATTGGAGCATTGGAAGGGGTCGCCTTCGATTGGTACCGCAACTTGCCGGACAACTGCATCCATTCCTTCGCTGACTTCAAACTTATATTCCTGGAGAGGTTCTACAAAGTAGGACAAGACATGACAATGTCTACCCTCATGGACGTTGTTCAGGGAGAAAAGGAGCTGACAAGGAACTATATTGAGCGATTTCGCCAAACCGCGATGAAGTTGCCTTCCGGTAACCCTGATTCCTCCCTGATTGAAATTTGCCAAAAGAGGCTGCTCCCCACAATTAGCCTCTGGATGGGCTAGAGTCAATTCAAGGACTGGAAGACGTTCATCATCAGTGCCACTGGCACAGAAGACAAGTTGAAGAAAGCTCGCTAATTGGGACTGCACATCTCGGAGGGAGAGGACAAGGGTAAATGCCCTAATGCTAACAACAACGGCGGTAATTCCTCCAACAACCGAGATAACAAGGGCAAACAGGCTATGGTAGCCGACACAGCCCAGAAGCCTGAACCAAAGACGGCAGAAAAACAGTGGCCTCAGATGACCTACTCCTTCGAGGACGGCCATGTCAAACCTATCTTGGACATGCTCATACAAGAATGTCGAATTCAGCTTCCTCCTCTAAGGCGTGAACCTCGTCCTGCAGAGATGGAGAGCCCCAAGTACTGCCACTACCATCGCTATGTCCACCATGCCATGCAAGAATGCTTCAAACTGAAGCGATACATCCAGCATCTCATTGATTCTAAGGCCTTGGCCATTGATTTCGAAGAGGTGACCGTGGCAGCCAATATGGTGTCAGTATAATTCGACAGGTTCCCTTCGACAAAGACTCAAGATGGAGTAGTACCCGTCCCCAGAGCAAAGATGGAGGTCGCTAACCTTCTACCTCCTCGAGACCAGGCTGCTGGTCTAGTGCCCCTTACCACATCACGAGGAGAGGTCATGTGGGTCCATCCGGATTTGGTACCTGAAGTGACTCAGTTCGCACCACCCTCCACCAGCAAGAAGAAGACTAGGAAAGTCAAATCATGTCGCACAATCTCGGCAGAGGACGAAGAAGCTACGGCTATCGTCACCCGGTCAGGGGCACAATCCCAATCTACACCGGATAACTCGGCTGAAGATCAACAGCCGGCTACTGCTGATGCTCCACGACCTTTTCATCTTTCGATGACCGACAAGCCTAGGCCGAAGGAGACTCGCTTTGACAAACCGCTTCGAAGAGAGGCGCCTCACGGGCTGGAGAAGCCCTACAACTTTGACATCTTGGCACAATTGGCCAACATACCAGCCAAGTTGTCATTATACGAGCTCCTGAAACTCTCCAAAGATGTTCGTGTCATACTGAGCGAGGCACTCCAGAATGCCGACGCATATCTGGCTCAGTCCAATCTCACTGGAGAGAGCTCGCCTGCAGATCTCCAGGACAACGCTTGTACAGGCGCAATGCCTAACATTGTCTTCACTCCGCAGGATATGCTTATCAAGACCAACCTACACGATCGCCCTCTATATTATACTGGGTACATTGGCGACATCAAGGTAGATCGGATGCATATTGACCCCGATTCTTCCATAAGCATCATCCTGAAGAGCCTGCTACACCATCTGTGCATCCCAATGCACCGCCTGACGCCGACAAGCACTGCCATTAGCGGTTTCAATTCAGACAGAAGCTATCCGATCGAAAAGATTCGTCTGAAATGCCAAATCGGCGATCTTCAATCAGAAGTGACCGGTTATGTCATAGATACGGATACGTCCTACAATATTCTCCTAGGGCATCTTGGATACACGATTACATGATCGTGCCTTCCATACTGCACCAGTGCTTCAAGTACGTCGACAAGCACGACTTCGTGAGGACAGAATTTGCAGACATTGATCCCTTTAAAGGGGTCAAATCCTACTACTCCGACTCATGCTTGTACGAAAAGTCGAAAAGGTACCTTATCGAAGGAGATACTCAAGCTCAAACTGAGACAGCACTTGGATCGGAAGAACCTCTGACGATCCACCTCCAAGCCCGTAAACCTGGCAGAACTGCACCTCTTACAGCCACTCTGCGTAAGGATGCTAAAGGTCAAGCTTTGGCAGACTTTTTAGCAGCCCATCCAGGCTCAGAGACAACCAGAATATACGAAGAGATACCAGACGAGGTCGCCAATTCAAATGCGGTCTCCCATGATGCCATCTGGCGAATGTTCTTCGATGGCGCTTCGAAAACTGGACCCAAAGGCAATATCATTGCTGGAGTCAGAGTGGTGCTGATTTCTCCTCCGGGCTGGTGATCAATCGGGCTTACTCCCTCACGGAGCCCTGTTCAAACAATGTGGCCGAGTACAACGCTTTGGTCATTGGCCTCCGACTTGCAAAGGAGCTAGAGGTAGAGTATCTTGAAGCATACGACGATTCGCAGTTAATCGTCAATCAGATCCGGTGTTCATACGAGGTTTGCTATGAAGATATGATCCCTTATCACCAAATAGCGATCGACATCATCTCGTCCTTGGAAGGATTCTTCATAGAATATGTTCCCAGACTCCAGAATATTGAGGCCGATGCCCTAGCAGGCCTGGCCGCTTCCTTAGCAGTATCGAATCACGCTCATTATCTGGTTGACATAATAGGCCGTAAATTGGTCTGTCCCAAGAATAACGTTCAATGTGTTGAGAGTTACTCCGCTCTGACAGTCGACGAAGCACCAGATTGGAGACAACCATTCATCGATTTCGTAGTCTACGACATCCTGCCAGAGAATCCGAAGGAAGCCACTTCTATCAGAAAATGCTCTCTTAGATTCTTTTACGATACAGAGACAAAAATGTTGTATCGACGATCATACGATGGATTACTGCTTCGGTGTCTGTCAAATACAGAAGCCAAGAAAGCTATACACGAAGCTCACGACGGTGTCTATGGGGCCCATCAACCTGGCCCAAAATTGTAAGACCGTCTTCTCCGAATGGGCTATTACTGGCCCACGATGGTAGCAGATGTGATAGACTATGCAAGAAAGTACAAAGCCTGCCAAGTCCATACAGATTTCATCCATCAACCATCCGAGTTCTTACATTCGACGGTAGTATCCTGGTCCTTTGAAGCATGAGGAATGGACATCATTGGTCCGATCGCTCCGCCTTCGTCCAGAGGATACCGCTTCATACTCACAATCACAGATTACTTCTCCAAATGGGCGGAAGCTGTTCCGCTTGCAGAAGTGAAGACATCAAACGTGATCAGCTTCCTCAAGCATAACGTGATCTTCCGCTCTGGACTGCCCCGAAGGATCATCCACGACAATGGTCCACAGTTCGCAAGCCACGCCTTCTATCGATTTTGTGACAAACACCGAATCCAGAATATTGCTTTAATACCGTACAACCCGACAGCAAATGGGTTGGCAGAAGCATTCAATAAAACTATAATCAAGTTGCTCAAGAAGTTTGTGTCTTCCAACAAACGCGACTGGAATGAGAAGCTTGGCGAATGCTTATGGGCGTACCGTACTACAGTACGGACGACCACCGGGAACATACCGTTCTCTCTGGTATATAGAAGTGAGGCAGTTCTTCCACTGGAGACTCAGATCCCCTCGCTCTGCATCGCCCTCACCTACCGATTGACGATGGATGATAATCACCACCACCGGTTACAAGAGTTGGAGGCTCTAGATGAGAAGCGCCTGTTAGCTCAACAAAGAATCGAGCTGTACCAAGCACGTATCTCGGGAGCTTTTAACAAGAAGGTTAAAATCAGAACATTCCAAGTAGGCGATCTCATTCTGGCAGTTCGGAGGCCGATGGTTATGACTCACAAAACCGTCGGCAAATTCTAGCCAAAGTGGGAAGGCCCATTTGTCATCGAGGCTGTATTCTCCAATGGTGCTTACCGCCTCGCAAAATAAAATAGAGACTTGCTCATGTTGCCCATCAACGGCAAATTCCTGTAGAAGTATTATGTCTAAAATGACATCCTCCAAATCTCCCAGATTGTTGAGTTATGTACCCTTTGGTACCGCTGAACTTGCACTCTGACTCCAGATCTCCCAGATTGTCGAGTTATGTACCCACAGGTACCGCTGAACTTACACTCTGGTCACTCTAGATGAATCTATATCGCATCTTCTAGGTAGTAAGTCATGTATGATCATACCTCTGAACTTTCTTCCTAAAAGAGCTCCCTCCTCATGATCCAATACCCGCACTTTCAGTACATAAAAAGGGTAACAGATCCACAAATTTCCCGAAACAACCACGTCGATGTTACCTCTGAGTTATTTTTACTTCCATCAAAAATAAACCACCCCTCACGTAGAACTTCCATGTCATCATTACCTCTGAGTTGTTCTATGTACCCTTCTTGGAGCCCACTCCTGCCACGTCCTCATTACCTCTGAGTAGGAAGGCTCCATTGAAGAAACCCTCATATTTACCACGTCCTCATTACCTCTGAGTAAGTATGTAGGTTTTCTCTCGACCTAGTATCTGTACTCAAAATCGGAGTACGCCAAGGATAATAGGCCCACAAATGTCCTCTATTGACCACAAATTCTGTACTAAGTTTCCTAGTACATGTCCCTTATTTCTCATCATGCCCCGGGAGCCCAGCTGCTCCATGGCATTCTTTCTTCCGATACTAGGAACGTCCATGGCCACCTTACTGTGGAATTGTTCTAAGTATCCCCATCAAACTTGTTATCCGTACCTAAAACGAAGGTATACCAAGGGTAACAAGTCCACAAACAGTCCCCCAGTGGGCAAATACCACAACACAACAAACGCAATAAGCAATACAAATGAAGAGTAAAATAAAACATACTTTTTTATTTGAAAGTCAAAAGTACTACATGTTCTGGGACTACGTCCCTATCAAGAACGAAAAAGAATATAAACAAAAGAAAGAAAATGCCGACTATGGTTCGACGATACATAATTCCATGAGACGGTCCCTCAGCAAGACAGTCGACCGCTCAAACCGTTGCTTGGCCCGGAGCTCGGCCTCCTGAGTCAGCCGCTCTGTATCTTTCAGATGCGCATGAGCCCGCCAGCCATCTTCAAGCTTCTTCAGAGCACGCTCCAGGCCAGCAGAAGCTCGGGTGACCTTTTCAGCTTCCTGAACGATTAGCTCTTTATCCGCACGGGAAGCTTCGAGCTCAGATTCCAAGAAAGCCAGCTTCCTCTGGAGCTCGAGGATCGGCTCCCTTGTATCAATTACTCTGCGAGAGGCGGCCGCTTTCTGAGCCATTGAATCCTCGCTCCTGCGGCTCAGCTGGTTATACTAGAGAGATAGGTCACCGAGATCCTTTATTATAACCGGCTTAGACGCATCTCGTGCAGCCCTTACCTTCTCCAAGACAGTGGTGAGGAAGTCACGCTCCTGATCTATGGCTGCAGATAGATCAGCTTGTCGCAGCACTTGAAACTGGGCCACGAGCTGATCAACCTCTAATAATTTGGGCTCCAGAAGCACAACTATCCCTGCCCCACCAGGGAGGGTTTTAAGAATTTCAATTTGGCCACGGACGTATTGTCGGGCCAAGGCAAAGGGGGTCCCCCACTCCACACCAGCTTTGACCCCTCTTCAGGTGGCGGTAAAAACTGTCAACCACATCCTGTGACACCTCATCCAGAACTTCCGTAGAGGACAGCGTCATAGGAAGTGTAGCTGGCAGTGTCGAAGGAGACGCACCAGAACTTGCCACCCCTGCCACTAGAGAAACAAATTTCGAGCAAAAAGATGCGTAGATAGCAGCTAACTCCTCCTTCGCGGCCCGAAGAACCTGGATACTCGACAAGGCAGAAAGGTCGACCCCCGAAGCCACATGAGTAGAGGAGGACACAGGGACCATTGCTCCCTGCCCCGGCTGTGCCGCCATCTGATCTCCCGAACTTGATCCAGCGGGAGGCCTCTCAATATAAGTTGGAAGGGGAGGGGGCACATTTCCTTCCCCAGATCCCCTCTGGCAAAGCCTACCCTGACAATGTCCGTCATGGGCAGTGAAGGGGCAGGACCTGTATGTCCAAAACAACCATCAATCAGCCTAACCCGAAAGATGTGATGATAGAGTAAATGGACCTCCTCACTAGTCAAGATTTGGCTTATCTTACCAAGGAAGGGTGGTGGAGACTGAGGTTCGCTCACAGCCGCTGTAGTCCCCTCACCAGCGACCTCCAAGCCGAATTCAACTGGCTCCTCTACCCCAGCCATCCCGGAAGGAGATACGATTAGATCAGCGTCACCCTGCTGAAATTCAGCAGTCTTGGGGACAGGTTCAGCGGAGCCTCCGTCGCCCTGGGTCGAGACCTCAGCAACGTGATACCCCTCAGTCGCCGTCGAGAGAAATCCGACAGAAATAATCTCGGCACACATGTCACTAATCAAAGTGGTTAGGACCGAATTGACTTCAGAAACAGCGACCGGTTCTCGAGAATTCGACTCTTCTGACGCCTACAGAGAAAAAAAACAATTAGAACATAGTTCAAAAAAGCTAAAGAAAGAGATGGTTGTTATTCAATTCACCTCCGAAATAGCGTCCATATCCTCGCCTCTCTCCTTAATGAGCAGCCGACGAGACCTAACCGCAGTCCGTTTCACGGAGTAGGTTATGCCGTCGATAGACTCACGCTTGTCTCGCTTGTGCGAAAGGCCAGACACAACAGGCAGCTGATCCGCCACCACCTCATCAGGTGCAACAGGCGGCTGATCTGCCACCACCTCATCTGGCGCAACAGGCGGCTGATCCACCACCACCTCTTCTGCAGGAGGGAGAGAGTTATTGGCTTCATGCTCGTCATCCTCTTCGTCCACAGTGGTGGACTCTGAGTCTGGCACAGGAACCGTGTTCGCCCTTCTCTTCCTCGTCTTGGACCCCTTGGGCTTCTCGGCCAAGCCAGTACCCGTAATAAAGCTAGTACTCGGGTCAAAATTAATGGGAGGCTTGCTCGTCGTAACATGGTATAGGGTCGCCATATACAAAATCTCCCCTGGTGCCTTAGCATCAGGAACCGAGAAGCTGGTTCGGGTATGAACCGTGTCATAATAATGCCAGGCCCTGATACCGTCGAGGACACTACCTACAAAGCCCAGGTAAGAGCTGGGACTGTCAAAGAATAGCTGGCTATACCCGAACTGGCGGGAGAACCTGCTGGGCAAATAGGGCTCCAGGTAGACATTGTTGCGGTTACGGTATTCTAGGTGCGCTGGACGGATATTTCGCAACCAAAGGAGCATCTTCTCAGGCAAGAGGTGAGGAGGTCCGGTACCGACAATATGTACGCCCCTCACTTTTTCATCTGTAAAACGAGGAACAGACACAAAAAAGTCGTATCCGTCCACTCTCGCTAGCGCCCTCCGACAGGCTGGCATAGTGCTGCACTCCCAGGGCTGATGGTAATATTGGAAAATGAAAGCATCATCAGCCATAACGCTGTCCTCTGCTCCAGGCCTCATCAAAGACCGGCAGTGCATCAATAGCTACCCCATCAGATAATGGTAGGGCAGCTCTATGCGCTCAAAATCCATCGTCGTATCACGGGCGATGACCTTGGACGAGAAGGCACGAAGGCCATGGTGTATGCTGCACACCATGGCCGGAAGAAGGGCCAGTCTAATCCCAAAGACCAGCTTTACGGCAGGGAGGATAAAGTGGCTGTTGATCCTCTCAATGGAACCTGCCCCTCCCGAGACCACGCAGTTCCATAGCCACACCATCAGGAATCCTACCAAGAGTGCCTTCTCTGACAGCCGTTGAGTACCATGATAAAAATAACTAAAGGAGTCAATTTGACTCCCAAATGTGTCGTCCGTGGCCCTCGATCTCTTGGCAGTCGACGCCAGTTTTTGTACCTTCTCCTGGGTTTGAGGATCTCGAAAAGAAACCCGGCCTGAGGCGCCTAGTGTAAAAAGGTATGAGACCCAGGACGTGGTGTGAGGAATGCTCCCTTCTGAGCTACCATCCTTCTTGATGGACGTCTGGTGACAGGTTCTGTGGTGACATAACAATTCTCGGTATACGGCAACAAAGCCCGGGAACTGCCGATCCAAATCCTCGAACTCTTCGTTCGTAGGCGTGTACACTTCAAAGACATCTTCCCCCCAGGGCAGCTTGGAAATAACGTACATCTCGTGGAGAGCGAGTCCCAGCTCCCCTCCAGCGTGAAGAAGGTTCTCGTCCGTCGGTTGTACATCTCCAGGAGAGCCATGAACAACGACTTATTTATGGGTAGACCATGACAGGTGCCCCGAATGGCGTGGTAGAGGCCGATCTCACGCAGGGTAGTCTCATACTTCCGCAGAATCTCCGTGGTCAAGTTGGCCTACGCAGGGATGGGGTTTATCCAGTTCAGCAGCGCCAACCGGCCGACGGGATAAGACCCCTTCCGAACAAGCTGGTTCAAGAAGGTGTCAGCTTGAAAGAACGTAAAATTAGGACCCGATACATTTATGAAGGTACCTGGGGCCAGTCCCATCACGTACCGACTGACCGGTTCCCTATCCGCATACGCTGACCCCAAATTCCTGTTATAATGGATGTTACCCACAATTATCCCCGACCTGCTTGGAGTCAAGGAGTCCACCATCTTTCTGTCCATCGGTAACATGTTGAACCATATCAGAGGAAAATGACACTCCATCGGAGAGATATGGATCGCCATCCCGTCAAGAGCAAAGTCCCAACTCTCGGATATATCCAGCACTCGGGGGTTCTTCGCAGTCAAGGCATTCCCAAAGAGGAACGCCAGCTTCAAGTATTTTTCCTCCAATTACCCCGAGTTCATCATGGCGCAAAGAAAGTAGAAGGGCTGGTTCCTGATAGCATTCAGCCTCTCCATAGGCTCGTTTGTGGGAAGCTGGTTTGCCACATATTGGACTAAGTGGTCGAATCGTACACCCACAACAAATTGGGCAGAACCCACCAGGGGTTCTTCCGCTGGATTGACTGGCAGATTTACTGAAAAAGGACAGAAGAAACAAAGTTAGAAGATGGCCGGGTGAAACCAACTTAGTGTTTCGGGGCTTATGCGGCTCTATATTGGCGGGGCTTTATGCGGTCCAGTTCAAAGTGAGCATATACGGCTCGGTTCAACGCGGCCTCATGCGGCCCAGTTCAGGTGAGCTTATGCGGCTCGGCCTAGCGCAGCCTCATGCGGCCCAGTTCAGATGAGCTTATGCGACTCGGATTAGCACAGCTTCATGCGGCACTGTTTTGATGGAGCTTATACGGTTCTGCTTAGCGGGGCCTTATGTGGCCCAGTTCAGATGAGCTTATACGGTTCTGCTTAGCGGAGCTTTATGCGGCCCAGTCCAGATGAGCTTATGCGGTTCTGCTTAGCGGGACCTTATACAGCACAATTCAAAGGGGGGGCTTATGTGGTCCTGTTTGATGGGGCTTCATGCGGCTCAGTTCAGAGGGACTTATACGGTTCTGTTCGACTGGTCCTTATGCGGGTTAGTTTGTAAAGTGCTTATGCGGCCACTATACGACTCTCATGCGGCTCGGACATGGGGTATACCCCCATGCGATTCGGACATGGAACGTACATGCCACACATACAATTTGAACAATTCAATGAAGGCGAAGAAGGCCCGCGCATAAAATATACGACATAGCCATGATGGTTAGGTTCTGAGTTCATACAACTTCTCCCAAAAATCCTTACCAGCAATGGCGGGGTGAATGTCGGAATGAACTTCAGGTGCCGCAGTCGACGTAGAAGCCACTCCTTTACCCTTCGTCGCAGCCTTGGAAGTCTTGGAGGCCATCGATGATCGAAGAAGAAGAAGAAGAAGACGGCAGCTAGGGCAAGAAAAGCTTGAACTGGAGAAGAGAGTAAAGAGTCTCTCTAAAAATTACCCTTATTTATAGGCGAACAAGGGGGGCACATGGACCGATGAAACGCTTCGAATTATGTGCAGCAGACAAAACTGACTCTTGGGATTTCATCCCCTCTCATGCAGGAGATTCATCAAGGCAAAAATCTAAATATTTAATAAACCGACTCTTGGGATTCACCCCAAAAGACGGCTTTAAATCCAAAACAAATCAAGGGCAATTAAATAAGACACACATGTGGCAGAGAGGACAACATGCGGCCAGAACAGTCCATACGGCTAGGAAGTCCATGCGGCCAGGCAGTCCATGCGGCTAGAAAGTCCATACGGTCAGAACATCCTATACGGCCAGAAGAGCTTATGTAGACATAGTCATGCTTCTTATTCAAAGTATTTCAATTTTATAAATTGAAAACTTTGAAGGGGGTCTTGTAGAAGCATGGAAAAGAACAAGAAAGTCCATACGGCCCAAAACAGAGGGAGTCTCATGCGGTTCAAAGAATCTCTTAAAGTTTCATGCGGCTCAAGAGTCCTTTAGAGCATCATGCGGCTCAAAAGTCCTTCAGAGCCTCATGCGGCTCAGAAATCCCCAATAGCTCCATGCGGCTCGTGTAAAAGCCATGTGGCCATATGCGGTTCACCTCTACAGCTGGCTATCAAGCACCAGCCTCATTTAATGCTCTGACGTAACACGGCAACTCTGACATAAAGGTGAATTGACAGCTCTCATATAAAGATGCAATGATGACTCTGACATAATGGCGCCCTCCTAAGGAAATGAAGAAAATCTTTATATAGCTGGCACGATCCACCAATTCTGAAGCTCCCTATGCGGCTACCATCCTTCATGCGGCAGCCACTCCCATGCGGCTGCTACTCCCATGCGGCTCGGATCGTGGGGGCCACCCTCATGCGGTTCCGATTTTGGGAAGCCATACCCATGCGGCTCTGACATGTGGCCACCCTTATACGGTTCAGTTGGGGCTACCCCCATGCGGCTGCTACTCCCATCTGACTCGGATCATGGGGGCCACCCTCATGCGGCTCGGATTAAAGGACTTCCATACGGTTTAGATAAGGCCACCCTTATGCGGCTCTGACACGAGGTCACACTCATGCGGCCCAACTATGACAGTCCTCCATGCGGCTCGCAGCAGTTGGAACACGTGGCAGGAGTTGATTAAATCCCAATAATCCAAATTTATGGTAATCGACATAACAGGCAGTTGGGACACGTGGCAGGAGATTGACCAAGATTTATTCACTCGGATTTGCTGATATCAACAAATCATCACGATGCAGATTTGTTGCAATCAACATTAATTGCCCATGCAAATTTGGTGCAATCAACATTAACTACCCAAATTTGTTACAATCAATATTGACGACCCAGATTAATTTCCAACAAACAAGATCAAGGCAAATTGTGACCAATCCCTAACCACCCACTTTTTAAGGAGCAATCATTGTAAACCCTACTTATCACACTCCACTTCTATAAATAGCAAGGTACCATTTCCTTGCAAAAGAGGACGAAAAAAGAGACAGAGACACGCACAGAGAGAGCGGCGACGTACAGAAGAATCTCCCCACACATCCCGAGAGCATTTCTTCATCAGAACCAAGGCTACGTCCGATCGTCCAAGGAGTAAGGCAGAGATGATAGCACTCTCCAGAGCCTCTACCGTCACCCCCCCAGAAAAATTAAACAATTGTACGTAGATTGCTGTACCTAGGTGTTCATTCCTAGGCTTTTTTTGTACGAGCGAGTTTGTGTTATGAAGTAAAAGTCCAGTCCCTCCATAAAACTGTTCTGTTCTTTTATAATCAATGGCAAACAAAAATATACTAATATACCAAGAAAATTTGGGAACAACATCTCATGTCATGATCCAACATATACTAGTCCGTGAACTATCGTGTCTGGAAATTAAGTAAGACACTATAACTGAATCGGATATAGCATGTATCAAGACAATAAAAACTATCAGTGAATGTACTCGTCTGTGGTCCTGAGCTGATAAGGTGAATAGATGCTCAGAGTAATCACAGACATAAAGATGAGATACCATAAGTCAAACAGGGTTTAATAATAAAAGAGAAACTAATTTAAGTCATGATATGCAAGTCTGAGTCAAATTAGGTCAAACTAGGTCAAACTGGGTCATATTAGGTCATACGAGATCATACTAGGTCATACTAGTCCACTGGAAGTCCATCCAAGTCAAACTAGGTCAAACTGGGTCAAAGGTTGACTTATAGTTGACTTTTGGTCAACTGGTCAACTCTGGTCAACTCTAGGTCAATCCTAGGTCAAACTAGTCTAATGTTGACTAACTGTTGACTTTCAGTCAACTGATCAACTCTGGTTTGGTTTCGGGTCAATTTAGACATTATTAGGCTAAGTTTGACTTTCGGTTGACTTTCGTTGACTTTGGGTCAAAATGGTCAACCGAGGTCAAAACTAGTCTAAGGGCACTAATCCTAACCATTACCAACCAAGAGAACATATTTCTAGCCACATCTTAAACTATCTAACTCAAAACTTACAATTACCCCATACCTTAACTTATCGTATTACCCTTACCAAGGTAAACCTGCTACCAAGCCTCTACCTTAGTTTCTAGGCACTTTTCTACCTCAACATGGTATCCTAATACCATGCCCCCGTATCTCGATACCATGCCATGGTATCTTGATACTCTAACTTCGTATCTTGAAGTATCTAATACCTTATCCTAGAAATAGGATAAATTCTATTTACCTTAAGATACCAAATTGGTATCACGAGATACCTCAACTCTAACTCTAGACTCTAGACTAACACTAACTCTAACAAGCTAGCTAGTACACTCTAACAACTAACCACATGTAACATTTACCTTCTAACATATCAACACCCACAAACTAACACTCAACCTACTCCCACACACACACTCACAAAAACATACATACAAGGACTGAATAACATAGATGTTATGTGGGCTGAAACATGTATGGACTGATATTGAAATGGACTAAAATGTATGAATTGGATGGACTGTTATGGGATTTTCATTTGTGGACTGAAATTGTGAATGAATGGGTGAATGAATGTATGAATTTGGGTGGATGAATGAATGAAAGAATGCATGAATGAATGGATGAATGATGAATGGTGGTTTGGATGGTGGAATAAATGAGTGAATGATGAATGGGCTGAATGAATGAAAGGGTTAATGAATGGCTGGATATGGAAGAATGAATGGATAGATGTGGATGAATATATAGGTGGCTGAATTGGAGATACATGAATGTACTAATGAATGAATGGGTAAGGGACTGAATTGAAGGGGCTGAATGCATGAGGGAATGGAGGGAATGGATGGATAGATGAATGGAGGAATGAGTGCAATAGGGGTGGCTGAATTGAATGGGAAATAAGGGGGCTGCTCCCCTTCACACTGCTGTAATACAGCAGTTCCTAACTGTTGCTACCTGCTGCTGTCCCTATATGCTGCTGTCCTAGGGACAACAGCTCTCTCGAGCAGCTGCTCCTACCTGCTGCTGCCAAGGGCAGCAGCCTACTTCCCCCCTTCCTTCCTGCACTCTCATCTCCCCTCACACTCTCTCTATCACTCTCTTCTCACTCTCTATATCACTCAACACCTACATATATATATATACCTCCACACACACACACTCCATAAAAAATATATTTATATCACACACACACACAATATATATATATATATATATATATATATATATATATATAGAGAGAGAGAGAGAGAGAGAGAGAGAGAGAGACACACACACACACACACACACACACACACACACACACGCACACACACACACATACAAAATATATATATAACAATAAAAATATACATATATATATTATATGATACATTAAGATACAATATGATACTTTGAGAACAACATTTAAAATCTGAAATTAAAGTCATAAATAATCATTCACTCAATACATCAAACACTTTGGTGTGTCCAAAATTGGGAGTTTTCCACTAGGACACAAAACTCAACATGGACACATACTAAAAACCTCCAAATGGATCCAACATGGACACAAATGGAGACACAACCATGGAGGTCATTCCTATGGATTCAAAATGGTCCTAAATGCATGTAGGAGTGAAATAGATGAGAGATTATACCTTCCGGGTGATCAAAACCAAAAAAACTCCTCCCGATACGACACCGACACGAAGAGACCTCCAAAAGGACACGAACAAGATCCAAAACTTCCTAAATCTAGCTAGCACCTCCTCTTGATTGAAATAGAGAAGAAAAGAAAAGGATTGATGAAGAAATGGGTTGATTTTGAGGTAGAATCAATGGAGGCTCCTCTTTAATTTTGGGGAAGAATAAGAGAGAAAATTTGTATGGATAATAACAAATGAGAGGCTCAAGCCTATCCTTCTATGGCCGGCCAAGCCTAGCTAGGTGTCCCTATTACCTAATAACTAAAACACCCCCCACTTGTCTTATTGATTTAAATTAGGAATAGGTTTTAGGTTGAGGCTAAATTAGTCTAGTTTTAAGTCTCTAATTAAACCAAACCTATTCATGAATAATTAGTCTAACATACTAACTAAAATATTATCATGTGGGCCATGTCTAACTAATGAGTGGGTCCCACTAGAGTCAAAGCTACCCCGGGTTCCCGATACTAGTCGAATTGAGTAGAAATTCGAACCCGACTCAAATAACCCCAAAATAATATCATAAATAAATAAATAATTTCAAAATTATTCTAAAGTGGAAAATGATCAAAATACCCCTGTTCTTGAAAACTGGGGATGACAAATCTATCCACCTTAAAAAAAATTTCGTCCTCGAAATTAAAACAAAGTAAACACAGAAAATCATGCTGTTCGATAATCGTATGCGTCTGTCCAAAATCATGATACTCAGAATCTCCGTCATGCTATTGAGCAAGGCTACGATAATCAGAGTCCTCGACTAAGGCACATACCTCTAGAATCATGGTATTTAAAATTTTTATATTGTCGTATGCTCGGCAGCGAAAACTCTTAAATTCCCATACCCGAGAAATATGTCCATAATCCGACTATATGTCCTCACTATGCCTGCTAGCATGACCCTAAAGGATTCTAAAATCTCATAATCGAGGCAACCTAGCCTATATGACTTATCTCAGAAGAAAATTACATCACAAGAACAAAAATTTCATTAAACGATCAAGGAACAGATGGAATCGAATTTCAAGACAGTTATAAGGAGGTAATGCCGAAATGAGATCGAAAGATTGGAACCTGCAATCTGCCCTGCTACTGTCTGAGTGTCCTCAACTGTCATGGCAAAAGCTCGCCCCTGTTGGCCTCCCCTAGCCTGCTGTACTCTGTCCTGGCCAGCCTGTCAGGCTGCACGAGCAGCACAGTTCTTCATCTGGTGATCTGGAGCTCCACAGAATAAATAAACTCCCAGTCTCATCCGACAAACCTCCCGGGTGTGCCCCGGCTTCCTGCAGAAAGCACACTGTATGGCCTGCCTTTGGCCCTGACCCTGCTGCTGGTGGGCACGTACTGGTGCCTGCTGAAGCTGTAATTGAGGCTACTGCTGAATCTGTCTCTGCTGGAAGTGAGGGCGCTTCACCGGCCCCATACTGGAACTCGCTCCAAGAACGTCACTGCCTCTCTTCTGCTTGAGGTCGAAGTCCTCTTCTGCTATCTCTACCTCCATCAGTATCTGCTCGAAGGTCGCATCATGTCGCCCGGAAGTACAAGTACGAACCGCATGAATAAGGCCCCTCCGAAACTTGCGGGCCTTATATCCCTCATCCTGGATCAGATCTGGTGCAAACCTACTCAGACGAAAAAACTCTGCTGCATACTCGTCCACCGACGAGTTCCCTTGCTCCAATCCGACGAACTGGGCCTCCAGAGCTATCAGAGCCACATTGGGGTAGAACTTCTCCTTAAAGAGCCACCTGAAGTTCTCCTATGTCAAACCCCTCACCGATGCACGAGGACCCGTACGAAACTATGTCAAGGCGATGTCGAAGAACTGACTCGCCGCAGCTGTGACCCATAGTCCCCTCGGAACCTCTACTAAATCTAGGCTCCTCTGGACGTCCTCCAACCAGTCATCTGCATACAGGATACCCTCGGTACCCTTGAAATCCCTCGGGTTCATCTTCCTGAAATCTAGACAAGTGCCAGGCCTCTCCTAACTCTGCTGCTGAACTGGAACACCCTGAACTGTACCCGAGACTACCCTCTCAACTGCTGCCATCACCAGCTGGTAGGAGTTCTCCATGCTCTGCCGTAGCACCTCCGTCTGACGGTAGGATGCGTCAGCCTGATGCTGTTGTACCTCTGCCTGGGCCCTCTGGGTCTGCATCATCTGCTGTAGAAGGTCCATCATCTGCTGTGCATCAGTCGGTAGCGGAGGCGGGGATGGAAGTGTCTCAGGAATGACTATAGACGGTCCCGCTGCTGGAGGTGGAAGACCTTCTGAAACTGTCGCTGCTACTCCCGCCTGAAGGGCAAGAACTGAGGTGGTAACTCCCTCAACTACAGCTCTCGCAGCCGAAGGTGGAGGTCCTACCGGATCGGGCCTCTCTGGAACAATACTAGATCTTGCTGCCTGAGAGCAGGTAATCGTCATTCCTGAGGATAGATTGAAACAAGGAGATCAATGTGGCACATGATAAGGAATATCAAGGAAGGACAATTGAATTCAATGCAAGAAGAGTTG
Source organism: Iris pallida (assembly GCA_029216955.1). Taxonomy (NCBI): domain Eukaryota; kingdom Viridiplantae; phylum Streptophyta; class Magnoliopsida; order Asparagales; family Iridaceae; genus Iris; species Iris pallida. The sequence goes on along the minus strand of JANAVB010037819.1, from coordinate 19,213,492 downwards.
TCATGGTAATCAAAAGATCAAAATTTTTCTAAAATGTGATTGAGTAACTCCTATCATATCCTAGATCCTATGTCCTAGTCGCAGGCTCGTAATTAGTACTCTAAGTCGAGCACCATTACGAGATCGCAATAATTGCGACATCGATCTGCATGGGCCACCATAAAAATATGTCACGATCCGTACCCTGATTAGGGGCACGAGCACGTAGGTACGTCCAGCCTACGCCGCAGAATCGACGGTAGAACGCTGTATAGGTCGTCTACAAAAACTACACTAAACAGTATAAGGGTACTTGTCATCTCCACACGGAGGAATATATATGGCATAACTCAATCACAAGATAAAACTAAGGTAGATAGCACTGAAAGGAAATATGATAGATGTGAAAACAGGAAATGAGTTCAACATCCAACACAGCCGGAGAGAAACAAACAACATCACATAGTCACAAAAAATAAATATAAGCTACTACAGTCTAAAATAAAAGCTGGATCGCCGTCCAGGTAAGCCTAACTAATACTAAGGGCCCGTTTGGTTTGCAGGATTGGACAACGTAATGTAATTGGCATTACGTTGTCAATCTAATCCGGGTGTTTGGTTGGACAAAAAAATTAGATGTAATGTAATCACGATTACAAGTTTGATTACATTACATCAGTTTCTTCTAAACTCAATTACATCATAAAACCTATATAATCGCTATTACATTACAACTTAAGTGGAAGGTTGATATGCTATAATTTGATCTTTTTGTTCGTTTTTGGTCATTTTTTGTTGTTTTTGTTTGTTTTTGGTCATTTTTGTTCGGTTTTGGTCGTTTTTGTTCGTTTTTTGTCATTTTTGTTCGGTTTTGTTCATTTTATGTTGTTTTTGTTTGTTTTTTGTCGTTTTTGGTCGTTTTTTATCGTTTTTGTTCGTTTTTTGTTATTTTTGTTATTTTTTGTTGTTTTTGTTTGTTTTTTTGTTCGTTTTTTGTCCTTTTTTGTTGTTTTTGTCCGTTTTTTGTCGTTTTTGTTCGGTTTTTGTCATTTTTGTTCTTTTTTGTTGTTTTTGTTTGTTTTTTGGTCGTTTTTTTGTTGTTTTTGTCCCTTTTTTGTCGTTTTTGTTCGTTTTTTGTCATTTTTGTTCGTTTTTCGTTGTTATTGTTCTTTTTTTGTCGTTTTTGTCATTTTTTTTTGTTGTTTTTGGTCCTTTTTTGTTCGTTTTTTTGTCGTTTTTGTTCGTTTTTTGTAATTTTTGTTCGTTTTTTTTTTCCATTTTTGTTCGGTTTTGTCATTTTTGTCTTTTTTTGTTCCTTTTTTGTCGTTTTTGTTCGTTTTGTCATTTTTGTTCGTTTTTGGTTGTTTTTGTTTGTTTTTTTGTCGTTTTGTCCTTTTTTTTGTTTTTGTCCATTTTTTGTCGTTTTTGTTCGATTTTTTGTCATTTTTATTCGTTTTTCGTTGTTTTTGTTTATTTTTTGTCGTTTTTGTCCTTTTTGTTGTTTTTGGTCTTTTTTTGTTCGTTTTTTGTAATTTTGTTCGTTTTTTGTCATTTTTGTTCGATTTTTTGTCGTTTTTGTCCCTTTTTTTGTTCATTTTTTGTCGTTTTTGTTCATTTTTTGTCATTTTTGTTCGTTTTTGTTTTTGTTTTTCCGTTTTTGTCCTTTTTTGTTGTTTTTGTCCTTTTTTTTCGTTTTTGTTTATTTTTTTGTCATTTTTGTTCGTTTTTAGTTGTTTTTGTTTTTTTTTGTCGTTTTCATCCTTTTTTTTTTCTTTTTGCCCTTTTTTTGTCGTTTTTGTTAATTTTTTGCCTTCTTTTATCGTTTTTTGGTCAGTTTTTTATCGTTTTTTGTCGATTTTGCATATTTTTTGCCATTTCTGCATGTTATTTATCGATTTTTGTCGATCTTGTACGTTTTTGACCATTTTTTCACGTTTTATCGTCTTCTATCGTTTTTGGTCGATTTTACATATTTTTTGTCATTTCTGTTCCTTTTTATCGTTTTTTATTTTTTTTGCTCTTTTTTATCGTTTTTTGTCATTTTTTTCTTTTTTTGTCGTTTTTGTTCATTTTTTGTCCTTTTTTTTTGTTTTTGGTCGTTTTTTGTCCTTTTTTCCCTTTCATTTATTGTTGTTTTTTGTCAATTTTTTTGTTTTTAGTCATTTTTTTATCATTATTGGTCACTTTTTATGGTTTTCACATTTTTTATCTTTTTTTTGTCGTTTTTCTTTTTTATCGCTTTTTCATTTTTGGTTTTTTTTCTTCTGTTTTGTTCGTTTGTCCTTTTTGGTATTTTTATTTTTTGTCTTTTTTTTTTCTTTCGTTTTTGGTCTTTTTTTATCAGAAAACAAACCATTTTCTCCCTTTTTTATTATTTATTTTTAATTTTTTTCTTTTTTCTTTTTTCTTTTTAAATTTTTGAAATTTTGTATTGATCAACTTTTAAAATTTTCTGTTGTATTTTAAAAAAAATATTAAATTAAAAATTCAATTACATTACATGGTAAACCAAACACATGAATGCAATTAACATTACGTTACATGGTTTGATTACATGTTTCAACCAAACATAGTAATGTAATTGTAATTCCATTACATTACAAACTCAATTACATTACAAATCCAATTCCATTACGATTACGATTACATTACAATGAACCAAACGCAACCTAACTACTCTAGATATGCAAAGTCTAGTGGCTCAGCTAATAGGCTACAGTCCTGGCCTAAGTCTCCATCTATCTCGACCCGATAGTAGGTCGAGCAGTCTGCCTCAGAAACATCTGTAATATATCAACGGTATCCTATCAGGAAAATGAGCAAGTACAAACACTAACAACAGTTCCATATGAATTGACAAATTCTATAAGAGACAGTATAATGAAATACAAGACAAAAATATAGGAAGACTTGGGAGCTATTCGGAAACTAAGTTACAACCCGTAAACCAAACAAGGACCGGGGTTGTAATCCTTCTCCCGAACAGAACTTAGTCTCCAATCAAGGTATAGCATAAGAACATGTAGAACATGTAAAATACAAGACAAAATCAACATAAAGTATATAATAACAGGATGTGAGTACTGAATAGGACGACAATTTATAAGATGACTTGGGAACTATTCGAAAACTAAGTTACAACCCGTAAACCAAACATGGACAGAGGTTGTAACCCTTCTCCTGAACAGAACTTAGCCTCCTATAATAAATAAATATAAAATGTACCTTGAATTATTAGTGCGTTATGTGATCGGCTTGGGAAACATGATCAGGCTTTCCATCTGACCGGCTATGAACAAGTGTACAACGGAGCAGGATCTGGCCCACCACCATGGAAAGCTATGAACAAGTGGGGTCAGGCTTTACCCGTTGTGAGCGAGGGTATAACTATAAACAAGTAACAAGTACAAATGTGAAAAACAAGTAGGGATTTTGATCACACCACCGCGAATAACTCCCCATCCCCGAATAGTATAATGGATCCGGACATGACACGTCATGGCACGGGATTCCATAAGAGGGTAGCAAGTCCCCTTAGGAATCAGTGTCTATACAAGTATAGGGAACAAGACAGAAAATGTACCAATATACCAAGAAAATTTAGGAACAATATCTCATGTCATGATCCAACATATACTAGTCCGTGAACTATCGTGTCTGGAAATTAAGTAAGACACTACAACTGAATCGGATATAGCATGCATCAAGACAATAAAAACTATCAGTGAATGTACTCGTCTGTGGTCCTGAGCTGATAAGGTGAACAGATGCTCAGAGTAATCACAGACCTAAAGATGAGATACCATAAGTCAAACAGGGTTTAATAATGAAAGAGAAACTAATTTAAGTCATGATATGCAAGTCTGAGTCAAATTAGGTCAAACTAGGTCAAACTGGGTCATACTAGGTCATACTAGATCATACTAGGCCATACTAGGCCACTGGAAGTCAATCCAAGTCAAACTAGGTCAAACTGGGTCAAAGGTTGACTTATAGTTGACTTTTGGTCAACTGGTCAACTCTGGTCAACTCTAGGTCAATCCTAGGTCAAACTAGTATAATATTGACTAACTGTTGACTTTCAGTCAACTGGTCAACTCTGGTTTGGTTTCGGGTCAATTTAGACATTATTAGGCTAAGTTTGACTTTCGGTTGACTTTCGTTGACTTTGGGTCAAAACGGTCAACCGAGGTCAAAACTAGTCTAAGGGCACTAATCCTAACCATTACCAACCAAGAGAACATATTTCTAGCCACATCTTAAACTATCTAACTCAAAACTTACAATTACCCCATACCTTAACTTATCGTATTACCCTTACCAAGGTAAACCTGCTACTAAGCCTCTACCTTAGTTTCTAGGCACTTTTCTACCTCAACATGGTATCCTAATACCATGCCCCCATATCTCGATACCATGCCATGGTATCTTGATACTCTAACTTTGTATCTTGAAGTATCTACTACCTTATCCTAGAAATAGGGTAAATCCTATTTGACCTAAGATACCAAATTGGTATCACGAGATACCTCAACCCTAACTTTAGACTCTAGACTAACACTAACTCTAACAAGCTAGCTAATACACTCTAACAACTAACCACATCTAACATTTACCTTCTAACATATCAACACCCACAAACTAACACTCAACCTACTCCTCCACACACACTCACAAAAACATACATACAAGGACTGAATAACATAGATGTTATGTGGGCTGAAACATGTATGGACTGATATTGAAATGGACTAAAATATATGAATTGGATGGACTGTTATGGGACTTTCATTTGTGGACTGAAACAGTGAATGAATGGGTGAATGAACGTATAAATTTGGGTGGATGAAAGAATGAAAGAATGCATGAATGAATGGATGAATGATGAATGGTGGTTTGAATGGTGGAATGAATGAGTGAATGATGAATGGGCTGAATGAATGAAAGGGTTAATGAATGGCTGGATGTGGAAGAATGAATAGATAGATATGGATGAATATATAGGTGGCTGAATTGGTGATACATGAATGTATTAATGAATGAGTGGGTAAGGGACTGAATTGAAGGGGCTGAATGCTTGAGGGAATGGAGGGAATGGATGGATAGATGAATGGATGAATGAGTGCAACAGGGGTGGCTGAATTGAATGGGAAATAAGGGGGCTGCTCCCCTTCACACTGCTGCAATGCAGCAGTTCCTAACTATTGCTACCTGCTGCTGTCCCTATATGCTGCTGTCCTAGGGACAGCAGCTCTCTCGACCAGCTGCTCCTACCTGCTGCTGCCAAGGGCAGCAGCCTACTTCCCCCTTCCTTCCTGCACTCTCATCTCCCCTCACACTCTCTTCTCACTCTCTAAATCACTCTCTCTATATCCCTCTCTCACTCTCTATATCACTCAACACCTACACATATATATATACCTCCACACACACACTCCATAACAAATATATTTAGATCACACACACACACAATATATATATATATAACAATGAAAATATACATATATATATATTATATGATACATTAAGATACAATATGATACATTGAGAACAACATTTAAAATCTGAAATTAAAGTCATAAATAATCATTCACTCAATACATCAAACACTTGGTGTGTCCAAAATTGGGGGTTTCCTACTAGGACACAAAACTCAACATGGACATATCCTAATGACCTCCAAATAGATCCAAAATAGACACAAATAGAGACACAACCATGTGGGTCATTCCTATGGATTCAAAATGGTCCTAAATGCATGTAGGAGTGAAATAGAGGAGAAATTATACCTTCCGGGTGATCAAAACCAAAGAAACTCCTTCCGATACGACACCGACACGAAGAGACCTCCAAAAGGACACGAATAAGATCCAAAACTTTCCAAATCTAGCTAGCTCCTCCTCTTAATTGAAATAGAGAAGAAAAGAAAATGATTGATGAAGAAATGGGTTAATTTTGAGGTGGAATCAATGGAGGCTTCTCTCTAATTTTGGGGAAGAACAAGAGAGAGAAAATTTGTGTGGATAATAACAAATGAGAGGCTCAAGCCTATCCTTCTATGGCCGGCCAAGCCTAGCTAGGTGTCCCTATTAGCTAATGACTAAAACACCCCCCACTTGTCTTATTAATTTAAATTAGGAATAGGTTTTAGGTTGAGGCTAAATTAGTCTAGTTTTAAGTCTCTAATTAAACCAAACCTATTCATGAATAATTAGTCTAACATACTAACTAAAATATTGTCATGTGGGCCATGTCTAACTAATGAGTGTCCCACTAGAGTCAAAGCTACCCCTGGTCCCCGATACAAGTCGGATTGAGTTAAAATTCGAACCCGACTCAAATAACCCCAAAATAATATCATAAATAAATAAATAATTCTAAAATTATTCTAAAGAAAAAAATGACCAAAATACTCCTGTTCTTGAAAACTGGGAGTGACATCTTCCCCTCTTGATTCTAAGCCTCTTTAGAACTTAGAGTTCTTGGGTTAGATGAAGGAATCTTTGAAGATCTAAGTTTGTGTCATTTTCGATTTTCTTGGCTTTTGATCTATCAAACTTTATTTTTTTAGCTTTTAATTATTCTATGTTGTAGAAAATTCGATTTCACTCAAAATAGATCTTTGAAAACCCAGATTTTGAGTTATTTTGAGTGATTTATGGACTTTGGAAGTTCATGGGTTCCATGGCCATCCTTCTTGGATTTTTGGAGATGATGGACAGTCTAGCCGTATATGTCCTGCGGATCGACATGAGTCTGCGGACCGCATGCATGCATTCTTGACAGCATGAACCCCTTGACCGCATGAGTCATGCGGACCGCATGAGTCTGCGGACTGCATGCACGCATCCTTGACCGCATGAGTCCTGCGGACCGCATGAGTCTACGGACCACATGCATGCATCCTTGACCGCATGAACCCTTTAACCGCATGAGTCTTGTGGACCATATGAGTCTGCGGACCGCATGCATGCATCCTTGACCGCATGAGTCTGCGGACCGCATGCATGCATCCTTGACCGCATCAACCCCTTGACCGCATGAGTCCAGCGGACCACATGAGTCTGCGGACCGCATGCATACATCCTTAACCGCATGAATCCCTTGGCCGCATGTAGTCATGCGGACCGCATGTTTGGGCCGCATGTATTCCTAGGCCGCATGCAGTCCTGTAAAACCCCTATTTTAAATTCTTTTTTTATTATTTTATTAGACTTCAAATTTAATTTATACAATTTATTATTTTTATTAGTTATTAAAAATGACCTTAGCCATTGTTGTGTTTGGAGCACAAGGCGACCATAAATTTTGGCACGAAAGATGTAGCAGTGTGCTTTGACCAGTATATTAGCCATGTCGTGGGAGGCCTAGCCATAGTTCAGTCCGAACTAGAAAAACCAGGCTGAGTTGTGAAATAACGCTTTTAAAATATTTTATTTAGATATTTTTTATATATTGATTTTTAGATGACCCGGTTGGACCAAACCAGTCCGAACTGGGCCTGGACCAAACCCAAGTCCATGTAGACATGTGGGGTGACCAAAGGTGGCCATGTAGATATATTTTATGTATGTAAAAATATTCTCTAAATTATTTTAGGATTTCATGCACAACTTCTAATTATTTAATTATTTGTACAATTATTGGTATTTTATTTATTATAATAATATTTTACAAAATGGTACATTTTTTTGACCCGGATAAGGGTGTGTGGTACAGTCCACCCATTGGAGAAATTTTTATTATTTTATTAATATTAAAGTTATTTTGTGAACATTTAATAAATATTTTTATTAAGATGTTATTATTATCTTGAGTTGATTGAATTTTTATATATATGTAGATATATTTAAATATATTAAATATTTGGCTATGTGACATTTAAAGTATTATTTGGAATTAAATAATTTTTTTGGATATATTCATATATATATATAATTTTAAAAAGATTTGATTAGATAGAGTAGCTAAGATTTAAAAAGATTTTTTTTTAAAAAAGAAAAGAAATAAGTTGATGGGTGGTCGGCCCCACCCGACCACCCACAACCCAAAATGTAAAGGAAAGCAACAGCAGCACGTAGCATCATGCGCCCCACCACAAAGGGAACCAAGCAGCAGCTTTGGCCGACCCCCCCCGTCCCCCCTTATGGCAATTGTAACAACAACCTTAACCCTTCTTTTCATATTTATAGTTTGAGTGTTTTAACCTCAAATTAAAACCTAAAATCCGAATCCCTTTCTCCACTTCCCTCCTCTCTCCTCCACCCTCGGCCAACTCCTCCCCTCCGCGATCACAGCAACACCCCGCGACAGCGGCGACGGAAACGACGACAACAACAACAGCAGATTCCCACTTTAAGGTATCCCACTTCCCCGATCGATTTCTCTATCAATTCTACTCCATTTTTAAATCCGTAAATTCGTGTAGAATACCCACATGACCATCATCTAGATCCCCCAAGTGGATTTCCACGTGCCCATCCAACTTGCTCGAAAAATCGAGACGAAGTTGGAGAAAAACCATTTTTCTGGTATATTAAAAACTGTTTTGAAACATCAACTTGTCGGCCACTTTTCTCGCTGTCCATTAAAATTTTGTAGAAAATAATTGAAGGTAGTCAAAGACAACATAACCGAGATTGTAACACACCTTCTGGATTCACTTTTCATCTAGTATGTAGAAAGTTACACGTTGTTAAAGTTTCACAAAAAATTTTAAATCCTGTTTTTAAAAAGTGGAAAAATATCCGATACGGCGTGCGCCCCGACAAACCGGGCAATGTAGTCACGCACTATATGCATCGAAAGGCTCGTATGGATGTTGTCGACGTGTGGGAACTGACGGAACCCGATTTCGTTGTATATGCGCGACGAAATCAGTACGTATCCGTCGAGATACTCCCGTATCGACCCTTTGCAAATTAAGTCACAACTTTGTGCACACTCATCATATCATGATGAAACTTATGCCATTGGACTCGAAATATTTTTTTGGTCCTGTAGGCCAAGTTTGGTCCGATTCTTAGACCGTTGATCGGAACGCTATTTTGGCGGGCCCATAATCCCACTCAACGGGCGATTTTGTGCACGGCTCATCGGAATCCAAAATTAGACATACCGTTGAGTTCGTCTCGGATAAACAAATCTATAGACATATAGTTTGACGACTTTAGAGACAGTAGGTTCTGGTGCGCATTTTGGTACAAAGCGGGTCCAACGGTGGACATCGTTTTGACCCAAAATTACGAATTTGCCCATGTTCAAGAATTTGACTTTTGGACAGGCATTTCCTAGGCATATCTTTTATTCCAAACTCGTTTGTGATATTTGTTTCAGCATCTGAAGCTTTTTGTGGATTTTGACTTTCGTGTTGACGATTCTGATTGTTGGATTTTTGCTGCTTCTCGCACCACCCTCAGGCCAGACACCTTGCCATTTGCTGTTTATTTATTTTAGCTCATATTTCATGCATTATTTATTTTTTATGCAAAATAAACTGTGATACATGGCATAACCTGTTAGAACTTACTGTTCATTTATATTTTCTGCTATGTATTATTTTTCTTTCACATTAAACCTAGATTTAAGGGACCACCTTTGTGTGTTGCATTCATGGTCTTGACACGTTGTACCACGAAGTTGTGTGTCGCATGTAGAACATGGACGTGCGTGATTGGCTGGCCACCAGTACGTACAAGCCGTGCGATAGGAATAACCGCTAATAGAGGTTGCATGCTTAGTTTGACTTAGCGGTTAATAGAGGATTAATGTTGTGGATACAACATAATAGGCATTGGATGGGCAGAACAGTTCCTTAATGTATGGGTCATATATGCACTGTCCTGATTGCCGGTTATCTCCAATGGGAGGTACGGTCCTGATAGCCGGTTATCTCCAGTGGAAGGTACGGTCCTGATTGCCGATTATCTCCAGTGGAAGATACGGTCCTGATTCCTGATATTCTTGATCCGGCCCATGCGTCAAAGGTTTGTTCTTATTGCATTCACTATTGTACGGTTAGGTACCCTATTTCATGCATCCCTTATTTATTTGAGCAATATTTATTCAGTTTATATGGCATGATATTATGTGTCTTGTTACGTTCCTCTGAGGACCTGGTTATCTCGCCAGGTGTGTGCTATTGTCTTTCACAGGTGTTCTAGCTCTAGCCGTGTTCATCGCTATTTCTTCGAGGATGATTGTACTTGGATCGTCTTTGCTTCGCTCGCCAAAATTATTTTATTTCCCATATATTTTTCTTACTTGTTGGTAGTAGATTTGTCTCCGTCCAACATATTATATCAAGACAATTCTTTATCATTATATGATATCTTTTATTTTTGTGTGGATGAGATTAGTTATGGTTCTACTGTATTTTATAGCTTATGTATCCATACGAGGTTTCCATATATTGGAGTATACTTCGTTTAAATACAGCTGGCATGTCGATGTATCTAGTCCTACGTATTTTGGGACTGGGGCGTTACAAGTCCTGCGGACTGCATGTTTGGGCCGCATGTATCTTGGCCGTATGTATCTTGGCCGAATGCAGTCTTGTGGACCGCATGTTTGGGCCGCATGTATTTCTTGGTCGCATGAGTCCTTGGCTGCATGCTTTCTTGGCCCCAATGCCCTTGTCCCTTGTATGTTCTTTTATTATTATATTGCTTTATGTTTTAAATTGCTTATATCTTGTACTTAGCCTAACTTGTGACTACCCGATTTGATGATTGTGAATCTTGGGCATAACTTGTCTTAGTTAAACCATGATCACGATATCATCACATAAACACGATATACCAACATGACATAATAACTCTTAAATAGTGACCCGTCGTGGTACACTCTTGACAAGCAACCTTGGCATGATAATCCTTGATGGTGGTCCATCGTGATGCACTCTTGACATGATAAGTAATCTTGATAGTGGCCCGCTGTGGCGAACTCTTGACAAGTAATCTTGATAAGTAACCTAACATGATAATCTTGATATGCTGTTACGACGGCTATCTTGACTTGCTAAGTAACTCTTATCTTGACACCATGGATGTTTGTGCTTGTGTAAGCTACATGTCTTGTCTTGCATCATGTCTAGGACATAAATTCTTGGTTACTACGATCAGGGATTCATACTGAATCTGACTAGGTTAATAACTAGATTGATCTGGTAGTTCATAAAGAGATTTCCCATCTACAGGCAGTCCCGTTATCTGGACGCTTTAATCGGACTTGTAGCTTGCCGTTGAGTAGGGCATATTTCTAGCACACTGTCAGGTGTTGCACCCCTAAGTCACCTAATCTAACTCTCTCAACTTGCAACTGGAAAACCTGGATTAAGTCTGCAAGGCTTGTGGCTGTTGGAACATCTCATTGTATCGTGCTAGTAACTAGGCTTGTGATAACCCTAGTTACTTAAAGTATCAAACCGTACTCTTTGCTTGGCCGTGAATGTTGGATAAAGTCCAATCCTGTCTAGTCTTGTCTAGATCCCGTACATAGCTATCTCAGGACATGCTTGCTTATGCTTTACTCTTAGCAATAAATGGCTAGAGACCCGGTTCTGTTTAGGCGAAGGGTTACAACCCCGGTCCTTGTTTGGTTTAAGGATTGTAACCTAGCTTCCGGAATAGTTCCTCGTCCTCTCATCATTTGTTGCCTTATTTACATTTTATGTCTTCTTGTTATTATTCTTGTTTATGTTCTAACATACAGGTTTTAGTTCTTAAGTGATGCCTCCCTTGTGGCACTTACTCTTTCTGGGGTCCTGGTTTTGTATGGCCAGATTTCGGGGCAGCACCCGAGGATCTCCCAGCCTTCCAACCAGATGGTGAACACTAGATGTAACCCTGGCAACGAGTGGATTTTATTTTGCTATTCCACTCTATTGTAAATTATTCTTTTGAGGCATTTAGTCGCTGAGCAAGTGTTAGCTCGTGTTGAATACTTATTTTTCTTGTCTGTCTAAGGGCTGTAACATGATTGACAAATCCTAGGTTTGATCATGTGTGATTGAAACTCTTGCTAGTCTTCGTATTTTGTACGACTAGCTTCATGATCATCTATATATGAAATGTATGGGACGTCTTACTATTGAAAATCTGATGATCTAACATCTTGTAACTATTATTACTTGCTTGAGATTGAGACACTAGGTATGTTCTTGACCATAAAAGACTGATGGCTTGTAGATAAACCCTCATACATCTAAGCAGTCGTGACCGTATATCGAGGTGGATTACACTTCTATATATGTAGCTGGCCGTGTCTGTCCCTCGCTCTCTAATATTCTGGTTCTGGTGCGTGATACGGTTTAAGTGGTGGCCCATGTAGGTGTTATAAATCAAAATGTGTGAGGGTTTTACCGAATAGATGTCTCAATCAGCATTCGCCCTTGACCTCTATTCGTACCTTATAACCTTCCTGGAATCTTGACCTGATCATATACTTATATCCCTGATCTATCTTGGTCCTTCCTTATTGTCCCCTATGTTATTGTTTTTCAGTGGCATTGTTCCTGGTCCTACTGATCAGCCGGGAGGAGAACCCCCAGTGAACCAGCAACAACCTAGGGACCAAGCCCAATAATCTGGAGCAGCCTTCTGAGTCATGCATTCCGGAGATCTAGAGCCCCCAGTTCAACCCGTCTAGCCTGCAGAGCCTGATAATAGAACCCTGGTGGAACTCATCCGGGAATTACTTACGTCACAAGATCGTCGGGGTGATGCCCTGTACCAGACAGTACAAGATGCCATGGGCAGAGTTGGTTACTAAGGGAACAGTGCAGCTAATAATTTCAAGCGCCTGAACCTTCCTTTCTTTGATGGAAGTAAAGATATTATCGCTGCTGATGCATGGCTTCAGGACACAGAGGTTATCCTGGAAGCAGCTAGGATTCCTGAGAAAGAGAAGGTGGCTGTAGTGCACCTACAGTTATTGGACTTAGCCCACACCTGGTGGGCGATATTAGCAGTTGGATTAGCAATACCTGTTTTGTGGGCGGTATTTAGCGACAAGTTCCAGACCAAGTACTTCGACTCAGTAGCTCGCTATGATCTGCAGACGAGATTCACTAATCTCAAGCAGATGGGAAGGACGATCGACGGTTATGCGGCCGAGTTTTCAAGACTTTGTCAGTTTGCTCATAACTTGGCGACTACCGAATTGGACTGAACCCAGCGATTCTAGCAGGGGCTTCACTTAGAGATCATTATATCAGTGGAGCAGTTTGAGCACAAGACGTTTGATGCTATCTTGCGAGGAGCAAAGAGGCATGAGTATACCTCGCAGAGGATTGTGGACAGAACCGAAAGTAGGAAGAGGTCCTATGGACAGATGAGTCTGTCTTCAGCACCAGTCCCGACAGCTAGGGTTTTGACTATTGGAGTTCCCCGAAGGGCGAATTTGGTTTTGTCGGTTTAGCTCTCGACATCGACGTCCCCTCAGCAACAGAAGTAGAGCAGTCTTCCGTAATGGGCTGCACTTATTGTGGGAAGCCAGGGCATGTAGTATCAGAATATCGTAGAGCACAAGAATTGTGCTTGGCTTGTGGGGCACCGGACCACAAGATAGGGTCCTGTCCGAATAGAGCCAGTTCATCATCGTCAAACCTAACTAATCCATCGGTTAGGGGACCAGCCCCAGTACTAGTGTAGCAGCAGTACCAGTCTCCGAGGCTATTGTCGCCTCAGGCACAAGCCTTCCAGTAGCAAAGAATCCAGCAGTATGCCCAGACCCAAGCTCAGATGCAGAACCGTCAGAGAGGTTTACAACAGAATGTCTTTCTTATGCCTTATACTTTTAAATTTCTTGCTTTGCATGAATGATTGCTTGATTGGTTGCTAGTCGTAGATGGCTTGTGCTTTAGCATAGCTTGTCCCGACATCTCTAGCCTCTTGATTAAATTTCGATGACAGAATTTTTTTAAGGTGGGTAGAGTTGTCACTCCCATTTTTGTTATAAGTATTTCTAGTGTACGTATACGGATTTTGATCCGTATTTTATTTTACTATATTTTCGTATTTCTTAATGGCTTGCCTTGATGTATCTTGACTAGGTTGACCTTGGGTTGGTTTGGTCCAACTTGACTTGCTTTTGATGGCTTGGTTTGGTTTATTTTGATGGTTGGTTCAACATATTGAATCATCCCCTCTCTTTATAAAACCCAACCACTCATTTCTCTCTCTTCATTACTTCCATTTATTTCTTCTCCTTCTTCTCCATTACTCTCCCACCAACCTAGAGAGCTTAGGCAAGTATAATCTTGCTTCATGATGGATCTTAAATTTTATTGTTCCATTATCTTCTCCTCTTGATTCTAAGCCTCTTTAGAACTTGGAGTTCTTGGGTTAGATGAAGGGATCTTTGTAGATCTAAGTTTGTGTTATTTTTGGTTTTCTTGGGTTTTGATTTATCAAACTTCATTATTTTCATGTTTCGATTGTTCTATGTGGTAGGGAATTCGATTTCACTCAAAATGGACCTTTGAAAACCAGAATTTTGAGTTATTTTGAGTGATTTATGGACTTTGGAAATTCATGCGTTCCATGGCCATCCTTCTCGGATTTTTGGAGAAAATGGACAGTCTGGCCGCATATATCCTGCGGATCGACGTGAGTCTGCGGACCGCATGCATGCATCCTTGACTGCATGAACCCCTTGACCGTATGAGTCCTGTGGACCGTATGAGTCTGCGGACAGCATGAGTCTGCAGACCACATGCACGTATCCTTGACCGCATGAGTTCTGCGGACCGCATGAGTCTGTGGACTGCATGCATACATCCTTGACCGCATGAACCCCTTGACCGCATGAGTCCTGTGGACCACATGAGTCTGCGGACCGCATGCATGCATCCTTGATCGCATGAGTCTGTGGACCGCATGCATGCATCCTTGACCGCATGAACCCCTTGGCCGCATGCAGTCCTGCGGACCGCATGTTTGGGCCGCATGTATTCCTAGGCCGCATGCAGTCCCGCTGATCGCATGTTTGGGCCGCATGTATCTTGGCCGCATGTATCTTGCGGACCGCATGTTTGGACCGCATGTATTCCTTGTCCGCATGAGTCTTTGGCTGCATGCTTCCTTGGCCCCCTTGCCCTTGTCCCTTGTATGTTCTTTTATTATTATATTATTTTATGTTTAAATTGCTTACATCTTGTACTCAGCCTAACTCGTGACTACCCGATTTGATGATTGTGAATCTTTGGCATAACTTGTCTTAGTTAAACCATGATTACGGCATGATCACATGAACACGACATACCAATATGGCATGATAACTCGTAAATAGTGACCCGTCGTGGTGCACTCTTGACAAGCAACCTTGGTATAATAATTCTTGATGGTGGTCCGTAGCGACGCACTCTTGACATGATAAGTTATCTTGATAGTAGCCCGCTTTGGCACACTCTTGACTAGTAATCTTGATAAGTAACCTAACATGATAATCTTGATATGCTGTTGCGACGACTATCTTGACTTGCTAAGTAACTCTTGTCTTGATACCGTACGTGTTTGTGCTTGTGTAAGCTACATGTCTCGTCTTGCATCATGTCTAGGACATGAATTCCTGGTTACCACGGCCAGGGATCCTAAATCTGACTAGGTTAACAACTAGATTGATCAGGTAGTTCATGAAGAGATTTTCCAGCTACAGGCAGTCCCATTATTTGGATGCTTTAATTGTACTTGTAGCCTGCCGTCGAGTAGGGCACATTTCCAGCACACTGTCAGGTGTTGCAACCCCAAGTCACCTAATCCAACTCTCTCAACTTGCAACATCTCATTGCATCTTGCTAGTAACTAGGTTTGTGATAAACCTAGTTAGTTAAAGTATCAAGCCGTACTCTTTGCTTGGCCGTGAATGTTGGATGAAGTCCAATCCTGTCTAATCTTGTCTAGATCCAGTATATGGCTATCTCAGGACATGCTTGCTTACGCTTTACTCTTAGCAATAAATGGCTAGAGACCCGGTTTTGTTCAGGCAAAGGGTTACAACCCCGGTCTTTGTTTGGTTTAAGGATTGTAACCTGACTTCCGGAATAGTTCCTTTTCCTCTCATCATTTGTTTCCTTATTTACATTTCATGTCTTCTTGTTATTATTCTTGTTTATGTTCTGACATGCTGGTTTTATTTCTTAAGTGAAGCCTCCTTTGTGGCACTTACTCTTTCTGGGGTCTGACCCAGCTGATTTTGTATGGCCATATTTCGGAGCAGCACCCGAGGTTCTCCCAGCCTTCCAGCCAGATGGTGAACACTAGACGTAACCCTGGCAACGAGTGGGTTTTATTTTGCTCTCCTACTCTATTGTAAATTATTCTTTTGAGGCGTTTAGCCGCCGAACAAGTGTTAGCTCGTGTTGAATACTTATATTTCTTGTCTGCCTAAGGGCTGTAACATGATTGACAAATCCTAGGGTTGATCATGTATGACTGAAACTCTTGCTAGTCCTCGCATTTTGAAGTATCTAATACATGTCCGACACAACGGTACACAAACATTATGCAGATGTTTGAAGTGTCCGTGCTACCTAGAATAAAGGTGTCAAGAAAAAAAACACGTTCATCAATAAATTAGTAAATCATGGAAAGAAAATCCATCATCGATGAAGAATTTTGTAAATTGGATTGATGATCATTACCAAGCCTTCTCCAAGTGGATTTGGTCACATTAGAGCATGAGAAACCTTCAACATAGAGTTGACAGTTCTGTGACTGTATGTTATTCTGTTCCAACCCATTGAGCATGCTGCCAAATTTTAAGCCAAAGTAGGTATGAACACGAGTAGGACTTGCCATAAAACCTAGAATGCCAGTTGGCAGATAGGTATATGTACCTATACGTTGCACAAATATGATACAAATAATGATAAGATACAGACGAGATGCAAACATTTTTCAGATAGCTATAATCTGTAGTCAACTATGTTGCAAAATACTAGCATCTACGAGTATGTGCATGATACAAATACGGAGACCATTTTCCCGTATTTGTGCAACAAAATATACCTTTTTGTCATGTAGTTAAGGCTCATGCAACAAGGGCACCGTCCATAAGTTTTTCCCTAGACTAGAAAACGAGTTACAGATTGACAAGTATGTTCTTTTTTATGCATATCCATGGAATTTTTCTCCTTGTGGCTCCAGATTAAGTATCAAAAGATCCACTTACAGTCATTTTCTGCTTCTAACTCTTTGTAGTAATGATATCGATGCATATAATTTTCTACAGGCATGGCTTATATATTTTTGACGCTGAGCCAAAAATCATGGTGTCGATGAGGATATTGTCGACGAACGATTACAATTTTGGATTAGTCACATCGGCCAGTCACCAACTTCTCATGATGCTGTTGATGGTAAGTTTTATTTTTTCGTCTTTTCACCCAAAATTAATAAGCTTTATCATAAGGGGGAAGATTCCGTACTGGACAGTTTTCAGCTAAGCTTGTAGTGCATATCCATTTCTCTAATTATGCTGGGTGCACAAACGACAGTCACTTGAGTCCGACAGGCAGCCACTTGTGCATCAGAAATTCCAACCCACCCAAACTTAGCCCAAAATGAATTTACTAGTTTTGTTATCATAATGTGGATTATTTATGTTTCTAAAAATATGTTTGTAATATATGGGTAGAATGTATTTTTGTACATCGATGTTATTTCTTAGTATGTGTACAGTTAGTAATTATGTTTCTCGGAAACTAAGTCGCCTTTCTATAGTGTTAAATTATGAGAGATAATCTAACCCAACTGCACTTGTGTAGTTGCGTGGATCGGTTGGTGCACAATTAGTAGATATGGTTTACTTGTAGTCTAATCTGCCACCTCATGTATGCTTAACTGTGGTACTGGAGTCTCGATCATTCAGTAAACCTTTAAATTTTGTGCTTAAATGTCCTTTTTTAAGCCATATCACCCTGATATCTGGATTCTGATTTTCTATAAGTCCTTTGATGGAAACTTACAAGTTCATAAAGTTTCCAGATGAGGTAGCAATTTTCAAAATTTTTCCTCCAGTTTTTATGTTTTCTTTTATGGGGGTGCAGTGGAGCGAGATTTGATAGAGCTGAGGAAGGTGGGCAAAGAGCAACAACTTTGGGAAGCCTTCCATAGCGAAATTGATACTAGCCAATCTTAATTGTATAGGTAGCCACCATCAGAATCGAAGCCGATTTCAGCAACATCATGAACAAGGATATCTGATTCATTTTAGATACATGTAAATTAATTTATATGCTCGGTATTTATCATCATTTGGTTAGACTATTATGATTATGTTATTATATAATTAATATTCTACATGTTTTGTCGGTAGCAAATTTGATAAAAATCTATGCTCCACTATGGGGTGCCATTCTTAACAATGGATCTACATACACCAATTTGATAGGAGCAAACAAGAAGGTTCCTTCTACCCATTGCTGATTAATATAGAATACTTTTTTGGATGCATTTTACTGATATATAAGCAATTTTTTGATGTATTATGTGTTCCCCCCTTTCTGGACATATTAGAATGTAGAATCTTTTATATTTTTGTTTTATCAAGGAAGATTAATTAAATGTAGCTGTTACATTATGATTATGTTATGGAACATACAATATACGAATTCTTTTTGTCAAATATCAACGCATTTATATCATCACCATTTCATAGGCATCACCACCTGTCATGGTCACCCCCAATCCATAATTTTCTTACTCAACGTTGCAAATTCTCTGTCAAGGTATTTTTTATCTGAACCAAAATATAATTTTCGTGCAGTATAATTAATATCGTTGTTCCATAGAATGACCATCTTCTGCAGGAACCTATCGTCAAACAATCTGAAAGGTACCATACCTATTTTAGAATTTCTAGTACATGCTTCCATTGTGTTAGTTTGTTATTGTTCACAATAGACTTCTAGTCCACATGAATATTGCCTAATAAAGAAGTACTTGCTCTAGACTAAACAATATATTCGGTCTTACTGCAAGTTTGTTTTGTCAAAGCTAGTCCGGGCATGCGACCTACACTTGTAAAGTCAAATTCATAATAGAACATACTAACTAGACTGAAGATGTTATACAAGAGAGGAAAGTTTATTGTTAGCTTGAAGTGCAATAGGAGGAGATCACTAGATATATGCTAAGTGAACCAGGAGGAAATGTGCACTTTTTTGTGGCTTGTGCAGTAGAGGAGTATAGAACAACGACAACATTTGTATCTGGGGACTGATATCACGATAAAATACTTCTTCTCTTGGAGTCACAATTTAAGAGTGTTTTTTCATACAAAAATTTGTAGTAGCAACAACATTAGATATTACTTTTGTTAATAGTGTATGGATTCTTCTTAGATGATGTTGTATATTCTTTGTATATTTTACTTTATATATTGTTGATGACATTTTATAATGATTAACTTTTCTGATATGTTGTTAGTTGTTTTATATAAAGATGATAGGTATGGTTAATTTAATGGAGCTCTTAGATGTTGATTTAGGGAATGAGTAGACAAATACTGCACTACTTATTATACTTTTAATGGTTAATTTATAAATTATTTGATTTGTGTTTCAAACTAAAAATCGGAATGTGACATTTAAATTAGAAAAAATATTGGAACTTTTATTAAAGTGTTTCAAAACTAGCAACAAAAAGATTACAAAAATGTTGAAAATTACATTAGGAACGAGTGTAAAGTGTTTCAAAATGACATTTAGAATCATTTCAATAACGTTCCAAAAATAATTTAGGAAAGTTTGATAACTGTTTCAAAAGCTAATATTAGGAACGTTTGATAACTGTTCCAAACTAAATTTAGGAACGCTTTATAACTGTTCTAAAAATTGCAATGCCACTTTTAGGAATGGTTATAATATGTTCCTAAAAATATAAGGAACATATAAAAAATGTTCCTAAATGACTTTTTTTTTGGTGTAGTGAGTGAGGCCTTTTCTGAATTTGTGTCTTTTTGTAAAAAGATACAAATTGAGAAAGGATTCATGATTACTCGCATACGAAGTTACCATAGAGGAGAAGTTGATAATTATGAATTTAAATCCTTCTGTGATTCAAATGGGTTATCACATGAATTCTCTTGCCCCATAACTCCTCAACATAATGGCGTTGTAGATAGGAAGAATAGAACTCTTGGCGATATGGCCAGAGTTATGCTAAACCAGCATAATCTTTCAAAATACTTTTGGGCTGAAGCTGTCTATGCAGCATGCAATGATTTGAACAGAGTTCTTATTAGACTAATGCCTAAGAAAACTCTGTATGAATTGTGGTTTAATAGAACTCCTAACATCCGCTATTTTAAGGTGTTTGGTTGTATATGTTTCATCTTGAACACAAAAGACAACTTAGAAAAATTTGATAAAAAAGCTAATGAGGGCATATTCTTGGGGTATGCTTGTAAACCCCAAATCCTGATTTAAATTCGTTTCTCCAAAACTAGTTAGTTTTATTAAGTTTATGAAGAGTATTATTTTCAAATAAGCATTTATTTAGGAGAATGGATTTAGTTACTGTTAACAGCTATAAGAATTCAAATATTCTTATTAGGCCGACCAATCTCAGCTATTTGTCTCATCTTTGCTCAGCCTTATATAAAGTATTGGGTCACCTTCAGCTGCGAGCTTTAGGTATAGAAAGGTGGATTGCTTAATTAGTATTTAGAAGGTTCTAGATTTAGGACTAAGTAGCATGTGATTATTGAGAAGGTTTGCCAATTTACTTCTAGAAATTTCAAAAGTTAGCTAAAGGTTGAACCTAGTTAATTAAATAGCCCAGATTAATTATCTACGTGTTCTTGGGCCTATGGCTTGGGACTAAGCCTATAAATATCCTATTTTCTCCATTCATTTTATTCCCACCAATATTATCCAAGCCCAAACCTATTTTTCTCTTCACAACCAAACCCAAAACTCAAGCCCAGAAACCAATTCCTATTAAGTAACCCCTAACCCCTTCCATTTCGTAACTTCCAACCTCTTACATTCCGTAACTCCCAACCTCTTATATTATGTAAATCCCAACCTCTTACATTCCGTAACTCCCAATCTCTTACATTTTGTAACTCCCAACCTCTTACATTCTGTAATCCCCAACCTTTTCCATTCGTAACATTCCTTCATTTCTCTATAAAAGATAAATGTTAAGACAAAATTAATTACCATCTTCTTTCTTTGGAGCAACCCAGCGACCCGTACCGCACTTGCCATTCCCGAGCCACCACTTTTGTACCAATGACGCGACGCCCATGCGCGACAGCATGCGAGCAATGTCGCACGACTGCCACCTTATTCTCCGGTGAGATTTCTAGCCCATGTTATACTTTATCTATAATAGAAGCCCTTTAAAAACATGAAACCGAGCCTGGCTAAGTGGCCAACAACCCATCTTTTAGTTTCTGTCCCTGTGGACCAGAGTTTGAGCCCCTCCCCTTGCATGTCTTTCTATATAGGTATATATAATGCTTAGTATGAATTATAAAATGTTGGGTTCTATTTTTAACGCAAAACCAAATTTGACCCATTGGTTAGAGCAGTTGTGTTAAGACCCCTATCCAGGAATCCTGAGTTTGAGCCACCTGCCTCATTGTTTATATATATATATATATATATATATATATATATATATATATATATATATATATATATATATATGTGTGTGTGTGTGTGTGTGTGTATACTGCTAATAATACATAAATTATATTACTTTATTATATGTTCTGTATTTTGAATTTTTATCAATACTTTTATACTGTATAAAATTTATGTAACATACTAATAATTAGTATTTTCTTATGTAGTATTTATTTATAAATTTTCCAGCATTAAATATTATTATTTATGTTTTCTATTAATTAAAAACTAAAAGTACTATTTAATATATTTTATGTATATTGATTTTTAGTAAATATTTGCTGTAAAATTAAATAAAGTTCGGAATCAAATACTAGATTTTATGTAAATTAATTTAATGTATTTAAATGTTAATTTTAGGTTAGTTTTGATATGTTAAAAATTAGTTTCTGTTAACAATTAATTATAAATAATTATTTTTAAAATAGTTTCTGATTCAAATAATTCTATAAATAGTAATTTATGTCCAAAACTCTTCAAACTTGATATCTTCATTATTTTGCCTAATTTTGACCAATAAAAGTAGTAGCATGTTAGTTTGAGATCTCTAACTATTTAAACGAACTTTGTCGGACCCTATTTCAAAAATACTTTATTTATTTAATAATTAGAATAAAATATTTTTAATTATTATTAAATTTCTATAAAATTTAAGTAATCCATGACTTGTGATTTTTGCTTAGAAAAATCTAATTTTCATGTGTATTAAATACTGTGTTGGTCTTAATGTTCAATATTAGGACTAGTGTGCCATGTCTTGCACAATGTGACCCTGTAAGTAGCACAATACATAGATAGCACTTATCCTTTAAACTAAGAAATATTATATCTTGTTACAGCTTGAGAACTTTGGACATCAATATTTAACAAAAATCCTTTTCGGTAAAACAAGGCAGGTACACTACAACTTTACGTTTCTGTTCATGATTCCTATTTCGCATTTTAGACTTTCATTACATGTTTCTTACTTTTTCTACAAGTTGTTATTTACAAGTATCTGAAGTTGTATTTAGCATTTCTCAAGTTGTACTTTTCTTGCATATTTTAAGTGGTACTGTCCTTACATGTTTCAAGTTGTATTCCTCTTACACTTGTCTTATACTTGCATGAGTTGGGAAAATATCTAGTTAACATGTGATCAAAGCCCATAGTGTAGTACATGTATCCGAGTTTGACTACACATCGTGCACATGTAGTCAATGCCGTAACCCCATGTTGTTTATATTTACACTTTACATGTTCTCCTATTATAGCCGATCACATGTCTACTAGCTTTTCAAAATCACTTTACATAGTTCATATCTCTTGTCATATTGTAACTGATATTCTTGTTGCAATTACTTTTTCTAGTTGTCACTTTCTTATTTCCACGTCTTTCCATGTTTGTCATTTCCATGTTTCAGTAACTGTAAGTAGTACGGTTGTACTTTGCTCCTTTTCTGATTGGATCGTTGCAGATGAATTGATTGAGAAGGAGTTGCTTTGTAATTCATATTATGGACCTGCCACTGAGACGCTGGCCCACATCCCAAATAATCTCCCTGCTGGGAAATACCATATAGCTTAGCTTACATTTAGTTTTTGAACTTGGTTTGTAATAATTAGTTAACATTTATTTGGCTGGATTTGACTCCAGTTACTTTTGCTTTGGAAATGTGACTAAGTGACATTAAGGACTTATTCTAGTTTCTCTTGATATAGATGCTGTGATTAATCAGATTCAATATAATATAACTTTTGAACATGATTAAAAGTTTAGAACAACTTACTACGCTCTGTCTCATAGCGTAGGGTGGAGGTGTCCAACTCATATTTGGATATTCGGAAGCGGGTCGTGACATATTTTTAGTAGTGGCCCATGCAGATCTGTTTTCTTAAAATTGTGCGAACTCATGATAGTACTTAAGTTAGTTGTACTATTGCGAGACTGCGACTAGGAAGTGCTCATTCACAATTTTGATTGACATAATTTTAGAAAAATGGCTAGGACTAGGAGTCCCTTATTCAATTTGTCTGTTGGTTAGTTAAGTTTTCTACATAGGCCATGTGCGTTAGCTAAAGATTTATTGAATTATAGACTCTATTAGATATTTAAGGAATTTTCATAGAAGGATATAATATTGTATTTTAATATGATGGTATGACTAAAAGTGGGTAGACTATTCGCTTGGTAAACTAGGCCTTCCTATGATTCAATTCCTAAGCTTGATCATTTGTACAATTTTATTTTTCTCCCATCTAATCATCATCATATCATAAAATTCATATTGCTTATTTATTTCTCTTTGGCATAAGAAATTAATTTTTTTTATAATTTCTGATTCAATTATCCATATATTGATCTCAAGTTAGTCTTTGATTTAAAGTATATAAGTTTTCCTCAGTTATTAAAAATCTGTACAATAGGGATTAGAAGATTTATACTTATTTTGGCTTCGATCATTACCTTTCCTAATAGCTCATTTTATTTTTAATAATTGGTACTTGAAGGAGAGATACTTATACTTTTCCTATCTTGATCACCTTGGAACTTGTTTGAAATTTCTAGAGGCTCTTTTGAAATTGTTATGGATATAGTTAGAATAATTTTTGATAACTTGCAATGGAAGAAAAATGCGCACCGTCACCATTCATTTGAATTATGAAGACTGCAGGTTCACTGCAGCTAGCAGCGCATTGGCAAGACATGACCCATAAGTTGAAGTAATTTCAAGTAAGCGTAGGTTATTGAATATTATTAATGTTAGGGTTATATACTAAAAGTATCACTTTTGTAGTAACCTTATTTCCTTAAATTTTGAATGAGTATCATATGGGCAAATGTTTGCATATTGTATTTGTTGCAAGTATTAATGCAAATGTTCGATATTCTATATTGTAGATAATATGGTGTGTGGTGTCACATAGGAGATCATATTATCACTTCCCTATGGAGTATATAAATAGTTCACAACCTAGATGGACTTGAAAAATCTATTGGAAAGGTTATAGTGTAATATGGTATTAGTCTATCTTGACTATAGGTTTATACTAGTACACTTTGTGTGTATTGAACATGACCACTTGAGGTTGTTCTCTTTGTACTGACTACATAAGAAAATAAACACCTCTGTTATTATGGATGCTTGTGCTCTTAATCCGAATATAATAACAGACATGTATATGCAGTGTACATTATTTTGACTCATGAAAGAGTGAGATTCATTATGGATCAACAACCTCTATTAATTGGGTAATAATATTGTATGTATGATGGGCTGTTGGTTATAAATGGATTCCATGTCCCGATATATCGGATTGATGATGCCCCCTTAAGGAGCTCATAAGGATTGTCATGTAAACTCTGCAGGTGGATTATATCCGATATGACAAATAAAGTTGAGCGGTACTACTTAAGGATAAAAGATGTCGAATCAATATTGTTGTCAGTAACTTAATTTGATCGACGGACATACGATATCTTAACATGGGGAGCCAAACGAGCATATAATAAAAAGAGCCCACAAACATAATTTGGGATTAGGGAGATAGTGCAACAATAGCTCATTAGTGGACCGAGCTATTGTAAATGGGCCTGGATTGTGTGTTCGGGCTGAACACGGGATATCCAGATCCGTTAGGAGGCCTATCCCTAATTTTTCCTCATGGTCCCTGCCGTAGCCTATATATATCCTCTATTCTCTGGCCGCCAGATTACTGATCAGAAATCTGAAGCTTTCTCTAAATTCGTGATTCACGTAAGGAGAGAAAGAGAGGGCTGCCAAGGAGAAAAAAAGGTTGGGAGATCGTCGCCCACACGACGTCCAACTCGAGAAAGGAATACGTGCAGAAGATCTTGGGGTCGTCCGCTCGAGATTGCCAGGAATTACTTGTCTTCTTTATCCCGCAGGTATAATTCGTGAACCCTAGTTTTCGCCTATGAAGGGTTAGAATACGTATTGAATCTGTTTAGCTTTCTATCGATCAATATGCACACCAAAGTAAGGGTCCTGGGAATCCCCAGTTCTATCAATTAAAACTATGTCCTAGTTGCCATATTTGATCTTTGACTTATTATTGGATATAAAATAATTGACTGGAAATCCCCGAATAGATCTGCGTATATAGAAGCATAAAAAATATAGGGTTCATGCGGATTACAAATTGCTGCATAGGTACTTTGGGCCAAACAGGTTTGCATAAAGGAAAGCCGCATGACTGGTTCAATGACATATGCGGCCCATCGACAACCAGCTGCAGAAGGAAGATATGCTGCCAAGAAGAGCAGTTCGTTTGATAAAGCTAATAAGTCCTGACAAAACTGACAAAAATGACGGCTCTGACTCTTCGACAAAAAGATAAGACGTAAGACGTTGCCCAAAAGCAGGGTTCGTACGCCTTTATACGACCAGAAGGAGTGTCATCTAAGCCGCAGGAACCTTATGTGGCTCAGACATATGTGGCCCCAAAGTCTCCAAACTTCATGCAGCCAAGAGTAACTGTGATCCAAGCCACATGAGCTTTATGCGACCAAAATACATAATCTATGCGGCTTAAATCCTTAAGCTATGTCTGGACTAAAGAAGTTTACGACTTAAGCCGCATGAGGCTCATGCGGCCCCACATGGTCGAAAGCTGAGAGATCTATGCGGCTAAAAAAGTGATTCTTGTGACAGGACGCGTGGCAATCTGACCAAGTCCTGAACTACCCAGATTTGCTGCAACAAAATTCCAACAAATCGACAGATGGAAGCTAAAGAGCGGGTCTTCACGTGCCAATCAGCCACATGGCAACATGCCATCTATGCAGCTCAACATATATTCTATTATAAATAGCAGGGTGACACACCCCTGCAAAAGGCTGGCAACCTTCAAGAAAGTAATTTCTTCAAGATCTAAAGACTGCGTCAGATAGTCCACGGAGTAAGGCAGAGTTGATAGCACTTTCCCGAGCCTCCACCGTCACCCCCCAGAATCAAAACAAAACAATTGTACTTAGATTGTTTCCTAGGATTTCTTTCTAGGCTTTTCTTTGTACAAGCGAGTTTGCAATCAATTTCAGTGTTCTGTAATACCTGTCATTAATTTTTTATGGCAAACACGATGGCGACTCTGCTGGGGACGTCCTTCTACTCTGATAAGAAACTGGTGACACAATCTGATGCGTCCAAGATCGGCTCTACACAGCAAATGCTTGTAGTTCGTTTCGACCAACAAGCCTTCGAAGAAATGCTCTATGAAGGGAGCGCCAGCCCGTCTCAGAAGTGAGCCAACCCGAAGAGGACTCGCAATACGTCGGTACTTAAAACTGTTGCCCCCGACCAAGTTCTCAAAGAAGCTCCTTCTGCAGCCCAAGACGGTAACCAGAACTCTCCTGCGGCTTTGTTTCCGACCGCAGAGGACCCCACTGTCCCCAAATCCAGCAGAGGAAAATACTACGATGCTGAGTTTTTAGGGGCACAAGGGAAATCCATACGGACAAAGAAGAATCCGCATTGAGGAGATCGACAGTCTGTCCATGCAGCAGCCGACTCTGGTCGCAGACAGACAACTCATGCGATAACCAACTCTGGCCGCAGAAAGATGGTCCATGTGGCAGCCAACTCTTGCCACAGGAAGATGGTCCATGCGGCAGCCCATTCTAGCCGCAAGAAGGTAGCCCATGCGACAACCAATCCTGGCCTCAGACAGGATGTCTCTTACGGCTCTGTCAGAAGCTCTGTGTTCGACCGCCTCTCATACGGGCCCGACGCCATGCGTCCCATTGAGGATGTAGGATTTATCAATCTGGACTCTTTTTACTATGTGCCTTCGGGCGCTAAGTTAAAAAAGTCTAGGGCAGTGTGGGCCCAACCAGCCCAGTCAACTGTCCAAGTTGCTGATTGTCAGTGGGCCCCGTTGACTGTTATACGGGCTCCTAACAGAAAGTTGTACAGAACCACCCGCGTCTAGTCCCCCACGGCTAACGGACAGGGTGGGTCTTTAAAGTCTCCCTCTAAAGATCCAGAGCAAGTACTTTTACTAGCCACGAATCAGGGAAAAAACATGATGCCTAAGCACCGGTGCGCTCGGGATACTCGAGTTCATAAGTTTGGTGCAAAGGTAGAGCAGCTTCCTACCGACTTACGTGACGTGATTACTCACAAACGCAAGACGGCAGCATCGGCATGCAATGAGTCCCTCTCGGGGCGTCGTTGCACCCAAGTCATCATCAACTGCTGCTGCAACAAATCAGCAGCACCTGAAGATCGGCAGTCAATTTTTCAGCGACTGCAGCAGCCAGCACTTGTTCGACAATATCTCAAAAAACAGGTGCAAATTCCAGGGGACGAGGAGTTTCCTTTCGTCTCCTATAATTCAACTCAAAAGGTTCTTTCTGGCAAGGGAGGAAAGAAGATAGGCTCTTCCAGCCCGACCATCTCAGCCAGTATTGCAAGAAGACCCTCATCTGGGGGGTTCCCATCGATAACCACAGGTGGTATCTATTTAGGCACTTAATCCAAAAAGAAGATTCTGGCACTCTGGGGTACGCCTTCGGCTTCCTTGATAGTAGATAAAGCTGGAGGTAGCAGTCCCCTCAATGTATGCGACAACCTGGTGTACCAAGAACACATACATGGGGTAGAGGTCCCCCAGAAATGTGCAACAGACTTGGATTTCCTTGAGGGCCACCACCTTCACCAAGACGATGCGGCTTCCTGCACAGGGGGTAGCACCCCTTCTGAGTCAGAGGAAGATGATATTTCGACATTCCCTGACGATTTTTCTATACAAGGGTACGACACCGAGAGTACCTCTGCCACAATCCCTTCCACCTATACCCACGTGAGGACAGTCTTTATGGCTGACGATGATCATGAAGCGCTTTCTGACCGATAACGACTAGAAGTGCTGGAAGCCATGTTCCTGTCCTTGGTCAAATCCGTAGACGAGATCAAAGTCGCCTTGCCAACTCAACCAGCGAGGATGCCCGGACAAACAAGCCTGGGACCCGCAGTTAATGCGGACTCCAACACGATCGCCCCTCCTTTGGGTGATGATCCCATAGCAGCATTCTTTCCTTCAGCTGCAGATGAAGCCAAGGAGGCAAGGAGGAAGTCCAGGAGCTTCGAGCAATGTTCAAGACTCCTCTCGGGACCTCAGAATACGACAGCCGTATCCCATTGCATGGAGAGATGTGCCTTTTCCACCATGGTAAAAGCCATTCCATATCTTTTCTTATGATGGAAAGACCTCTGCTAGTCTGTACATGACTTACTTTGAGGTCACAACTGACCATTTGCCGTATAGTGACGCCATCCTCATGCGATTATTTATCAGAGCATTGGAGGGGATCGCGTTCGACTGGTAACCGCAACCTTCCCGACAATTGCATCCATTTTTTTGACGGCTTCAAGCACATGTTCCCGGAAAGATTCTATGAAGTGGGGCATGATGTAACGATATAATCTCTCATGGACGTCGATCAGGGAGAGAGGGAGCTAACGGGAAACTATATCGAGCAGTTCCGTCAAACCGCAATGAGATTGCCCCAAGGCAATCCCGAGAGCTCCTTGATTGAAATCTGCCAGAAGAAGATGCTCCCTGCAATTAGCCTCTGGATGGGTGACGATCAGTTCAGGGATTGGACGACCTTCATCATAAGTGCTACTAACACAGAGGCAAAATTGAAGAAGGCTCGCCAGATGGGATTACACATCCCAGACGGAGAAGATAAGGGCAGACGTCCTGGTTCCTTCTCCTATAACAACAACAGTGGTGCCACCACCAACCGGGATAATAAGGGTAAACAGGCCATGGTCACTGATGCGACTCTGAAGCCCGAACAAAAATAGGCGGAAGGTCCGTGGCCCAAGGTTAATTACTCATTTGAAGATAGTCATGTCAAACCTATCTTCGATATGCTCTTACAAGGGGTAGGATCCAGCTCCCTCCACCAAGGCGCGAGCCCCGAGCAGCAGAAATAGAGGACCCAAAGTATTGTCACTTCTACCGCTATATCCATCATGCCACTCATGATTGCTTCCAATTGAAGCGGTACATTCAGAGTCTTATCGACTCCAAAGCTCTGTCGATAGACTTTAAAGAGGTTACCGTGGCGGCAAATATGGTATCTATTCAGTTCGGTAATTTTCCTCCAACAAGCACTCCAGACGGGGTCATACCTGTCCCTCGGGCAACGATGAAGGTTACTAATCTTCCATCCGTCCGGTGCCAGACATCTGGATTGGTACCCCTCACCACATCGCGAGGAAAGATCATGTGGGTGCATCCAGACTTGGTGCCCGAAGTTACCTAGGGGGTGTCATCTCCTACCTGCAAGAAAAATGGCAGGAAGTCTAGATCCTGCCATACAATTTCAGTCGAGGTCGAAGAAGCTGCAGCCATTATTACCCGATCTGGAGCACAAGTCCAGCTCGTACGGGATAGTTCAGTCGAAGATCCTCAGCCAGCAACGTTGCCTCCCTCTGATGTTCCAAGGCCATCTCAGCCTCCTCTGGAAGATAAGTCCAAAATAAAAGAAACCCGCTTCGACAGGACACTCCACAATGATGTACCTCAGGGACTGGAGATACCTTACAACTTTAACATATTAGCACAATTGGCTAATACGCCAGCAAAGTTGTCATTATACGAGCTCCTAAGGATCTCCAAGGATCTTTGTGTCGCATTAAGTGAAGCACTCTAGAATGCTGACGCCTACTTAGCTCAGGTCAAGCCTCCAGGGGAAGACCCACCTGCAGATTTATGGAACGAAGATGGCACAGATGCAATGCCCAACATCATATTTACTCCTCAGGACATGTTGATCAAGTCTAATTTGCTTGATTGCCCCTTGTACTACACTGGATACATAGGCGACATCAAGGTGGATCAGATGCATATCGACCCTGGCTCGTCAATAAATATCATCCCAAAAAGCTTGCTCTAACTTCTTGGCATCCCTATGCACTGGCTAGCAGCGACCAACACTGCCACTAGCGGTTTTAACTCGGGAAGAAGCTATCCCCTAGGAATGATCCAGTTGAAGTGCCAGATTGGTGACCTGAAGACGAAAGTTACCTGCTACGTCATATATGTTGACACCTCCTACAATATTCTCCTGGGTCATCTGTGGATACATGACTATATGATCGTACCATCCACCCTTTACCAGTGTTTCAAGTATGTCAGTAAGCACGATTTCCTGAAAACTGAATTTGCCGATATCGATCCCTTCAAAGGGGTTGAATCTTATTATTCTTCGGAGGCTTGTCTATATGACGAATCTCGAAAACATATAACTGACGAACTGGAGGTCATCATAGGGCCAGAAGAACCCTTGAGAATCCATCTCCAGGCTCGTAAACCGGGCAAGGCCGCACCCCTCGTCGCAACCTTGCACAAAGAGGTGCTCGATTCTCCTGCATCACTTACACAGTTGGAACCAATAATCATACGGCTCCCGAGATCCAGCCAGGAGCCAAAACCTGTCATGGGGCCGATGGTGATACGATTGCCGAAATCCAATCCAAGGCAACAAGAAGATGCGAGGCCCTCTGTAACGCCGATGGTGATCCGATTGCCAAAATCCACTCAAAGGTAATCGGAAGACACAAAGTCCCCTGCCGAACCAATTGTCATTCGTCTTCCCATGACGAGCCGACTACCAAGCGTCGATCCAACACTCTCAGGCAAGCCAATACCTCAAGCTGAACCCTTGGTGGTCAAGTTGCCCAAGATAGCATCCCGACCTCTAAGCTCGCAGGGGGTAGCCGAAAAAGATGTAAAGCTCGCTAAATACTTGGTTACACAGGTGGATAGCTCCTCTCCTGATGATGTAATCCCTATGGACAAAATTCCTTATTTCATCAATAAGAGGCTGCCGTTAGACTATCCTGAGTATGATAAGCCTAATCTAACGTATGCCGCACAGGACTGTCTAGACGATAGCCTGTATACACGGGTAACAACCGTCCATACCCCAAATTGACTTGCTTCCATAAAAGGCGCTTACTTTCTTGTCCCAGACAGAAGAGGATGGGATCACACGATCATCTTTGGCCGAAAAGAAGGTCCTCAATCTTTTACGCCACAAAAGTCTGATCTCGGATTCGACGCTGGAAGGTTACCGCTCTACCTGTATAGTCCTCAAGCCAAGTACTTCATGCAAAAGTAGGGGTACAATATGGAGGCTACCCCGGGTCTAAATCATGGCAGTGGTCGACGATTGCCTCTACAGCCACCGGCACCAGCAGGGAAATCTCAGGATCATTATCACAAATCCAGACGCGACCTCGGGTATGTTACTCCACCAACAACTCCCGAAAGCTCTGATGAAGAATGCGAGTGGCACTCTCATTCATTCGAGTCACCCATTTATGACTCCTATAGCAGTATTGGAGATATATTCAGACAGACATTGTCTATGAATATGACATCCTCTGATATCGAAGAGGAAGACGAAGACCTACTTGAACCACTTGATTTGGAGCCGTAGGTCCAGCAACTAGATGCACAATGGAAGAAATGCTTTGAACTTCGCGATCCTCCCACTGAAGATGAGGTTATGCAAGTTAACCTCGGCGATGAATCCTCTCCAAGCCCAATCTTCGTCAGTAAAAGTCTGACAGAAGACAAACGGGAGTCATTTTTACCACTCATCAGAGAATACATCGACGTCATTGCCTGGAGCTATAAAGACATGACAGGGCTAAACCTCGAGATTGTACTTCATAAGCTCAATATTTATCCAGACGTAAAACCAGTCAAACAACAGCAGCGACAGTTTCGTCCCGACGTCATGAACTCTATTGAAGCCGAAGTAAACAAGCTCATAGCTAGCGATTTTATCCGTAAAGAACAGCACCCAGACTGGGTAGGCAACATAGTACCAGTCATCAAGAAGAACGGAAAGATACATATTTGTATTGATTTTCGCAATCTGAATGCAGCATGCCCTAAGGATGAATTCCCTCTTCCGATCACTGACATAATGATCGACAATACGTGTGGCTTCGAGCGCATGTCCTTTATGGATGGATTTTCAGGATACAAACAAATCAAGATGTCTCCTAATGATGAGAAGCATATATTATTCCGAACACAGATCGACGTATATTGTTATACAGTCATGCTCTTTGGCCTGAAGAATGTCGGTGCAACATATCAACGGGCTACGAGTGTTTTCTTCAGAGGTCATTTGCGCAAGACGGTGGAGTGTTACGTTGACGACATTGCCGTCAAGAGTCGCTCCAAAAATGATCACTTATATGATTTGAGAATGGTGTTCGACCTCATACGGGCGCACAACCTGAAGATGAATCCTACCAAGTCTTTCGTGGAGGTGTCCAGTGGAAAGTTCTTGGGCTTTGTTATTACTTCCCGGGGCATTCACATAGATCCCGACAAAACAAAAACAATACTGGAGATGAATCCACCTAGGAACCTCTGCGAACTCTGCGGCCTTCAGGGAAGACTAGCCTATATCAGGAGGTTTATATCTAACCTCTCAGGGCGATGTCAACCCTTCACTCAACTCATGAGGAAAGGTATCTCTTTTGTATGGAACGAGGAATGTCAGCATGCCTTCGATGATATTAAAGAGTACCTGATGAATCCGCCAGTTCTGGTAGCCCCGGTCGCCGGAAAGCCCTTCCTGCTTTATGTATGGGCGATGGAATACTCCTTCGGTGCTCTGCTAGCATAGAATAATAACGCGGGACATGAACAAGCCATTTACTATCTCAGTCGGATGATTGTAGGCCCGGAACATAGGTACACCGCCAATGCAGACCATCCATGTTGTTTTACGAGTTAATCCTCTCAGGGTTCTCATGACCAAGCCAGGCGCACTCAGTTCTCGTCTAGCCACCTGGGCGATACTGTTACCCCCATACGACATGATTTTTGTTCCGCAGAAGGCTATCAAAGGTTAAGCCCTGGCTGACTTCTTAGTAGCCTATCCATGCTAAAAAACAGCCAGAATTTATGAAGAAATTCCCGATAAAGTCGTCCCCTCGAACATGATTTCGTACGACGCTATTTGGCGAATGTTCTTCGATGGTGCTTCAAGAACGGGGCCACAAGATGATATCGTCGTTGGAGTCATGGTGGTATTAATTTTTCCCTCTGCACTAGTAGTTAATCGGGCGTATTCTCTTACAGAACCCTGTTCGAACAACGTAGCCGAATATAGCACTCTAGTCATCGGGCACCAACTCGCGAAAGAAGTAGGGATCAGGTACCTGGAAGCATATGGTGACTCGCAGTTGGTTGTTAACCAGATCCGAGGTTCATACGAGGTTCGCAACGAGGACCTGATTCCTTATTACCAGACAGCAATTGCCATCATTACAACATTGGAGGGGTTCTTTATAGAGCACGTTCCTAGGCTCTAAAATATCGAAGCCGATGCCCTAGCAGGTCTTGCCGCTTCCTTGGCGCTTCCAAATAACACTCATCATCTAGTCGACATAATAGGCCTGTCCCTGGAACAATCTTCAACTGGGTATGAGCTACTCCGTCCAGATAACCAATGATACACAAGACTGGAGACGCCAGCTCATCGACTTTGCAGTCTATGGAATTCTGCCAAAGAATGTGAAGGAAGCAACTTCAATTAGAAGACGCTCCCTCAGATTCTTCTACGATACAGAGACAAAAATGTTATATCGACGATCCTACGATGGGCTACTATTAAAATGCCTGTCAAATACAGAAGCCAAAGAAACCCTACGTGAAGCTCATAACGGTACTTATGGGGCTCACCAACCTGGCCCAAAATTACAAGATCGTCTTCGCCGGATGGGTTATTACTGGCCCACAATAGTTGCAGATGCAGTTGATTATGCAAAGAAGTGCAAGGCTTGCCAGATCCATGCAGATTTCATATATCTGCCATCTGAATTCTTGCATCCAGCAGTGGCCTCTTGGCTATTTGAAGCATAGGGAATGGACATCATTGGGCCAATCATCCCGCCGTCGTCTAGAGGGCATCGGTTCATACTTGCAATCACCGATTACTTCTCTAAATAGACGGAAGCTATTTCGTTGGCAGAGGTTAAGACATCGAACGTGATTAGCTTAATAAAATATCATATCATCTACCGTTTTGGACTGCCCCGGAGGATTATTCACGACAATGGTCCGCAGTTCGCAAGCCACGCTTTCTATCGATTTTATGACAAAAAGTCGGATTCAGAACATGGCCTCGACAGCATATAACCCATCGGCCAATGGTCTGGCTGAAGCTTTCAACAAAACCATAGTCAAGCTCCTCAAAAAGTTCGTGTTTGCAAACAAATGCGACTGGAATAAAAAGCTTGGCGAGTGCTTATGGGCGTATCGTACGACAATTCGGACAGCTACAGGAAATACACCGTTCTCTTTGGTTTACGGAAGCGAGAGAGTCCTCCTATTGGAGACTCAGATCCTCTCACTTCGAGTGGCCCTTACCTACCGGTTAACGGCAGACGATAACTACTGTCGACGGCTGCAAGAGTTGGAAGCATTAGATGAGAAGCATTTACAAGCTCAATAAAGCATAGAGTTCTACCAAGCGCACATCTCTCAGGCTTTCAACAAGAAAGTCAAACAAAGAATATTCCAAGTTGGCGATCTTGTCTTGGCCATTCGTAGACCAATGGTCATGACTCACAAGACCCCCGGCAAATTTCAGCCTAAATGGGAGGGTCCATTCATCATCGAGACCGTATTCTCCAACGATGCGTACCGTCTCACAAAATAAATTGGAGACTTGCTCATAATGCCCATCAACGGCAAGTTCTTCAAGAAATACTATGTCTAAACGACACCTTCCAACTACCCCTCAGATTATGAGTTATATACCTTCTGGTATCGCTGAACTTACACTCCGACTTCAAATCTTCCATATTATTGAGTTATGTACCCTCAGGTACCACTGAACTTACTCTCTTACTACTCTGAATGAATTCATATCTCATCCCTTGGTCATATCTATGAACTTCCTGGTCATAGTTTTTCTCCACCAGGAGTTTGTCTCAAAATCTATTATCCGTACCACCAGTGCGCAGAAGGGTAATAGGTCTACAAAACTTATTCTAATCTATTACTCGCACTGTCAGTGCACAAAAAGGGTAGTAGGTCCACAAATTTCTCCAACGAAGAAAAACAACCATGTCCATATTACCTTTGAGTTGTTTTTCCGTCCATCACAAATAAATCACCCAATACATAGAATTTCTACGTTGATAACACCTCTGTGTTGTTCTATGTATCCCCATTTGGCCTCCTCCTACCATGTCCTCATTACCTCTGAGTAGGAAGGCTTTGTTTTGACCTATATTTACCATGTCCTCATTACCTCTGAGTAAATATGTTGGTTTTCTCCCCACTTATTATCAGTACTCGCATCGCCAGTACACAAAAATAGTAATAAGTCCATAAAAATTATCCTAATCTACTACTCGCACCACCGGTGTACCAAAGAGTAGTAGGTCCATAAAATATCATTCAAATCTATTTGCTCGTATTTCCAGAAGCATAAATGGGCAATAGGTCCATAAAAGTTCCCCAGTGGGATGTTCTTTATCAAATACAAATGCTGTATTAGGCCCTCTAGTACAAGCACCACAAAATACCACAAATAAAGAATGGAGTGAACATACTCTGCTTATTCAAGATCAGTTACATTCATAGATCTACATCGACAGCAAAAGCAAAGAAAGGAAAATCTGGCAATACATAGTTTGGTTTGACAGTACTTCGTCTTCAAGCAGTTTCGTGGCACTCGAAGGAAGTCATATTTTACTGCTGAGAAGCAAACAAAGCTGTTGAATCCCTAAGGAGCTGCTTGGAGGAGGGCAAATATAGCATACTATCCTCCCCTCCGTATTGCGGATGCCTTAGCCCCGCTCCCCCGAAGGACCATACCTTCAAAACATGGTCCCTGATGGTGGTTTCGCCTACTTGGAGAGCCGTGAAGACAGGATGTTCATAACGATGCCTGACCACCGTACAACTCTTCGAGGTATAAAGGCCCTTCCTACCACCTGGGGAAAACTCTTCCGAAGCATGAAGAGTCCTGAGTTGTTTGATGTGTATGCCAAAAAGGCGTAGGGAAAACTCTTCCAAAGTATGAGGAGTTTTGAGCTGTCTGATGTAGGCGCCAGAATATTGTATTTTCACTCCATCGTCGACACCGGTCCTGGAGAAGTTTGCTAGCCAGATCCCTACAAAATATAGAAAAATGGGGATTTAGCACTAAAAAAATAAAGAACTCTGTTATACGGTCTAGCCAGTTATGTGGCCAAGCCAAAACAGAACTCATACAGCCCAAGGTCATGAGGCCGACTTCATGAAGTACTAATGCAGCATTTATACGGCTCAGTCATGTTCATGCGGCTTAATTATGAGGTGCTTATGCAGCTTAGTCATGAAAAAATCACGCGGCCCAATACTCGTACGGATCAGTCACGAGGCAATCATGCAGCCCAACCTTACAGTATTTATGCGGCCCGATCATAAAGTGCTCACGCGACACCTATGCGGCTCAGTCATGAAATGTTCATATAAGATCAATCTTGAGGCACTTATGCGGTTCAAGTTCGAATGAGCAGCGATCATACGGCTCAGTCCATACAGTACTATCATACAGAACACATGTGGGCCAAATGAGATAGGGCATGCGCCGACCAGGCTTAAAGAAGAAGTAGTATATGACAGGCCCACGCATGAAAATATGCACTATGGCCATTCAAAATTTCGATCATCGTCTGCTCACCATCCTTACTCTTGAGAGGAGATTGCACGTCGGAATGAATAGAAGAAGCATCTGCCGCTCTCGACGGAGAAGCAAGTCTCTTTCCTTTGGCTGCCGCACCAGTCGACCTGGAAGCTTTTGGAGCCATAGCAAAAAGTATGATGAAGTCGAAGGAGAAGAAGGTAAAAGAGAAAAATCTCTCTCTCCGAATGACTCCTATTTATAGAGTTGCTGAAAAAAGACTCTTCGATTCTCAAGATCATTAAGGATAAGGATGACGTTTGGGGACTTTATCCCTAATAACCGTCGAGCGTCTCTTCGGTTCTCAAGATCATTAAAGATAATATCGACGTTTGGGGACTTTATCCCCAGTAACCGTCGACTTTATCTCAAAAAGTGATCCACAATCGAATCAAGAAAATTAAATGCAGCAGTGACAGCTGGCAGGCTCTCTGCGGCTCGAAGTGTCCCTGTGGCTCAAGATTTGTTCTGCGGCTCAGGATTTCACTGTGACTTAAGATCTCTCTGCAGTTCGAAGAATTTCCTGTGACTTGAAGACTGTCACTACCACATTTCTAGTTTGAGGGTATTTTTGTCATTTTTAAGGTTATTTGAAATTATTATAATTTATTTGAATTTATGGGAATTTTTAGGATTTATTTTAGAATTATTTGAATGATGG
Organism: Iris pallida; assembly: GCA_029216955.1. Lineage (NCBI taxonomy): Eukaryota > Viridiplantae > Streptophyta > Magnoliopsida > Asparagales > Iridaceae > Iris > Iris pallida. The sequence continues at coordinate 19,175,488 of JANAVB010037819.1, read as the reverse complement.
TTGACTAGGTTGACTTTGACTAGCATTAAATTTGGTGGACTAACCTAGAAGCTAATCCTAGTTGTGTTTGGACTTAGTTAGGTCATGTAACCCTAGTTAGCCTAGAGTTAACCCATGGTTAGTCATTAGCCTCAAGTTAACCATAGAATAGATAAGTCATAAGTCATGACTTATGGTTTTGAACCATTGATTTTAACTAAGCCCAAAGCCCATTAGCTATTGCCAAACCCTAACCCTAACCTAGCATGGCCGGCCAGCCCACCTAGGGATCCCCCCTATAAATACTCTCCTCCATTTAGGGCTAGCCGCTTTTAGGAAAGAACAAGTTTAAGAAGAGGTATTTTTCCAACTTCATTAATTCATAGAAATTCTATTTTAATTCCTTTTTCTTTCAAACAAATTGCAATAGGTTCTAATTTAGGTATTCTTGCTGTTCATGGTGTTAAATCTCAGTTTGTGGACAATTTAGAGCTATTTGCTAGCAAGGAGAACCCCCCTATTGAAGCTTTTCTTGCATTTGGACACCAATAGGTAAAACTATCTAAACACCATTAAAATTCCAATTTCTTTGCATATTTGGAAAGCCCTAGGTCTACCCTAACTGTAGGTATACCTAAACCAAGGTTTCGTATCCATTTCGTGTCCTAAATGGACACGTATCAGTCCCTACTTGTATGTGTTTGATGAAATACCCCAAAGGGCATTTCAATTTGTTTTTTGGATTGTTTTTGAATAAGAATTTAGATCTAGGTCTTGTTTGTGGGATTCCACTTGACTGAGCATGTTTTTGTGTGTGTCGGACACGCAATAGGACACGAAACCCATGTGTTCTGTATTGTACAGCTCTCCTGTTACTCGGAGGCTGTACCGAACACAACACGACACGGCTGGACACATATTTTTGTGTGAACAATCACTAGGTGACTGACATTTAGTGTACAAATTTTTATGGGATTTTATTTAGTGGGTTGTGTGAAAGCTTGCCCGCACGGATTGGGCACTGTCGTGCACAGACGGCCACGGGGCTGCTGACACTGCCTTTGTGTCATACGAGGACACGGTTTAGACACGATACAGGGTATGGGACACGAAGACCAATCCTAGGCAAACCTAAGGTTGTGACCACGAGGCCTGGTTTGGCCTGTGTCGGGTGCACGACACGCGTGCACTTGTGCACGAGACTGCACTGGTTCAGTGTCTAGTTGTGTTAATTTTGGGTTTATTTGATTTGGACACGTTATGTCACGTTGTGGTGGACACGAGACACCTCCTGGGATACGTGCACACCCTATATTAGGGTTACCAACCTTTAATTTTGTATTTTAGTTTGTTTTCGATTTACATTTTTCCATTTACCCTAAATTTCTGATACATGTATATTTCATGTATTTCCAGGTTTTCTAAATTGAACTTTGGCAATTAATTTAACCTGTTTAATTGATTTTAATTACTTATTTAAGGGTCTAACATGATGTTCCTACATGTTTCCTAACTGTGAGTCGATTTTGGGTGATTTTTATTGAGTATTGGTCGTGATTTGGGGACTTGAAGTTTTGAACTAAAAACTGAACTGTTTGTAAATAATAAATGAATTGGTTTCCTTTCCTTCCCTTCCCTGTTGCTGTACAACACACACATTTAAGCTCCAAGTTTCCTCACAGTCACTCACACACACCATAATAGTCACAAAACTGAGAACCACATTGAATGGTTCATCACACACACACTTACACATGCGAACCTGAACTGGGACATCCTATTGACACTCACAGGTGGGACAAAACCTAAGATTTTACAGGACACTTAAACTTATACACTATTTTCTCCCTTACCTAAACACACACCCTCACACATACACATGCCTAACACATATGTACACACACACACACATTTTACTTGATTTCATTCTCCCTCTCTATCTCTATGTGTGTATGTATATTGCATATATATATATATATATATATATATTGTTGTGGTGTGAATAGAAATATAGGTAATGTATAGGAATGCAATATAAAACATGAATGTATATATATAATATGTGTATATCTATATATGTAATGTATATATATATATATATATATATATATATATATATATATATATATATATATATATATATATATATATATATTTTATAAATTAACTATATATATATATATATATATATATATATATATATATATATATATATATATATATATATATATATATATATAGTTAATTATAAATATATATATATATATATATATATATATATATATATATATATATATATATATATATATATATATATAATGTATAAATATATATATATATATATATATATATATATATATATATATATATATATATATATATATATAAATATATATATATATATACATATATATATATATATATATATATATATATATATATATATATATATATATATATATATATATATATATATATATATATATTTTATATATAGTTAATGTATGAAAAAATATATATATATAAAATATATATATATATATATATATATATATATATATATATATATATATATATATATATATATATATATATATATATATTATATATATTTTTTATATATATATTATATATATTATATATATATTTTTTATATATATTATATATATATATATATATATATATATATATATATATATATATATATATATATATATATATATATATATATATGTGATGATTTCCTAATGAATATGTGCTATAACCTATATGTAATGTATATATATATAATGTAATGCATATAAAATACGTATATATATATATATCTATGTAATATGTATGTATCTATATATATGAATATTGATAAGTAAGTTAGACATGAATGAATGTATGCTAGTTTATATATCATATAGTTATATTGTGAAATTGTGATATAGTTGAGATATGCTTGATTTAGGCTTGGATAGCCTTGAAATGGTGTGTGTTAACTAGTGTAGGCTTGTTTAGACCTATAATGACTTGTTTGACCTAATTTAGACTTGTTAGACCTAGTTTGACCATAGTTGACCTAGTTTGACTTCTAGGGTTGACCAGAGTTGACCAAGAGTTGACTTTGGTCTAGATTAACCTAGAATCATGTAGAATGCATAGTAGGACTTCATTATACTATTTTAGACTTGTTGTGACTTGTGCTATTCTGATTAGGAGCCAGATACCTCTCCTCGGATAGTACATTTCATCCGGACACTCAGATAGCAGGCGAGTACATTCTCTGATCATTTCATAACTTGTTAGAATTATATTCCTGCTTTAGATTACTTTACTTGATGCTGTCACGACATTATCATGGATTAGTACTATATGGATCTCTTCATGCGATGTTATCCCCCTCAGGAGCATCGGGTACATTGTGTCATGTGCGTTTCACTTTCATCATGTACTCCTGTGCTTTTGCCATACATGTACACTCTTGTGAATCATGTACTCTCATGTTCTCGGAGCCCTCATGTATACTATCATGTGCACCCTTTCATGGGCCTTCAAGTGATATCATGTATAATAACATAACATGCTTAGATCCTTGTGTATTGATTGGAGAAAACGGGGGAGTGCAACTAGTCATGTGAACAAATTCCATAGTAGTATAGATTATGTGAAACTCTTTAGTGTAGATCATGTGCTAATCTGTCCTGTTCACATGTGCTATCCTGTACTCTACATCACTAACCACTATTAGTTCTCTATATACAGTAGCTATTTACATACTGTTCTCTTCTTTTACATCATGTACTTCCTTTCAGTTTTCTGTATCTTACTCTACTGCATGTTTATATTTTCTAACCTACTATGATCTGTTGAGATGTATTATGCTCGCTCCTGTCCTGACTGGACCTGTTGAAAATATTACAGAGGACGAGGAGGAGGCCTGTGTGGATACCTTCTACGGGGCAGCCCTAGACGACACTTATGAGCTGGACTCTCAGGAGGACCCAATTCTAGCTGATGACTTTACCCCTACTGCCTAGTCTAGTTTAGTTAGGCTTTATCTTACTTATGTTGTCTTGAGATTAGCTTAATTAGGCTTTATTTCTGTCATTGAGATCTGGATTGTATATATTCTTTCATATTCAGTAGTTGAGACTTGTATTTCTGGATATTTGCTGAGATGTTATCTTAGTCACTTAGACTCTTCTGATCATCTGTATTTTCTTTGAGTTCTATATCATATCGTGCTTCTTCTTCCTTAGTTGTGATTGAGTTTACTTTCTGCTATGTCACCCCCATTCGGGGAGTATAAACTGTTTAGCATTATATTGTTAGATGTTGTGACCTAGGACAGCGTTCTATCGCCGACACTGCGGCATAGGCTGGACGTACCCACGTCTCGTGCCCTTACTCTAGGGTGCGGGTTGTGACACGTTTTTAGTGGTAGCCCATGCAGGTCTAGACTAGAAGTGTAGTGGTATTAGAACCAGAGTAACACTACAGCCTGCAGTAGGATATAGGACATTAGTTTTCAAGGTACTCAATCACATTAGGAAAAACTCTTTTATTGCCATCTAAATCCTTATTGTCAACTGATTCTTTTGAATTTTAACTGTCCGCCTTTGTTATATCGCTTCTTTCCCAGAAATTGATACTCTTGTTTGGTCTGTCTTCAGGATGGTAGAGACGCGGTCGCAGCGTACCATTCATGGGGATGCTGTAGAGGGGACTGCTACCTCTCAGCTAGTTCAGCAGGGCCAGGAGACTGCAGCTCCTGCCACCTCTGCTCGTATTGGGACTTCAGCAGCAGCAGCAGGGGGTATGCCTCCACCAGCTCAGAGACAGGACCCAGTCATGCCAGAGATGCCTTTCCAACAGCCGCCGCCTACCGGATACGTGGATGCGGCACAGATGTTCTCCTACTTCCAGTAGTTCATGGACCGGCAGCAGGCCCGATAGGACAAGGGCATGGAGTTGGCCCTTTCGACAGTCGCAGCTCGACCATTGGTTCAGCAGCCGAGGACACCGGAGATAGAGCAGTTCCAGAAGATGAGCCCCAGAGACTTCCTGGAGACAGAGGGGATCCTATATGCTGACGAGTGGATCGAGCATATAGAGGAGATCTTCCGCCTGGCCTGGATACCGGCAGATCTCCAGATAGAGGCAGCAGCTAGCCGGATGCAAGATCTTGCTCGCACCTGGTATCAGTCAGACCTCACGGTGGGGGTAGCTGGACAGACCTGGAAGGAGTTCAAGGGCTTCTTCAAGAAGAAGTTCTTTCCAGATTCAGCGCTTTGAGCCTTGGAGTCGCAGTTCAAGAGCTTAGTTCAGGGGAGCCTGTCAGTAGAGGAGTACGCTGGGGAGTTCGGCCGCCTCGGCAGATTTGTATGGGGCTTGAGCGAGACGGCGAAGGCCCAGAGGTTCCAGAAGGGTCTGGTCAAGGAAGTCAAGTCCTTGACCAAGGGCAACATGGATGCCACTTTTGAGGAGATTTTGACGTGAGCCTTATTGGCTGAGGATGATATTGAGCTTAGGCTCAAGAGGGGGCGAGACCCAGTTGGGGGCAGCAGCAGCGGAGGCTAGGCCAAGAGGCCTCACTTTCAGCACCAGCAGCTCCAGCCACAGCCGATCCAGCAGAGGCCAGTTCACCAGCAGCAGTTTCAGCACCAAGCACCCAGGCAGCAGACAGTCAGTTGCACATTCTACAAGAAGCCAGGACATGGATGGCACGAGTGCATGAAGATGCTTGAGAAGTGCCTTCTTTGCGGAGTGGCAGATCACCAGCTGAGGGATTGTGCTAGGTCTGGGGGACGAGTAGCTCAGGGAGGAGGAGCCAAGGCTCCAGCAGGCCAGCAGAGGGGACCAGCCCTGCCGACACAGCAGCAGAGATTTGTTTAGCATCAACAGCAGGCCAGGAGAGGCCAGTAGGGGTGAGCTTTTGCCATGGCGGCCGAGGATGCAGAGGCGATAGGAGAGCTGATCGCAGGTTCAGTTCTTCTCGACTCCAGTCCAGCTTTTGTATTATTCGATTTCGGTGCTTCGGATAGCTTCATATCAGTATCATTTGCGATTAGACATGGTATCATAGCTGAATCGTTGCCTAGGACTTACAAAATTATGATCGGGGTGGTATTATCCTCGTGAGTGATGTTTGTAAGGGTCGAAACTATGATATAGTACTCGGTATAGATTGGTTGAGCAGGCACCATGCCAGCATTTATTGCAGAGGGGATAGAGTTCTCTTCAGAGTGCCGGGGGAGTCAGAGTTTGAGTACTCCAGACGTCATACGGAGCAGAGCAGCAGGATTTTCTGTGGAGTCTCGGTTGAGGATCAGACGATTCCACACCTTTTGATAGCAGAGTATATGGATGTTTTTCCAGAGGAGTTGCCTGGATTGCCACCGGACAGAGACATTGAGTTCTCGATAGACTTGATTCCAGGAGCGAAACCCATCTCTCAGCATGTCTATCGAGTGAACAACAGAGAGTTGGTGAGCTGAAGAAGTAGGTGGATGAGCTGCAAGACAAGGGGTTCATCCATTTGAGTTTGTCGCCATAGGGTGCACCAGTATTGTTTGTGCCGAAGAAGGATGGGTCAGTACGGATGTGTATTGACTACAGGGCACTCAACAACTTCACAATCAAGAACAGATACCCACTGTCGCGGATCGATGATCTTTTTGACCAGTTGAGCAGAGCTCGGGTATTTTCTAAGATTGATCTGAGGTCAGGATATCACCAGGTAAAGGTGAAGAAGGAAGATATTTCCAAGACCGCTTTCAAGAAACGGTACGGGCAGTTTAAGTTTTTGGTTATGCCGTTTGGGCTAACCAATACACCAGCAGTGTTTATGAACCTAATGAACAAGGTGTTCCACCAGTACCTAGATCAGTTTATGGTAGTGTTCATTGACGACATCTTGGTGTATTCCAAGACTGAGGAGGAGCACGAGGAGCATTTGAGGATAGTGCTGGAGACTCTCAGAAAGGAGCAGCTTTATGGGAAGCTCTCCAAGTGTGAGTTCTTCTTAGACTAGGTTAACTTTTTGGGGCATATGGTGACTGGAGACGGGATATCAGTTGACCCCAAGAAGATCGTAGCAGTTAAGGCATGGGCAGCGCCGACTTCAGTGGCAGAGATCATGAGTTTCCTGGGGCTGACAAGATATTATCAGAGATTTGTGCAAGATTTCTCCCGGGTTGCAGAGCCGTTGACTCAGTTGACCCGGAAGGATGATGAGTTTGTTTGGTCAGAGGAGTGTTAGGCAGCTTTTGATGACTTGAAGAAGTGGCTTACGACAGCTCCGATTCTGACATTGCCTTCTGGATCAGGGGGATTCACTATTTATAGTGACGCTTTAGGAAAGGGGCTGGGTTGTGTCTTACAGCAGCATAGGAAGGTGATTGCCTATGCTTCCAGGCAATTACGTCCCCGTAAAAAGAACTACCCTACCCATGACCTGGAGCTGGCAGCAGTAATTTTTGCTCAGAAGTTATGGAAGCACTATCTGTATGGAGAGAGGGTGAAGATTTTTACAGATCACAAGAGCTTCAAGTATGTGTTCACTTAGAAGGAGCTGAACATGAGACAGCGCAGATGGCTAGAGTTGATGAAGGACTTCGACATATCACTTCAGTATCACCCAGGGAAGGCCAACGTGGTTGCCGATGCCTTGAGTAGGTATCCGACAGCCATGTGTTTGACCATGGACCGTCACTTACTTGCTGATTTGGAGAGCTTGGGGATTGAGGTGATCGTGCTCGGAGTACAGATACAGATGTGGGGCATGCAGATTCAGTCAGACTTGGTGGAGAGGATCAAGTCGGCACAGTTTGAGGATGTTGCTCTGCGATGTCTCCGAGAGCAGGTTCGAGCAGGATTGGTGGATGGCGAGTTTTCTCCTGCAGAGGATGGTGCCTTGCGGCACGGTTCCAGGTTATGTGTGCCCAGCAGAGATCTCAGGGAGCAGGTTTTATAGAAGGCCCACAGATCTCAGTACTCTATACACCCTGGTGCCAATAAGATGTACCGAGATCTGAGGGAGCATGTTTGGTGGTACAGGATGAAGCGGGAGGTAGCTCACTTCGTAGCAAGGTGCTTGGTCTGTCAGCAGGTCAAGGCAGAGAGGCAGAGGCCCGGTGGATTGTTGCAGTCTTTGCCCATTTCGGAGTGGAAGTGGGAGCATATTACTATAGATTTCGTATCTGGATTGTCGCGTACACCTGGAGGAAAAGACGCGATTTGGGTCATCGTTGATAGGTTGACCAAATCGGCCCACATCTTGCCATTCAAGGTGGGTACGTCTACAAAGAGGCTTGCGGAGATGTATATACGGCAGATAGTCAGGATTCATGGGGTTCCGGTCAGCATCGTCTCGGATCGGGATAGTCGCTTTATTTCCCACTGCTGGAGGAGTCTGCAGACTAGCTTGGGCACTCAGCTCATGTTTAGTACTGTATACCACCCCCAGACGGACGGACAGTCAGAGAAGACTATTCATACACTTGAGGATATGCTGCGGACGTGCGTCTTAGATTTTAGAGGTTCCTGGGAGGATCATCTATATTTGGTAGAGTTTGCTTACAACAACAGTTTTTAGGCCAGTATTGAGATGTCACCTTTCGAGGCTCTGTACGGGCGTAGGTGTCGTACACCCTTATCTTGGGATGATGTTGGTGAGCGAGCTTTACTGGGACTAGAGATGGTTGTTGACACAGCCGAGAAGGTGAAGCTCATCAGGGATAGACTTCGCGTGGCGCATGACAGACATCGGCACTGGGCAAATAGCCACCGGAGGCCGTTGGAGTTTGAGGTACAGATTAGAGTAGGATTAGATTTAGGGTTTGTGTTTGTGATTTTGATCATGTTTGTTTATCATAATTAAATTGAGACCTTGCTTGTGATTAGGTTAGAGACCAGGTTTTCTTGAGGATATCTTTGACTCGTGGTACGATACGTTTTGGTAGAGGTGGGAAGCTTAGCCCGCGCTTCATCGGCCCTTTCGTTATCAGCGGGAGAGTCGGTGACGTGACATACATGCTAGACTTGCCACCTGCACTAGTGGGGGTCTACAACGTATTCTATGTATCACAGTTGAGACGGTACGTGGCTGATCCTAGCCATGTGCTCAATCATTCGGAGATTGAGGTTGGGCCTTTTCTCAGCTATCCAGAGCAGCCAGTGGAGATACTGGATCGACGGAAGAAGGTTCTGAGAAACCAGGTGATACCTTTGGTACGCCTCGCATGGAGGCATCATTCTCCAGAAGAGTCTACCTGGGAGCGGGAGGATGAGATACGCGAGCGATACCCATATCTTTTTGGACCATGAGGTATACTTTCTATCCTTCTCATCAGTTGCATTTCGCCTTTCAATTTCGAGGACAAAATTCTTTTAAGGAGGGTAGATTTGTCACTACCACATTTCTAGTTTGAGGGTATTTTTGTTATTTTTAAGGTTATTTGAAATTATTATAATTTATTTATATTTATGGGAATTTTTAGGATTTATTTTAGAATTATTTGAATGATGGTTGACTAGGTTGACTTTGACTAGCATTGACTTTGGTGGACTAACCTAGAAGCTAACCCTAGTTGTGTTTGGACTTGGTTAGGTCATGTAACCCTAGTTAGACTAGAGTTAACCCATGGTTAGTCATTAGACTCAAGTTAACCAGAGAATAGATAAGTCATAAGTCATGACTTATGGTTTTGAACCATTAATTTTAACTAAGCCCAAAGCCCATTAGCTATTGCCAAACCCTAACCCTAACCTAGCATGGCCGGCCAGCCCACCTAGGGATTCCCCCTATAAATACTCTCCTCCATTTAGGGCTAGCCTCTTTTAGGAAAGAACAAGTTTAAGAAGAGGTATTTTCTCAACTTCATTAATTCATAGAAATTCCATTTTAATTCTTTTTTCTTTCAAACAAACTGCAATAGGTTCTAATTTAGGTATTCTTGCTGGTCATGGTGTTAAATCTCAGTTTGTGGACAATTTGGAGCTATTTGCTAGTAAGGAGTAACCCCCTATTGAAGCTTTTCTTGCATTTGGACACCAATAGGTAAAACTATCTAAACACCATTAAAATTTCAATTTTTTTGCATATTTGGAAAGCCCTAGGTCTACCCAAACTGTAGGTATACCTAAACCTAGGTTTCGTGTCCATTTCGTGTCCTAAATGGACACGTATCAGTCCCTACTTGTATGTGTTTGATGAAATGCCCCAAAGGGCATTTCGATTTGATTTTTGGATTCTTTTTGAATAGGAATTTAGATCTAGGTCTTGTTTGTGGGATTCCACTTGACTGAGCATATTTTTGTGTGTGTTGGACATGCAATAGGTTACGAAACCCACGTGTTCTGTACTGTATAGCTCTCCTGCTACTCGGGGGCTGTACCGGACACAACACGACACGGCTGGACACAAATATTTGTGTGAACAATCACTAGGTGACTGACATTAAGTGTACAAATTTTTATGGGATTTTATTTAGTGGGTTGTGTGAAATCTTGCCGCACGGATTGGACATTGTCGTGCACAGACGGCCACGGGGCTGCTGACACTACCTTCGTGTCATACGAGGACACGGTTTAGACACGATACAGGGTGTGGGACACGAAGACCAATCCTAGGCGAACCTAGGGTTATGAAAACGTGTCACGACCCGCACCCTAGAATAAGGGCACGTGACGTGGGTACGTCCAGCCTACGCCGCAGTGTCGGCGGTAGAACGCTGTCCTAGGTTACAACATCTAACAATTTAAGGTAATGACAGTTATACTCCCCGAATAGGGGTGACATAACATAAATATAACTCAATCACAGCTAAGGTAGAACAGGAATGAGATAGAAAGATAAGGTAGATAATATCCAGGTATGTAACATCACAGAGATACAAATCCAGAATTCTAAGTGTCTAAAAGTACATACCCAAATAATAACTCAGGAACTCAATACAAAATCCAGAAAGATAAAGACATCCTAATCTAGGGAAGTAACATCAACTGCTAGCAGGTCCAGGTTACTAGTGATGTCTAATGCTGCACCAAGAGGGAAAGACACCAGAGCCTCATCATTCACTGTAAAATTTTCAACAGGTCCAGTCAGGACGGGAGCGAGCACATATCTCTCAAAACAGTTCATAGCAGGTTAGGAGTATAAATCATGCAATAGAGTAAAATACAGGAAGTGCTGAAAAGGAAGTACGAGTAAACATGAGATATTTTGTAACTGAAAGTAAATACATGATAGTAGAGACTGTAAGTGGCCACGTGATTTAGAGTACAATATGGTTATGTAAACGGCTTAGGGGCACATGAATACAAATAAGAGGCACATTTATACAGCTACTGGGGATAATGATCACATAACCAATTCTACTCACCCCGCCCCAATTAATACACAAGGATCCATTCAAGTTACGTTATAAGCACATGAATACAGCTAAGGATACGTGAACTTTTGTAATGAGTAGTACATGAGGCACGTGATAAAGCACATGAGAACATATAAAAATATGAACTAGTACGAGTACAAGGAGTACCTGATGCACATAATAAAATACATGAACATAAAATATCCGATGCACCCGTAGAGGGATAACATCTCAGGAAGGGATCCATATAGTATTAATCTGTGAAGATACGTGTCAGCATCATGTAGAGTAATCTAGAGAAAGAATATAATCCAGGTAAGTATGAAAAGATCAGAGAATGTACTCGCCTGCTAACTGAAAGTCCGAGATAAAAATACTATCCGAGGAGTGGTGTCTGGCTCCTATTAGAACAGCACAAGTCACAACGAGTCCAGAATGGTAAATAATATGCACTACAATGCGTTCTACATGAATCTAGGTCAATCTAGACCAAAGTCAACTCTTGGTCAACTCTGGTCAACCATAGAAGTCAAACCTAGTCAAATAGTCTAATCTAGGTCTAACCAAACTATTCTGGGTTATACTATGACTAACTAGGCAATACCATGCCAAGCCATGCCTATACACATACCAATTGGCTTGACTATGACTAATAGTCTATTAGGAAACACCTATCCTATAGTCACTATTCAAACCCACCCATATATTATAACACATATTGATATACATATAATCTAGTTAGAAATCCCATATTGGCTATCTATACATTACCCTACACAACCACATATAGGAAATACATGTACACACATTGCTATATGTAACTAATCTACACAAGTACAACACTATGATATAGGGTACCTACACATAACATCAATACATATATAGGCATAAAAGAAAGAGGCACCCAATGTGTACCAGTGTATGTGTGTGTGTGTGTGACTAGAGAGCCATGGTGTGAGCTAACAGTGCATTATGTGGGTGTGTCAGAAATCAGAACAGTGATTCCCAGGTTCACTAATCCCAACTCTCATAGAAAATACTATCTCAGGTTTTACCAAAGCCATTCACAACAGTAAAAATTTACCAAGTTATCAAATGGAAAGAAGTCTGGAAATCTCAGGTAGTGGAAAACTAACATTCAATAATTCAAGAATAATTTCAGGTATACACATATTGAACCACCCCTTAGTCCACAACCTATTCTCAGTTTTACAGTTAACAGTTTAATCAATCATGGAAATAAATGAAAGGAAATCAGTTCACAAACTAACTATATAGTAAAAAAAACTATTCTCAGTTTACATTCAATTCCAGGTTTTCAAGGACTGGAACACAACCCAATCTCAGGTATTGCACAGTTAATTCGAAAAGTAAAGGAATCAACTCAGGTTTTTAACAAAAAGGATTCTCAGATATTCAATTACAGTATTTCAATGAACAAGGAATCAGCTTAAACAACAACTCATATCAGTTTACAAATCAATCTAAATGGTTTAAAAACTATTCTCAGTTTTATACAACTTTCAGTTTTAAGGAGAAGGAATAATATTAGTTAAACATGTTATTTCCAAACAAAGCCAATTCACTTGCCCAAATCCTAGTTAACACATTCAAAACCCAAATACGAATGTGAAGACTGTGTTATCATAACTAGCAATCATGTAGGACTATTTTAGACAGTGAAGAAAACACAAGGACCTAGGATTTAACAGTTAACAATTATTGAAATAAAAGAAGGAAAACAGTTTTCAGTCAATTCAAGAAGGAAATTGATTACAATTCAATTTAATATCTCAAACTCCCTACCAAAAGCCCTTAATTGAATGCAAAGACTAAGCCAACATGTATTATGAAATGTGGCAATCATCATTAGTGAAAAAACAACATAATGACAGGGAATTAAATGGGTTTGAACACTGGAATCTCACAGTATCAGTGAGTATCAGAAATAACCCCCAAAACTCATGTTAGCACATGTAATGTAAAGGGAATCAAGTTTCCAGGTTCAACAGTGAACATAACAGGAACCAAATTCAACTACTAAAATCCTATTTACACATTCCAACAGCCTACACTAATTCAAATGTACATCAATATATACTAACCAATATGTAGGAAGAATTTTAACAATGATAATGGCATTTAAATTAGGATCAATTTGCTAGAAAGAAAACTGGAACAATGTATCAGTTCTATACAGTTGAACCCAACTCGAATACCAAATCCCATTCTACACATTCCAAAGCCTAACTTGCATGCCATACTCTTAGTTAACATGATATGTAACATGTGGGAACCCAATTTAGTGAAAAACCTAACTCAATAGGGAATTAAAAAGTATTGAAAAAACTGGAAATTCAGTATCAGAGCTATGTATCAGAAATTACAGTTCAATCCCAAAAATCGAGCCAAAACTCCATCAAAAACATTCCTAATGTGCACCTTAATATAACAGAGTTTAAACATGATATTTAGAATCTAATTAGCCAATAAAACACAATTTAAACTCATTAAAATCGATTTAAAACCATCACCAACACCCTGTGCACTGAGCCGCACAGTACAGTGTACGTGCACGTGTAAATACGTGTCCGACACGACACGAGGACTCGTAAAACTTTGCGAGCTTCGTGTCAGGCAGTGCCCCAATACGTGTATCAAAAATCAGGTGTTGAAATGGCGTGTGCACTGCACAGTAAGCCCCGAGTAGCAGGACACGCACAGTGCCGCGCGCGCGCACACGCACCCGCGTGTTCTCGTGTCCCCCGTGGCCCGACACGACACGAAAACCACATCTAGACACTAGAAACCTATAAGCAAGACCAAAACCCTAATTTTTATTCAAAAACATTTCTAAAACTCAACCAAAATGTCCTTTAGGGCATTTCGTCGAACACATGCACCATGTCACTGATACGTGTCCAAATAGGACACGAATTGGACACAAAACTTAGGGTTAGCTATTCCTACAGCAAGGTTAGGGCTAGGGCATCCTAGTAATGATTTTTAATAGCATTTAGGAGCAATGGAAGGAATTATACCTATAGGTGAACAATGGGTCAAAATCCCCAAATGGGAAGAGCTCCACAAACCACCAAACTTCCTCAAATTGTGTTCTTCCTGCAAATACTCATTAATAACAGCAAAAAAACTATCATTAGGTCCTAATGCAATTTGTTTGAAGGAATTTGGAGAAGAAATGGATTTTCTAAGGATTTACAAGGATGGGGACTCACCTCTTCCAAATGGCAAAGTTTCCTAAAGAGGCAACCCTAGTTTTAGGAGCATATAAATAGGGGGGGCTGACCATAGTGGGCTGGTCAAATTTTTTAGGGTTAGGGCTAGGTTCAATGGGTGTGGGCTATGGGCCATTAAGCCTATTAGTCATAAAATGACTTGTGACTTCACAAGCCATTTCTTAATCAAACTAGCTCCTAATTTCACCAAACTAATCCCAATGAGTTAATCCTCATCAACTTAAGTCAACCTAGGTTTTCAAATCCTAATCTCTTAGTCATGACCTAGGTTAGCCACTAGGTTAGTCTCCAAGGTCAACATAAGTCAAAGCCACTAAAACACAAAAATCAATTATTCTAAAATTACTAAAAAATCATATTAATTATAAATAATAATAATAATTCAAATTAAATTCTAAAATTTTAAAAATGACCAAAATACTCTCATTTGGAAAACTGGGTGTTACAATCCTATCCACCTTAGAAAAATTTTGTCCTCGAAATTAAGATGATCGTACCCCTTCTAGGTTAAACCCCCACAATCAAAGTCTCAGAAACCTATTTTAATCATTCAGTTGGAAAAAAGTAACCTATGGGGTCATGGCATGTAATATCAGTCTGGGTCTCATCTAGTTACACCAACATGCTACAGTACTAGGCAATCACAAGGTATCAAAACATACAACAATATGGTAGGGTGCATCAATTTCAAAGACTGACTAAGATATAGGTCAAGGACTCACCTCCAACTAGGGCTGGTGGCTGGAACTCCCTTCCGAAGGCGGAGTCTTGGCTGGGATAAGTGCAGCAGGACAGTCTCGCAGCCTGTGTGCAACTGACCCACATAACAGGCACACTCCTCTTCTCTTCCTACAGATGTCCCACACATATCCAGGCTTCTTACAGAAGGTGCAGGTAGGCACCCTCTCAGCTGGCCTCTGCTGAACAGGAGTCTGGACTGGGTTAGCTGGTCTAGGCTGATAGTCTGGGTGCTCACGGGGCTCTGGGTATACACTGCTCCTCGGCCTCTTAGAACTAGGCTCCCCTCCTGAATGTACCAAATCCCACAGTAGTTGGATCCCGCGGCCCTGCTCCTTCACGATCTCAGCCTGAACTCTCTGTGTCTCCAACACATCCCGAAGAAGTCTGGATACCTGAGCTCCGTCAGAAAACAAATATGTCGAGGGTATGGTATGGGGTACCGCTCCTGGAGGCAGAGGAGGAGACGGGGAAGGACTCTTGGTCTCAGATGAGACTGCCACTCTCTCCTGAGTAACAGGTGGTGGAGGAAAACTCTCTGGTAAGGATGCTGATACCTCCTCGATGGCGGGAGGTGCCACTACCCTTGGGTCAGCCTGAGGGGTCACTACCTCCTGAACAATAGGAGGTGGAAGCACACTATCAGTAGCTGCAGCTGCTCTCAGACGACAGGCTCGGGTCATGGGTGCCATACTGGAAAGGATAAAACACAACAATCATTAAGGTTGTACAACAGTCTACCATCCTATCTGAAAACTGGTAATTATCAACAACCAATTAAAATATAAAAGGGGTACTAATAAAAAAAATCAAATCAAAAGTTTAAGGGACGAAAGTCAATAGCATGGAAATCCAATCACGATACATGTATAGAGAGGTAAGGATTAATTTATGCATCTACATATACTATAATATGCATACAGAACTATATATACCCTATGTGAACATAACATAGAGATGAAGGGTTAGGTTTTCATGGCAGTTGTAAATATTAGTGTAGAGTGTCAAGTGTACATGGGTTAAGACTTGAAATGAAGGGTTCAATCATTCAGTTGGCCCAACATTACATATTAGATCCGAAATTGAACTACACATATTGAAAATAATAAAAAAATGTTAACATGTATTCAGTTTTCAAATTTTAGAGAAATTTGAACATCAAAACCAACTCAATGTATACCACGACCACAACCTAACATGTAGGAGTATGAACCTAACATTATATACCTGCACACAACCATGTATACGGCTCAAAACATTACAATTTAAAACTGCAATTTGAACTAAACACTTAGAATCCAAGGTTAAGGGTTTACTATCAGATTTGACAAATTCAAACACAAACTCAATCAATTTCTTTAAGAAATGAAACCCTGTATATAACATACATGTGTAGCGATGCAAGCAAAAATAATAACATAAAATTTAAATTTAAATTATGAGTTTAATATGGAGAAACATAGAACTAGTCGCTGATACTGCACTATATTAGAATACTAGGATTTGAGAACTTAACATTAATCATATTAACATGCATTTAGATAGGTTGGTAAACAAGTGTAGTATGCATACGTGTCAGGCAAGTATCTGTGTCCACTATATATATATTAGGGTAATACAAGAATCAATGGCAAGAAGAAAATAATGATAAAATCTGTTATGCCTATCTATTTAAAAGAAGGAACTATTTTGAAACCAGAGCTACAATATCAAATCTAAGTCAAGGTCTAGCAAAATCACCAATTCATTGTATTAGGAAGAATTTATTGCAAGAAGTTACACAAGGTTCATAATAACAGCTAAGCTACTCCTACTCATACTCCCACTCCTAAGTTAAATGATGATGGAAACAATTTATAATAACTGGAATGAAGATAGAGACGATATATTTAAGAACCTTCCCAAGATACAATCTGATAATCATATGCGTCTGTCCAAAATCATAATACTTAGAATCTTCGCCACGCTAGTAAGCAAGGCTGCGATAAACGGTAGAGTCCATAACAGGGGCATGCACCTCTATAGTCATGTCGTCTGGAATTCTCGCTATGCCGACTAGTATAGCTGCAAGAAATTCCAAATCTCATAACCAAGATACGTACATCCGAAGTCAGGTCTCTATGTTTCGCCACGCCAGCTAATATAGCTGCGATAAACTCTAGGTTCCATAGCCAAGTAGACGTTTATTATCCCCGTTATTCCGTCAACATATGTTATCAGAAGGTACCGTAACTCAGGCCATAAAATTCATCTCGATAGGAAAATCAAAATCAACAACGATTCAGCAAAAATCAAATTCAACAAACAAGGAGTGAGAGCGAACAAAACAAGGGGAAGGATTTCAAATTGAAGTTTAAATAAGATTCTCAAGGGTCGTCCCAGGAAACTTTCAAGGAATCCTAACTGTGATTGAGTACCCAAAAAAAATATATCCTAATCCTACTGCAGGCTGTAGTGATACTCTAGTTCGAATACCACCACATAAACTCGACCTGCATGGACCACCACTAAAAACGTGTCACGTCCCGTACCCTAGAATAAGGGCACGTGACATGGGTACGTCCAGCCTACGCCGCAGTGTCGGCGGTAGAACGCTGTCCTAGGTCACAACATCTAACAATTTAAGGTAATGACAGTTATACTCCCCGAATGGGGGTGACATAACATAAATATAACTCAATCATAGCTAAGGTAGAACAGGAATGAGGTAGAAAGATAAGGTCGATAATATCCAGGAATGTAACATCACATAGATACAAATCCAGAATTCTAAGTGTCTAAAAGTACATACCCAAATAATAACTCAGGAACTCAATACAAAATTCAGAAAGATAAAGACATCCTAATCTAGGAAAGTAACATCAACTGCTAGCAGGTCCAGGTCACTAGTGATGTCTAATGCTGCACCAAGAGGGATAGACACCAGAGCCTCATCATTCACTGTAAAATTTTCAACAGGTCCAGTCAGGACGGAAGCGAGCACATATCTCTCAAAACAGTTCATAGCAGGTTAGGAGTATAAATCATACAATAGAGTAAAATACAGGAAGTGCTGAAAAGAAAGTACGAGTAAACAGGAGATATTTTGTAACTGAAAGTAAATACATGATAGTAGAGACTGTAAGTGGCTACATGATTTAGAGTACAATATGGTTATGTAAATGGCTTAGGGGCACATGAATACAAATAAGAGGCACATTTATACAGCTACTGGGAATAATGATCACATAACCAATTCTACTCACCCCGCCCCAATTAATACACAAGGATCCATTCAAGTTATGTTATAAGCACATGAATACAGCTAAGGATACGTGAACTCATGTAATGAGTAGTACATGAGGCACGTGATAAAGCACATAAGAACATGTAAAAACATGAACTCGTACGAGTACAAGGAGTACCTGATGCACATGATAAAGTACATGAACATAAAATACCCGATGCACCCGTAGAGGGATAACATCTCAGGAAGGGATCCATATAGTATTAATCCGTGAAGATGCATGTCAGTATCATGTAGAGTAATCTAGAGCAAGAATATAATCCAGGTAAGTATGAAAAGATCAAAGAATGTACTCGCCTGCTAACTGAAAGTCCGAGATGAAAATACTGTCCGAGGAGTGGTATCTGGCTCCTATTAGAACAGCACAAGTCACAACGAGTCCAGAATGGTAAATAATATGCACTACAATGCGTTCTACATAAATCTAGGTCAATCTAGACCAAAGTTAACTCTTGGTCAACTCTGGTCAACCATAGAAGTCAAACCTAGTCAAATAGTCTAATCTAGGTCTAACCAAACTATTCTAGGTTATACTATGACTAACTAGGCAATACCATGCCAAGCCATGCCTATACACATACCAATTGGCTTGACTATGACTAATAGTCTATTAGGAAACACCTATCCTATAGTCACTATTCAAACCCACCCATATATCATAACACATATTGATATACATATAATCTAGTTAGAAATCCCATATTGGCTATCTATACATTACCCTACACAACCACATATAGGAAATACATGTACACACATTGCTATATGTAACTAATCTACACAAGTACAACACTATGATATAGGGTACCTACACATAACATCAATACATATATAGGCATAAAAGAAAGAGGCACCCAATGTGTACCAGTGTATGTGTGTGTGTGTGTGACTAGAGAGCCATGGTGTGAGCTAACAGTGCATTGTGTGGGTGTGTCAGAAATCAGAACAGTGATTCCCAGGTTCACTAATCCCAACTCTCATAGAAAATACTATCTCAGGTCTTACCAAAGCCATTCACAACAGTAAAGAATTTACCAAGTTATCAAATGGGAAGAAGTCTGGAAATCTCAGGTAGTGGAAAAGTAACATTCAATAATTCAAAAATAATTTCAGGTATACACATATTGAACCACCCCTTAGTCCACAACCTATTTTCAGTTTTACAGTTAACAGTTTGATCAATCATGGAAATAAATGAAAGGAAATCAGTTCACAAACTAACTATATAGTAAAAAAAAACTATTCTCAGGTTTACATTCAATTCCAGGTTTTCAAGGACTGGAACACAAACCAATCTCAGGTATTGCACAGTTAATTCGAAAAGTAAAGGAATCAACTCAGGTTTTTAACAAAAAGGATTCTCAGATATTCAATCACAGTATTTCAATGAATAAGGAATCATCTTAAACAACAACTCATATCAGTTTACAAATCAATCTAAATGGTTTAAAAACTGTTCTCAGTTTTATACAACTTTCAGTTTTAAGGAGAAGGAATAATATTAGTTAAACATGTTATTTCCAAACAAAGCCAATTCACTTGCCCAAATCCTAGTTAACACATTCAAAACCCAAATACGAATGTGAAGACTGTGTTATCATAACTAGCAATCATGTAGGACTATTTTAGACAGTGAAGAAAACACAAGGACCTAGGATTTAACAGTTAACAATTATTGAAATAAAAGAAGGGAAACAGTTTTCAGTCAATTCAAGAAGGAAATTGATTACAATTCAATTTAATATCTCAAACTCCCTACCAAAAGCCCTTAATTGAATGCAAAGACTAAGCCAACATGTATTATGAAATGTGGCAATCATCATTAGTGAAAAAACAACATAATGACAGGGAATTAAATGGGTTTGAACACTAGAATCTCACAGTATCAGTGAGTATCAGAAATAACCCCCAAAACTCATGTTAGCACATGTAATGTAAAGGGAATCAAGTTTCCAGGTTCAACAGTGAACATAACAGGAACCAAATTCAACTACTAAAATCCTATTTACACATTCCAACAGCCTACACTAATTCAAATGTACATCAATATATACTAACCAATATGTAGGAAGAATTTTAACAATGATAATGGCATTTAAATCAGGATTAATTTGCTAGAAAGAAAACTGGAACAATGTATCAGTTCTATACAGTTGAACCCAACTCGAATACCAAATCCCATTCTACACATTCCAAAGCCTAACTTGCATGCCATACTCTTAGTTAACATGATATGTAACATGTGGGAACCCAATTTAGTGAAAAACCTAACTCAATAGGGAATTAAAAAGTATTGGAAAAACTGTAAATTCAGTATCAGAGCTATGTATCAGAAATTGCAGTTCAATCCCAAAAATTGAGCCAAAACTCTATCAAAACCATTCCTAATGTGCACCTTAATATAACAGAGTTTAAACATGATATTTAGAATCTAATTAGCAAATAAAACACAATTTAAACTCATTAAAATCGATTTAAAACCATCACCAACACCCTGTGTACTGAACCGCACAGTGCAGTGCACGTGCACGTGCAAATACGTGTCCGACACGACACGAGGACTCGTGAAACTTTGCGAGCCTCGTGTCATGCAATGCCCCAATACGTGTATCAAAAATTAGGTGTTGAAATGGCGTGTGCACTGCACAGCAAGCCCCGAGTAGCAGGGCACGTACAGTGCCGCGCGCGCGCACACGCACCCGCATGTTCCCGTGTCCCCCGTGGCCCGATACGACATAAAAACCATATCTAGACAGTAGAAACCTATAAGCAAGACCAAAACCCTAATTTCTATTCAAAAACATTTCTAAAACTCAATCGAAATGTCCTTTGGGGCATTTCGTCGAACACATGCACCATGTTACTGATACGTGTCCAAATAGGATACGAATTGGACACAAAACTTAGGGTTAGCTATTCCTACAGCTAGGTTAGGGCTAGGGCATCCTAGTAATGATTTTTAACAGCATTTAGGAGCAATAGAAGGAATTATACCTATAAGTGAACAATGGGTCAAAATCTTCAAATGGGAAGAGCTCCACAAACTACCAAACTTCCTCAAATTGTGTTCTTCCTGTAAATACTCATTAATAACAGCAAGAAAACTATCATTAGGTTCTAATGCAATTTGTTTGAAGGAATTTGGAGAAGAAATAGATTTTCTAAGGATTTACAAGGATGGGGACTCACCTCTTCCAAATGGTAAAGTTTCCTAAAGAGGCAACCCTAGTTTTAGGAGCATATAAATAGGGGGGCTAACCATAGTGGGCTGGTCAGATTTTCTAGGGTTAGGGCTAGGTTCAATGGGTGTGGGCTATGGGCCATTAAGCCTATTAGTCATAAAATGACTTGTGACTTCACAAGCCATTTCTTAATCAAACTAGCTCCTAATCTCACCAAACTAATCCCAATGAGTTAATCCTCATCAACTTAAGTCAACCTAGGTTTTCAAATCCTAATCTCATAGTCATGACCTAGGTTAGCCACTAGGTTAGTCTCCAAGGTCAACATAAGTCAAAGCCACTAAAACACAAAAATCAATTATTCTAAAATCACTAAAAAATCACATTAATTATAAATAATAATAATAATTCAAATTAAATTCTAAAATTTTGAAAATGACCAAAATACCCTCATTTGGAAAAATGGGTGTTAAAATACGAGGCCTGGTTTGGCCTGTGTCGGGTGCACGACACGCGTACACTTGTGTACGAGACTGCACTTGTTCAGTGTCCAGTTGTGTTGATTTTAGGTTTATTTGATTTGGACACATCGTGTCACATTGTGGTAGACACGAGACACCTCCTGGGACATATGCACACCCTATATTAGTGTTACCAACCTTTAATTTTGTACTTTAGTTTGTTTTCGATTTATATTTTTCCATTTACCCTAAATTTCTGATACATGTATATTTCCTGTATTTCCAATTTTTCTAAATTGAACTTTGGCAGTTAATTTAACCTGTTTAATTGATTTTAATTACTTGTTTAAGGGTCTAACATGATGTACCTACATGTTTCCTAACTGTGAGTCGATTTTGGGTGATTTTTATTAAGTATTGGTTTTGATTTGGGGACTTGAAGTTTTGAACTAAAAACTGAACTATTTGTAAATAATAAATGAATTGGTTTCCTTTCTTTCCCTTTCCTGTTACTGTACATCACACACATTTGAGATCCAGGTTTCCTCACAGTCACTCACACACACCATAACAGTCACAAAACTTAGAACCACATTGAATGGTTCATCACACACACACTTACATATGTGAACCTGAACTGGGACATCCTATTGACACTCACAGGTGGGACTAAACCTGAGATTTTACAGGACACTTAAACTTATACACTGTTTTCTCCCCTACCTAAACACACACCCTCACACATACACATGCCTAACACATATGTACACACACACACATTTTACTTGATTTCATTCTCCCCCTCTATCTCTATGTGTGTATGTATATTGCATATATATATATATTGTTGTGGTGTGAATAGCAATATAGGTAATGTATAGGAATGCAATATAAAACATGAATGTATATATGTAATATGTGTATATCTATATATGTAATGTATATAAAAAAAAATGTAATGTATATATAGTTAATGTATATATAATGTAGGTAGCCTATATATATATATATATATATATATATATATATATATATTACAAAAAATATATATATATATATATATATTAAAAAAAAATATATATTCCTTGGTGGATTGCTTTTTATACGATTTTTTTGGGCAATCGGGGACTTTGTCATTACTTCCAGAGGGCCTATATAAAAAAAATATATATATTCCTTGGTGAAGCAATTAGAAGACACAAAGTCCCCTATATAATGATCACTTATACGATTTGAGAACAGTGTCCAGGATTGCTTTTGTTTTATCGGGATCTATGTGAATGCCCCGGGAAGTAATGACAAAGCCCAAGAACTTTCTGCTGGACACCCCCAGGAAAGACTTGGTGGGATTCATCTTCAGGTTGTGTGCCCGCATGAGGTCGAACACTGTTCTCAAATCGTATAAGTGATCGTTTTTGGAGCGGCTCTTGACGGTGATGTCGTCAACGTAACACTCCACCGTCTTGCGCAAATGATCTTTGAAGATGACACTCATAGCTCGTTGATATGTAGCACCGACGTTCTTCAGGCCAAAGGGCATGACCGTATAATAATATACGCCGATCGACGTTCAGAATGATGTATGCTTCTCATCATCAGGAGACATCTTGATTTGATTATATCCTGAAAAGCCATCCATAAAGGATATACGCTCAAAGCTACACGTATTGTCGATCATTATGTCAGTGATCGGAAGAGGGAATTCATCCTTAAGGCATGCTGCATTCAGATTGCAAAAATCTATGCAAATTCGTATCTTTTTGTTATTCTTGATGACTGGCACTACGTTGGCTACCAGTCTGGGTGCTTCTCTTCACGGATAAAACCGCTAGCTATGAGCTTGTTTACTTCCGCTTTAATAGAGTTCATGATGTCTGGACGAAATTGTCGCTGCTGTTGTTTGACTGGTTTTGCGTCTAGATAAATATTGAGCTTATGAAGTACAATCTCAGGGTTTAGCCCTGGCATGTCTTCATAGCTCCAAGCAAAGACGTCGATGTATTCTCTGACGAGTTGTAATAATGACTCTCGCTCGTCGTCTGTCAGACTTTTACTGACGAAGATTGGCTTTGGAGAGGATTCATCGTCGAGGTTAACTTGCATAACCTCATCTTTAGTAGGAGGATCCTGAAGTTCAAAGCGTTTCTCCTATTGTGCATCTAATCGCTGGACCCACGGCTCCAACTCAAGTGGTTCAAGTAGGTCTTCGTCTTCCTCTTCCTCTTCGATATCAGCGGATGTCATATTGACAGATAATGTCTGTCTAAATATATCTCCAATACTGCTATCGGAGTCGTAATTAGGTGACTCAGACGAATGAAAGTGCCACTTGCATTCTTCATCAGAGCTTTCGGGCGTTGCTGGTGGAGTAACATACCCGAGACCGCGTCTGGATTTGTGATAATGATCCTGAGGTTTCCCTGCCGGTAACGGCGGCTATAGAGGCAATCGTCGACCACTGCCGTGATTTAGAACCGGGGTAGCCTCCATGTCGTACCCCTGCTTTTGCATGAAGTACTTGGCTTGAGGACTATACAGACAGAGCGGTAACCTTCCAGCGTCGGGTCCGAGATTGGACGCTTGTGGTGTGAAAGATTGAGGACCTTCTTTTCGGCCAAAGATGATCTTGTGAACCCATCTTCTTCTGTCTGGGACCAGGAAATAAGCACCTTTTATGGAAGAAAGTCAATTTAGGGTATGGACGATTGTCACCCGTGTATATAGGCTAACGTCTAGACAGTCCCGTTCGGCATATGTTAGATTAGGCTTATCATGCTCAGGATAGTATAACGGCAGCCTCTTATTGATGAAATAAGAAATTTTGTCCACATGGATTACATCATCAGGAGAGGGGCTATCCACCTGTGAAACCATGTATTTGGCGAGCTCTACATCTTCTTCGGCTACCCTCTACGAGCTTAGAGGTCGGGATGCTGTCTTGGGCAACTTGACCACCAAGGGTTCAGCTTGAGGTATTGGCTTGCCTTAGAGTGTTGGATCGACGCTTGGTTGCCGGCTCATCTTGGGAAGACGGATGACAATTGGTTCAGCAGGGGACTTTGTGTCTTCTAATTGCCTTTGAGTGGATTTTGGCAATCGGATCACCATCGGCGTTACAGAGGGCCTCGCATCTTCTTGTTGCCTTTGATTGGATTTTGGCAATCGGATCACCATCGACCCCGTAACAAGTTTTAGCTCTTGGCTGGATCTCGGAAGCCGTATGACCATTGGTTCCAACTGCGTAGGTGAGGCAGGAGAACCGAGTACCTCTTTGTGCAAGGTTGCGACGAGGGGTGCGGCCTTGCCCGATTTGCGAGCCTGGAGACAGATTCTCAAGGGTTCTTCTGGCCCTATGATGACCTCCACTTCGTCAGTTATATGTTTCCGGGATTCGTCATATAGACAAGCCTCCGAAGAATAATAAGATTCAACCCCTTTGAAGGGATTGATATCGGCGAATTCAGTTTTCACGAAGCCGTGCTTATTGACATACTTGAAACACTGGTGGAGGGTGGACGGCACGATCATATAGTCATGTATCTACGGACGTCTCAGGAGGATGTTGTAGGAGGTGTCTACATCTATGACGTAGTAGGTAACCTCCGCCTTCATGTCGCCAATCTGACATTTCAATCGGATCTTCCCTAGGGTATAGCTGCTCCCCAAGTTAAAACCGCTAATGGCTATGTTGGTCACCGCTAGCCGGTGCATAGGGATGCCATGAAGTTGGAGCAGGCTTTTCGGAATGATGCTTATTGACGAGCCAGGGTCGATATGCATTCGATCCACCTTGATGTCGCCTATGTATCCAGTGTAGTACAAGGGGCGATCATGCAAATTAGACTTGATCAACCTTACCTGTAGAGTAAATATGTTGTTGGGCATTGCATCTCTGCTATCGTCGTCCTGTAGATCTGCTTGCGGGTCTTCCTTTGGAGGCTTGACCTGAGCTAAGTAGGCGTCAGCATTTTGGAGTGCTTCGCTTAATTCGACACGAAGATCCTTGGAGAGGCTTAGGAGCTCGTATAACGACAACTTTGCTGGTGTATTAGCCAATTGTGCTAATATGTCAAAGTTGTAAGGTCTCTCCAGTCCCTGAGGTGCATCATTGTAGAGTGGCCTGTCGAAGTAGTTTTTCTTTATCTTGGACTTATCCGCCAGTGGAGGCGGAGATGGCCTTGGAACATCAGTGGGAGGCAACGTTGCCGGCTGAGGATCTTCGGCTGAACTATCCCGTGCAGGCTGGACTTGTGCTCCAGACCGGGTAACAACGGTTGTAGCTTCTTCAGCTTTGGCTGAAATTATATGGCATGCTCTAGACTTCCTGCCCTTTTTCTTGCTGGTAAGAGATGACACCTCCTAGGTAACTTCGGGTACCAAGTCTGGATGTACCCACATGATTTTTCCTCACGAGGTAGTGAGAGGTACCAGTCCAGCTGTCTGGTTTCGGATGGGTGGAAGATTAGTAACCTCTATCGTTGCTCGAGGGACAAGTATTATCCCGTCTGGAGTGCTTGTTGGAGGGAAGTTGCCGAACTGAATATATACCAAGTTCGTCGCCACGGTAACCTCTTTAAAGTTTATTGACATAGCTTTGGAGTCGATAAGACTCTGGATGTACCGCTTTAATTGGAAGCAGTCCTGAGTGGAATGATAGACATAGTGGTGGAAGTGATAATACTTTGGGTCCTCCATTTCTGCTGCTCGGGGTTCGTTCTTTGGTGGAGGGAGCTGGATCCTACCCCCTTGTAAGAGCATATCGAAGATAGGTTTGACATGACTATCTTCAAATGAGTAATTAACCTTGGGCCACGGACCTTTCGCCTATTTTTGTTCGGGCTTCGGAGTCGTATCAGTGACCATGGCCTGTTTGCCCTTATTATCCCGGTTGGTGGTGGCGTCACTGTTGTTGTTACTGGAGAAGGAACCAGAATGTCTGCCCTTATCTTCTCTGTCTGGGAGTATAATCCTAGCTGGCAAGCCTTTTTCAATTTTGCCTCTGCGTTGGTACCACTTATGATGAAGGTCGTCCAATCCCTGAACTGATCGTCACCCATCCAGAGGCTAATTGCAGGGAGCAGCTTCTTCTGGCAGATTTCAATCAAGGTGCTCTCGGGATTGCCTTGGGGCAATCTCATTGCGGTTTGACCGAACCGCTCGATATAGTTCCTCGTTAGCTCCCTCTCTCCCTGAATGACGTCCATGAGAGATAACATCGTTACATTGTGCCCCACTTCGTAGAATCTTTCTAGAAATATGTGCTTGAAGCCGTCAAAAGAATGGATGCAACTGTCGAAAAGGTTGCAGTACCAGTCGAACGTGATCTCCTCTAATGCTCCGATGAATAATCGCGTAAGGATGGCGTCGCTATGCGGCAAGTGGTCAGTCATGACTTCAAAGTAAGTCATGTACCGACTAGCAGAGGTCTTCCCATCATAGGAATCGATGTGGAACGGCTTGTACCCTGGAGGAAAAGGTATGTCTCTTCATGCAACGGAATATGACTGCCGTATTCAGAGGTCTCGAGAGGAATCTCGGGCATTGAACATTGTTCGAAGCTCCTGGACTTCCCTCTTTACCTCCTTGGCTTCATCTGCAGCTGCAGGAACGGATGCTGCTAAGGGATCATCACCCAAAGGAGGGGCAGTCGTGTTGGAGTCCGCGTTGACTGCGGGTCCCAAGCTTGTTTGTCTGGACATCCTTGCTGGTTGAGTTGGCAAGGCGGCTTTGATCTCGTCCACGGACTTGACCAAGGACAGGAGCATGGCTTCCAACGCTTCTAGCCGTTGTCGGTCAGAAGGCACTTTATAATCATCGTCAGCCATAAAGACTGTCCTTACGTAGGTAGAGGTAGAAGGGATTGTGGCAGAGGTACTTTCTATGCCGTACCCTTGTATAGAGAAATCGTCAGAGAATGTCGGAATATCATCTTCCTCTGACTCGAAAGGGGTGCTACCCCCTGTGCAGGAAGCCGCACCGCCTTGGTGAGGGTGGTGGCCCTCAGGGAAATCCAAGTCTGTTGCACAGTTCTGGGGGATCTCTACCCCCTGTGTGTGCTCTTGGTACACCGGGTTGTCGCATATATTGAGAGGACTTCTACCCCCCGCTTTATATACTCTCAAAGAGGCCGAAGATGCACCCCCAGGTGCTGGAAGCTTTTTTTGGATCGAGTGCCTAAATAGACACCCCCTGTGGTTGTCGGTGGGAACCCTCCAGACGAGGGTCTCCTTCCAATACTGGCCGAGATCGGTGGGCTGGAAGAGCCCGTCGTTTTTCTTCCCTTGCGAACCTTCTGAGCTGAATTACAGGAGGCGAAAGAAAACTCCTCGTCCCATGGAATTTGCACCTGTTTCTTGAGTTTTTATCGGGCAGGTGCTGGTTGCTGTAGTCGTCGAAAAACTGACTGCCGGCCTTCAGGTGTTGCTGATTTGTCACAACAGCAGTTGATGATGACTTGGGTGCAATGATGCCCTGAGAGGGACTCATTGCATGCCGATGCTGTTGTCTTGCGTTTGTGAGTAATCACGTCACGTAAGTCGGTAGCAAGCTGCTCTACCTTTGTACTAAACTTATGAACTCGGGTATCCCGAGCGCACGGGTGCTTAGGCATCATGTTTGCTTGCTGATCCGTGGCTAGTAAAAGCACTTGCTCTGGATCTTTAGAGGGAGACTTTAGACCCACCCTGTCCGTTAGCCCTGGGGGACTGGACGATGGTGGTTCTGTACAACTTTCTATCAGGAGCCCGTGTAACAGTCAACGTGGCCCGCTGACAATCAGAAACTTGGCCAGTTGACTGGGCTGGTTGGGCCCGTACTGCCCTAGACTTTTTTAACTTGGCACCCGAAGGCGCATAGTAAAAAGAGTCTAGATTGATAAATCCCACATCCTTAATGGGTCGTATGATGTCGGTCCCGCATAAGAGGCGGTCGAACACAGAGCTTCTGACAGAGCCGCATGAGACATCCTGTCTGCGGCCAGGATTGGCTGTCGCATGGGCTACCTTCTTGCGGCTAAAACTAGCTGTCATATAGATCATCTTCCTGCGACCATAGTTAGCTACCGTATGGACCATCTTCTTGCGGCCAGAGTTGGTTGCCACATGAGTTGTCCGCCTACAGCCAGAGTCGGCTGCCGCATGGACAGAATGCCCATCTCTCTTATGCGGCTTCTTCTTTGTCCACGTGGATTTCCCTTGTGCCCCTAAAGACTCAGCATCGTAGTGTTTTTCTCTGCTAGATTTGGGGACAGTAGGGTCCTCCACGGTCGAAAGCAAAGCCGCAGGAGAGTTTTGGTCACCGTCTTGGGCTGCAGAAGAAGCTTCTTCGAGAACTTGGTCGGGGGCAACAGTTTTATGCGCCGACGTCCTGTGAGTCCTCTTTGAGTTGGCTCGCTTCTGCGACGGGCTGGCGCTCCCTTCAGAGAGCATTTCTTCAAAGGCTTGTTGGTCGAAACGAACCACAAGCATTTACTACGTAGAGCCGATCTTGGATGCATCAGATTGCGTCACCAGCTTCTCATCAGAAGAGAAGGACGTCTCCAGCAGAGTCGCCATCATGTTTGCCATAGAAAATCAAAGACAGGTATTACAGAATACTGAAATTGATTGCAAACTCGCTTGTACAAAGAAATACCTAGAAAGAAATCCTAGGAAATAATCCAAGTATAATACTTTAGTTTTGATTCTGTGGGGGTGATGGTGGAGGCTCGGGAAAGTGCTATCAACTCTGTCTTACTCCGTGGACTATCTGACGCAGTCTTTAGAGCTTGAAGAAATTACTTTCTTGAAGGTTGCCAGCCTTTTGCAGGGGTGTGGCACCATGCTATTTATAATAGAATGTATATTGAGCCGCATAGATGGCCTGTTGCCATGTGGCTGATTGACATGTGAAGACCCGCTCTTTGGCTGCCAGCTGTCGATTTGTTGGAATTTTGTTACAACAAATCTGGGTAGTTTAGGACTTGGTCAGATTGCCACACGTCCTGTCACATGAATCATTTTTTTAGCTGCAAAGATCTCTCAGCTTTCGACCATATGGGGCCACATGAGTCTCATGCGGCTTAAGTCGTAAACTTCCTTAGTCCAGTCATAGCTTAAGAATTAAAGCCGCGTGGATTCTGTATTTTGGCCGCATAAAGCTCATGCGGCTTGGATCACAGTTACTCTTGGCTGCATAAAGTTTGGAGACTTTGGGGTCGCATATGTCTGAGCCACATAAGGTTCATGCGGCTTAGATGACACTCCTTCTGGTCGCGTGAAGGCATACAAACCCTGCTTTTGGGCGACGTCTCACGTCTTATCTTTTTGTCGAAGTGTCAGAGCGGTCATTTTTGTCAGTTTTGTCAGGTCTTGTCATCTTTATCAGATGAACTGCTCCTCTTGGCCGTATATCTTCCTTCTGCAGCTGGTTGTCGACGGGCCGCATATGTCATTGAACCAGTCATGCGGCTTTCCTTTGTGCTGACCTGTTTGGCCCAAAGTACGTATGCTGTAATTTGTAATCCGCATGAACCCCATATTTTTTATGCTTCTACAGGTAAGAAGAAGAATAACATTCAGAAATAGGCAAACTTAGCAAAGAAGGGCATGGGACCTCAAGGCGCGGTAAAAAAGCCGAAAGGCAAATGTTTCAAGTGCAAAGGGTCAGGACATTGGAAGACTGATTGTCCACTTCTCAAACAAGGAAACAAAGAAGGTATATCTCATTTACTAGTAGTTGAAACATGTTTAGCGATGTTATTTACCGGCACCTGGTGTGTAGATATAGGAGCCACTAATCATGTCTGTAATACATTACAGGGGTTCCAGGAAACCAGACGGCTCAGTGATGGAGAGATATGCTTGTTCATGGGTGATGCTACAAAAGTATCGGTCGTTGTATTAGCAGATGTTACTTTATCTTTTGGTAGAAATAAGTCTTTGACATTGAGAGATTGTCCTTATGCACCTTCACTTAGAAGAAATTTAGTTTCTGTTTCTATGTTTGTTAAGGATGGATATTCAGTTTATTTTAATAACAATGTTGTTATTAGAAAGAATAAACATTTTATCTGTTCTGGTGCATTGGTTGATAATCTGTATGTCATTAAGCCTATTTCGCCCACAATGCAACTTATGGAAATGAATAATATGTCATCTAACTTAAATAAGAGAAAAGAACCTTCTTGTATGAACCAAACATATCTTTGGCACTTGCGATTGGGGCATATTAACCTAAGAAGGATTCAAAGACTGGTTAAAGTTGAACCTTTGAGTTCATTGGAAGGGAGGTACTACCAGTCTGTGAATCCTGCTTGGAAGGTAAAATGACCAAAAGGCCTTTTACGGCAAAGGGGTATAGGGCCAAAGATGTGTTAGAATTGGTTCATTCTGATTTATGTGGACCCATGACTATCCAAGCTAGAGGTGGCTTTGAATATTTTGTCATATTTATTGACAATTATTCAAGGTATGGATACATTTATTTGATGCGCCGTATGTCTGAGTGCTTTGAGAAATTCAAAGAGTACAAGGCTGAAACGGAGAAACGTCATGGAAAATGTATCAAGTCATTACGATCAGATCGTGGTGCCGAGTACCTCTTTGGAGAGTTTAGGGATTATTTATCGGAGATTGGAATTGCATCCTAATTGACTGCACCTGGAATGCTCCAGCAGAATGGTGTAGCCGAAAGAAGGAATAGAACTCTTATGGAGATGGTTAGATCAATGATGAGTTATTCGGATTTACCAGATTCGTTTTGGGGATATGCCTTAGAGACTACAGCTTATATTTTGAACTTGGTTCCTTCTAAGTCAGTACCTCTTACTCCCACAGAGTTGTGGATTGGGCGTAAGCCTAGTCTGAAATATGTTCCCATTTGGGGTAGTCCAGCACATGTGCTGAATGGAAAAAAAAATAAGTTGGAATCTCGTACAGAACTACGCTTGTTTATAGGCTATCCAAGAGGAACGAAAGGAGGTTTATTTTATAGTCCTAAGGATCCGAAGGTCATTGTTAGCACCAATGCCCGATTCTTAGAGGAAGACTATGTGATGAACCATAAATCCATAAGTAGAGTTGTTCTAGAAGAACTAAGAGGTAAAACACCAAGTACTTCAGTACTAACAGTATAAGAGGATGAACCATAAATAACTGCACAACGTGTCACAAATGTTACACCACAACCGATAGTGCCTCGTCGTAGTGGGAGGGTTGTGATACAACCTGATAGATATATGTTCTTGGGAGAGTCGTCAGACTTTGTCCCCGAGGAACAAGATTATGATTCCTGTACCTATAATAAAGTACTCCAAGATAAAGATGCAGAGTCTTGGCAAAAAACAATAATATCTGAAATAGATCTATGGATTCTAATCAGGTCTGGGTGCTTGTAGAACCATCCGTTGGTGTAAAAGCCATTGGATGCAAGTGGGTCTATAAGAGAAAAAGAGGATCAGACGGTAAGGTTGAAACCTTTAAAGCTCGGCTTGTAGCAAAAGGTTTTACTCAAAGAAAGGGTATCGATTATGAGGAAACTTTTTCTCCAGTAGCCATGCTTAAGTCTATCCGGATTCTTTTATCTATTGCAGCTCATCTCGATTATGAGATTTGGCAAATGGATGTCAAGACATCTTTCCTTAATGAAATTCTTGAG
Organism: Iris pallida; assembly: GCA_029216955.1. NCBI lineage: Eukaryota > Viridiplantae > Streptophyta > Magnoliopsida > Asparagales > Iridaceae > Iris > Iris pallida. The sequence goes on along the minus strand of JANAVB010037819.1, from coordinate 19,142,587 downwards.
GAAGACAACTATATGAAGCAACCAGACGGGTTCATTGAAAAGGGCTAAGAGCATCTTATTTGTAAGCTCAAGAAGTCCATTTATGGACTTAAGCAAGCTTCCAGATCTTGGAACATATGTTTTGATCAAGTGATAAAATCCTATGAATTTGATCAATTTCAGGATGAATCATGTGTATACAGAAAGTATGACTGAAACGTGGTGGTGTTTCTAGTACTTTATGTGGATGACAACTTGCTCATTGGAAACAATGTGAAGGTATTATCTGATGTAAGGGTATGGTTATCCAAACAATTTGATATAAAGGACTTGGGAGAAGTAGGTCACATCTTTGGGATCAAAGTTCTACGAGATCGCAAGAAAAGGATGTTGGGCTTATCCCAAGCTTCCTATGTCAATACTTTACTAACTCGTTTTAGTATGCAAAATTCTAAGAAAGGTTTCTTACCTTTTAGACATGGAATTGCTCTATCAAAGGAGCCGTGTCCGAGGACACCTAAAGAGATAGAGAACGTGAAGGCAGTTCCTTATGCTTTAGCAGTAGGAAGCTTAATGTATGCAATGTTATGTATGAGACCAGACATCTGCTTTACCGTAGGCATGGTCAGCATATCAGTCTAACCCAGGACAAGAGCACTGGACTGCCGTAAAGCATATTTTAAAGTACCTGAAAAGGACTAAAGAGTATATGCTAGTTTACCAGGCAGATAGTTTAGTTCCCTTTGGGTATACAGACTCAGATTTTCAGTCAGATAGGGATTCCAAGAAATATACCTCAGGTTATGTGTTTACTTTGGAAGGTGGAGCCATTGTGTGGAGGAGTATCAAGCAAAAATATATTGCTGATACCACCATAGAAGTCGAGTATGTGGCAGCCTCTGAGGCAGCCAAAGAAGCAGTTTGGCTCAAAAACTTTCTGTTGGACTTGGATGTGGTACCTAATTTGCCTAAGTCTATTACACTTTATTGTGATAATAGTGGTGCAGTTGCAAACTCGAAGGAACCATGAGCCCATAAGACAAGTAAACACATTAAGCGCAAGTACCACCTGATACGAGATTTCGTAAAGAAAGAAAAAGTTGCTGTGATCAAGATAGCATCAGCCGACAACCTAGCTGATCCCTTTACAAAGAGCTTACCAGTTAAGGCTTTTGATAGTCATATTGAGGGAATGAGAGTCAGATGTATAGCAGCATGGCTTTAAGTATAAGTGGGAGATTTGTAACAATATACTGAAAAGTAATACTTTGAGTATAAGTGGAAGATTGTTAGGGTTATATACTAAAAGCATCACTTTTGTAGTAACCTTATTTCCTTAAAATTTGAATGAGAATCATATGGGCAAATGTTTGCATATTGTATTTGTTGCAAGTGTTAATGCAAATGTCTGATATTCTATGTTGTAGATAATATGGTGTGTGGTGTCACACAGAAGATCATATTATCAATTCCCTATGGAGTATATAAATAGTTCACAACCTAGATTGACTTGGACAATCTATTGAAAAGGTTGTAGTGTAATATGGTATTAGTCTATCTTGACTATAGGTTTATACTAGTACACTTTGTCTGTATTGAATAGGACCACTTGAGGTTGTTCTCTTTGTACTGACTACATAAGAGAACAAACACCTCTATTATTATGGATGCTTGTGCTCTTAATCTGGATATAATAACAGAAATGTATATACAGTGTGCATTAATTATTTTGACTCATAAAAGAGTGAGATTCATTATGGATCAACAACCTCTATGAATTGGGTAATAACATTGTATGTATGATGGACTGTTGATTATAAATGGAATCCATGTCCCGATACATCGGGTTGATGATGTCCCCTTAAGGAGCTCATAAGGATTGTCATGTAAACTCTGCAGGTGAATTATATTCGACATGACAAATAAAGTTGAGCGGTACTACTTAAGGATAAAAGATGTCGAATCAATATAGTTGTCAGTAACTTAATTTGATTGACGGACATATGATTTCTTAACATGGGGAGCCAAACGAGCATATAATAAAAAAAGCCCACAAACATAATTTGGGATTAGGGAGGTAGTACAACAATAGCTCATTAGTGGACCGAGCTATTGTTAATGGGCCTGGATTGTGTGTTCGGGCTGAACACGGAATATCCAGATTCGTTAGGAGGCCTAACCCTAATTGCTCCTTATGGTCCCTGCCGTAGCCTATATATATCCTCTATTCTCTAGCCGCCAGATTACTGATCAGAAATCTGAAGCTTTCTCTAAATTCGTGATTCACGTAAGGAGAGAAAGAGAGGGCTGCGAAGGAGAAAAAAAGGTTGGAAGATCGTTGCCCACTCGACGTCCAACTCGAGGAAGGAATACGTGCAGAAGATCTTGGGGTCGTCCGCTCGAGATTGCCAGAAATTATTTGTCTTCTTTTCGCCGCCGGTATAATTCGTGAACCCTAGTTTCTGCCTATGAAGGGTTAGAACACGTATTAAATCTTCTTAACTTTCTATCGATCAATATGCACACCAAAGTAAGGGTCCTGGGAATCCCCAGTTCCATCAATTAAAACTATGTCCTTGTTGCCATATTTGATCTTTGACTTATTATAGGATATAAAATATTCGATTTCATATTATATTTGAGTCATGAAATCTATAGTTTACTCAGCCAGATGTACACTGGCGAGCCATGAATTATCAGTAAAATGATTTCAGATGTACATACAATTTTCGAATACCATAGAGGCTATATCTTTTATTGACATATGACTATTATTTTTTACGATCGCATTTGATATACTATTTCTTATTATCGTGTTCTCAATAAATTGGTAGCTCTTTATTTCTTATTTTTCTATTCATAAAATCATAATTAATTTTCTCTAGAACCAAATACTATATTTGATTCTATTCCGCTAGATTGATAATCGCATATAGATTTTGATTTTATAATCGTGCCTAAATGATTTTGGTTAAATAGTTAATCGTGTCTAATGGTCCTTTTCTTGTTTAGCTAAACCTAATTCGATTATATCCTTAACTATTGTGACTAAATCCTTTTGACTATAAATTACTCGTGCCAAATCACATTTTGTCTATTTATTGGTTCTATCTGCGATTATGTCTAACTAATTCAATCATGAATCACATCATTCTCTTAATTATATCTTTTATCCTATCTATTCGTATTGATTGATCATATCATCTTTTGATTATATTCTTAGTCGTGCATAGTCGTATCCTTTAAAATTTTGAGGACGAAATTTTTCTAAGGTGGATAGATTTGTAACTCCCAAATCCTGATTTAAATTTGTTTCTCCAAAACTAGTTATTTTATTAAGTTTATTAAGGGTATAATTTTCAAATAAGCTTTTATTTAGGAGAATGGATTTAGTTACTATTAATCGCTATAGGAATTCTAATGTTCTTATTAGGGCGACCAAGCTCAGCTATTTGTCTTCCATTTATCTCATCCTTATATAAAGTATTGGGTCACCATCAACTACAAGCTTTAGGTATAGAAAGGTGGATTGGTTAATTAGTATTTAGAAGGTTCTAGATTTAGGACTAAGTAGCATGTGATTATTGAGAAGGTTTGCCAATTTACTTCTAGAAATTTCAAAAGTTAGCTAAAGGTTGAACCTAGTTAATTAAATAGCCCAGATTAATTATCTACGTGTTCTTGGACCTATGGCTTGGGACTAAGCCTATAAATATCCTATTTTCTCCATTCATTTTATTCCCACCAATATTATCCAAGCCCAAACCCACTATTCACATCCAAATCCAAAACTCAAGCCCAGAAACCCATTCCTATTAAGTAACCCAAAACCCCTTCCATTCCGTAACTCCCAACCTCTTACATTCCGTTACTTCCAACCTCTTATATTTTGTAACTCCGAGCCTCTTACATTTCGTAACTCCCACCCTCTTACATTCCGTAACCCCCGACCCTTCCCATTTGTAACTTTCTTTCATTTCTCTATAAAAAAATATTGAGATAAAGCTTATTACCATCTTCTTCCTTTGGAGCAACCCAGCAAACCATACCGTACTTGCCATCCCTGAGGCATAGCTTTCACACTAACGACGCGACGCCCATACGCGACAGCGTACGAGCAATGCCGCACGACCGCCACCTTCTTCCCTGATGAGATTTCTAGCCATTGTTATACTTTATATATAATAGAAGCCCTTTAAAAACTTGAAACCGAGCTTGGCCAAGTGGCCAGCGGCCCATCTTTTAGTCTCTGTCCTTGCGGACAAGAGTTCGAGCCCCTCCCCCTGCATGTTTTTCCATATAGGAATATATATTGCTTTGTATGAAATATAAAATGTTGGGTTCTGTTTCTAACACAGAACGAAATCTGACCTATTGGTCAGAGTAGTTGTGTTAAAACCCCTGTTCAGGAAGCCTGATTTTGAGCCACCTGGCTCTGTGTTTATTTATTTATATATATATATATATATATATTTTATATATATATATATATATATATGTGTGTGTGTGTGTGTGTGTGTGTGTGTGTGTGTGTGTGTGTGTACTGCTAATAATACAAAAATGGTATTATTTTGTTATATATTCTGTATTTTGAATTTTTATTAATACTTTTATACTGTATAAAATTTATGTAAAATACTGATAATTAGTGTTTTCATATGTATTATTTATTTATAAATTTTCTAGCATTAAATATTATTATTTATATTTTTTATTAATTAAAAACTGAAAGTACTATTTATTGTATTTTATGTATATTAATTTTTTGTAAATATTAAATAGTGCTGTAAAATTAAAAAAATCCATAATCAAATAGTAGATTTTTTGTAGATCATTGTCATGTATTTAAATGTTAATTTTGAAATATTAAAAATTAGTTTCTGTTAACAATTAATTATAAAAAATTATTTTTAAAATAGTTTCTGATTCAAATAATTCTATAAATAGTAATTTTTGTCCAAAATTCTACAAACTTGATATCTTCATTCTTTTGCCTAATTTTGACCAATAAAAAATTGTAGCATGTTAGTTTGAGACCTCTAACTATTTAAACGAACATTGTTGGACCCCTTTTCATAAATACTTTATCTATTTAATATTTAAAATAAACTATTTTAATTATTATTAAATTTTTGTAAAATATAAGTAATCCAAGACTTGTGATTTTAACTTAGAAAAACCTCATTTTAATGTGTATTAAATATTGTGTTAGTCTTAATGTTCAATACTAGGACTAGTGTGCCACGTCTAGCACAACGTGACCCCGTAAGTAGCACAACACATAGATAGCACTTGACCTTTAAACTAAGAAACATTGTTCCTTGTTACATCTTGAGGTCTTTGGACATCAACATTTAACAACAATCCTTTTCGGTAAAATAAGGCAAGTACACTACAACTTTACATTTCTGTTCATGATTCCTATTTCGCATTTTAGACTTTCGTTACATGTTTCTTACTTTTCCTACATGTTTTTCTTTACAAGTATCTCAAGTTGTATTTAGCGTTTCTCAAGTTCTACTATCATTACATGTTTCAAGTGGTACTATCCTTACATGTTCGAAGTTGTATTCCTCTTACACTTGTCTTACAATGCATGGGTTGGGAAAATGTCTAGTTAACACGTGATCAAAGCCCCTAGTGTAGTACATGTATCCGAGCTTGACTGCACATCGTGCACGTGTAGTCAATACCGTACCCCCTTGTTGTTTATATTTACACTTTACATGTTCTCCTATTATAGACGATCACATGTCTACTAGCTTTTCAAAATCATTTTACATAGTTCATATCTCTTGTCATATTGCAACTGATATTCTTGTTGCAATTACTTTTTCTAGTTGTCATTTTCTTATTTCCATGTTTGTAACGACCATAGTCCGTATTACGTATTTTGGTATACGTGTATGTATTTTGACTCGTATTGTATGTCTCATTGTATGGTTTATTTTAGTATTACATTGGTTATGGTTCGTCTTGGTTTGGCTTAGTTTGGGTTGCTTTTTGGTTCATTATGAACCAAAAGAAAACCCCCACCTACCACCACCATCATCATTTATATCCCACCTACTTTTCTCTCTCCTCATAACTCAACATTTACTTCTTCTTCTTCTATTTCTTCTTTTTCTTCTTCTTCTTCTTCCTCCCTGGCGTAGAGCTCAACCTACCCCATCTCCCACCGGCAAGTGCATCTTGCTTCATGGAGGAACTCAGATTTTGTTATTCCATTTTCTTTCTCACGAGATTCTAAGACACTTTAGTACTTAGCATTTTTAATTTCCATGGCTCATTTTGGGTAGATCTAAACTTGTTTCATTTTCGAATTTTTTGGGTTTTGATCTATTGAACCCTGTTATTTGTAAGTTTTGAGTGTTCCAGGTTGTAGAGAATTTCGTTCTACCCTATTTTGACCTGTGGAAGTTCGAATTCTGACCTTAGATGAAGGATTATGGGGGCTTGGAAGCTTTGGCATTCATGGTTCTTTTTTTCGAAAAAAAGGAGAAGAAGAACAGTACTCAGCCGCATGAACTCAGCCACATGCTTCCCAGCCGCATGAACTTAGCTGCATGGACCTGGCCGCATGGCCTTCACCCGTATGACTCATGTAGGACCCCAGCCGCATGAGCTTGTTCCCCCACTACCGCATATGTCCTTTTTCCCCACTGCCGCATGAGACCCTCAAGTTCATTGCCGCATGAGCCCAGTTTTCGGAGCCGCATGAGCCTGCTTTCCCGAGCCGCATGAACTTGATTTCCCTTAGCAGCATGGCTTCGGTTGGCCTCAGCCGCATGGCTTTGGTTCCCGGGCCGCATGAGCATGTTTTCCCCCCACTGCCGCATGAGCCTGATCTTTCTTGGCCGCATGAGCCCGATCTTTCCTGGCCGCATGAGCCCGATCTCTTCTGGCCGCATGAGCCCGATCTTTCCTGGCCGCATGAGGCCGATCTCTCCGGGTCGCATGAGCCCGATCTTTCCTGGCCGCATGAGCCCAATCTTTCCTGGCTGCATGAGCCCGATCTCTCCTGGCCGTATGAGCCCAATTTTTCCTGGCCGCATGAGCCCGATCTCTCCTGGCCGCATGAGCCCGTTCTTCCCGCGCCGTATGAGCCCTTAACCCCTGGCCCCCTTTCATGCGCCCTTTCCTCCAGCCGCATGAGCCTGCACCCTCGAGCCACATGACTCTTCCATAGCCCTTTGCATTTTATGTTGAGTTGTTACATTTATATTTGTCTTATAACCCTCTGTGTAACTTGGGTCCCTTGATAGAATGCTTGAACACGACAGTGACCCATAGTGGTACACTCTTGACAAGTAACATGACATGCTAGTGGCCCATCATGGCACACTCTTAATAACTAAACCTGACATGATATACCTCGATATGCAGTTGCGACGGCTAGCATGACATGACAAGAATGAATGGCCTGGACACCGTAGATAATTGTGTTTGTACATATGAACCGGTATTGTCTTGCATCATGTCTAGGACAGAGACCCCTGAGTACCACGGTCAGGGGTACCTAATAAAATTGACTAAGGCTAATAACTAGAATAATCCAGTAGACATGAAGAGATTTTCCAGCTACAGACAATTCCGTTATCTGGGTGCGCAAGTGGACTTGTAGCCTGCCGACGAATAGGGCACATTTCCAGCACACTGTCATGTGTTGTACCCTTCATGAACGGATATTTGACCTGGATAACATGGATGGTCTGCAGGGCTTGTGGTTGTTGGAATAATCTCATTGCATCTTGCTAGTAACTAGGTCTGTGATAACCCTAGTTAGTTAAAGTATCAAGCCGTACTCATTGCTTGGCCGTGATTGATTGGATGGAGTCTAACCCAGTCTTGTCTTGTCCTGATTCTTTACAAGATTGTTACATGACCTGAATGCATGACCTGAATGCATGGCCTGAATGCTTGTGCTTTACTTATCGATAAATGGTAGGAAACCAAGTTTTGTTCAGATGAAGAGTTACAACCCCGGTCCTTGTTTGGTTTAAGGGTTGTAATTTGGTTATCTGATTAGTTTCATGGTTATCTTATCCTATATCATCATGATTTTCCATATTCCCAGTCTTTTATTATATAACTATATTTTTGTGCTAATTGCTGGTTTTAGTTCTTAAGTAAAGCCTCCTTTGTGGCACTTGCTCTTTCTAGGATCTGACCCAGCTGGTTTTGTATGGCATGATACCGGAGCAGCTCCAGAGGATCTACCTCCCTTCCAGCCAGATGGTGACCACCAGGCGTAACCCTGGCAACGAGTAGGTTTTATCTTGGCTCTCCCACTCTACTGTAAAATTATTCTTTTGAGGCGTTTAGCCGACGAGCACGTGTTAGCTCGATTGCATTTTACTTACTGTCTGCCTACGGACTGTAACATGATTGGCAAATCCTAGGGTTGATCATGTATGACTGAAACTCATGCTAGTCTTCACATTTTGAAATGACTAGCTTCATGATCATCCAAATATGTAATGTATGAGACGTCTTACTATTGTATATTTGGTGCTTTGACATCTTGTAACTGTTATTACTTGCTTGAGATTGAGACAATAGGCTTGTTCATGACCATAAGAGACTGATGGCATGTAGTTAAACCCTCATATATCTAGACAGCCATGACCATATAGTGATGTGGATTCCATTTCAATATACATAGCTGGCTATGTATGCCCCCGCTCTCCAGTATTCTGGTTCCGGGGCGTTACATGGTTTAAGTGGTGGCCCATACAGGTCTTGTAAATCAAGATATGTGGGGGTTAACCGAATAGATGTCTCAATCAGCACTCGCCCTTGATCTCGGCCCGTATCCTCTAAATCCCTAAAATCTTGACCTGATCACATGTTTGTATCTTTGATCTCTCCTCATCCTTCTTTATTGTTCCCTATGTCGTCTTCTTCAGCGACATTGTTTCTGGTCCTACCGATTGGCAAGGTAGAGCACCTCCCGTGGACCAGCAACAACCTAGAGATCAAGCCCAGCATTCAGGAGTAGCTTTCAGAGTCATGCCTACTGGGGGTCAAGATCCACCAGTTCAGCCAGTCCAGCCTGCAGAGCCTGATGATGGCACCTTGGTGGATCTTATCAGGATATTGCTAGCTTTTCAAGATCGTCGAGGTGATGCATTGCACCAAGCAGTACAAGATGCTCTAAGTAGAGGTGGTCATCCAGGTAACAGTAGGGCTAACAGTTTTAAGCATTTGAACCCTCCCTTCTTCGATGGCAGCGAAGATGCTATTGCTGCTGATGCATGGCTTCAGGATACTGAGGTTATTCTAGAAGCAGCGAGGACCCCAGAAAAAGAGAAGGTGGCAGTAGTACGCCTACAGTTATTGGATCTTGCCCGCAGCTGGTGGGCGGTACAGGCCGTTGGATTAGTGGTGCCTATTGCCTGGGCAGTATTCCGAGAGAGATTTCGGACCAAGTACTTCGATGCTGTAGCTCGGTACGATCTACATACGAGGTTCACCAATCTGAAGCAGATGGGCAGGACGGTCGTTGGATATGCGGTCGAATTCTCTAGACTTAGTCGGTTTGCTCCCACCTTGGTGGCGACCATGTTCGATAGAGTCCAACGGTTCCAGCAGGGACTCCACCTGGAGATTTTACTGGCTGTAGAGTAGTTTGAGCATCAGACCTTCGATGCAGTATTGAGGGCAGCTAGGAGGCATGAGTATACCTCCCAGAGGATCGTGGACCTGACCGGAGGTCAGAAGCAATCCCACGGCCAGATGAACCAGTCTTCGGCACCAGCCCCGACAGCTAGGACTTTGACCATTGGAGCTCCGAGGCGGGCAATTTCAGTTACGTCGATCCAGCATTCGACCCCGGTATATCCTCAGCAGCAGAAGTAGAAGTAGACTTCCGCAATGGGTTACACTCATTGTGGGAAGCCAGGGCATATAGTATCAGAATGTCGCAGAGCACAGGGCTTGTGTTTGGCTTGTGGAGCCTTGGACCGCCCGAATAGGGGGATTTTATCTTCTTCGACCTTTACTAGTCCTTCGGTAAGAAGGCCAGCACCAGTCCAGCAGCAGCAGCAGTACCCGTTGCCGAGGCCCTTGCCGCCTCAAACCCAAGCATTTTAGCAGCAGAACCCCCAGCAGTATGTACAAGCCCAAGCACAGATTCAGAGCAGGCAGAGAGGTTTCCAGCAGAGGGGACCCGCACCCAGAGGACATGGTCAGGTGATGGCGATGACCATAGAAGAAGGATTGGCACCAGGTGATGTAGTGGCAGGTAATATTCTCGTCAACTCCTTTCCAGCATCATCGTTATTTGATTCTGGTGCATCGCATTCATTCATGTCTGTACGATTCGTGACACGAACAGGACTGGAGCCCGAGTCATTATCAGTAAGACTCAATATACTTACTAGTAACGGTCTTATGGGAGTAGATAGAGTATTTTCCTCGTATCGAATCGTAGTTAGCGATAGAGAGTTCTCCTTTAGATTGATAGAATTCTCGATGGCCGATTATGATGTGGTCTTAGGGATGGATTGGTTGAGGAATCACTATGCTAGAATAGACTGCCACGTTAGCATGGTTATTTTTAGCATTCCAGGCGAGCCAGAGTTTTTCTTTTCCCGAAGCAAAGTTGAACCTTCCCCTCCAGTATTACGGATGGCAGTAGCAGCAGTGCAGTTACCCCGGATAGTCGAGGAGTTTCCAGATGTTTTCCTAAAAGAACTTCCAGGAATGCCGCCAGAGCAAAAGATTGAGTTTACTATCGAATTGATCCCAGGGACAGCCCCAGTGTCAAAGAGATTCTACAGGATGGTGCCGTCAGAGTTAGAGATATTGTACAAGATGATTGAAGAACTCAGAACTAAGGGATTCATTCGTGCTAGTGGATCGCCTTGGGGAGCCCCGATGCTTCTTGTGAAAAAGAAGGATGGTACGTCCAGATTATGTGTAGATTATCGTACCTTGAACTCAGTGACAATCAAGAACAGATACCCTCTCCCGAGGATAGATGACTTGTTTGATCAACTCAAGGAGACAGCAGTATTTTCGAAGATTGATTTGCGGTCAGAATACCATCAGATCAGAGTCAGAGAGCAGGACATCCCGAAGACAGCTTTCAAATCTAGATATGGGCATTAGGAGTTCCTTGTTATGCCATTTGGAGCAACCAATACGCCGGCTGTATTCATGGACCTCATGAATCGTATCTTTACGCCATACTTGGATCATTTCATAATTGTGTTCCTAGACGACATCCTGGTCTACAGTAAAAGTGTAGCGGAGCATGAGCAGAATCTCAGAGTTGTCCTCCAGATTCTCATAGAGCACCAGTTGTACGCAAAGTTCAGTAAATGCGAGTTCTGGCTTGATCGCATTTCATACTTGGGTCATATCATCACCAGAAGAGTAGTAGAAGTGGATCCCTAGAAGATCGTGGCTATAAAATCATGGCCAGTACCCAGCACAGTGGCGGAAGTTCGTAGTTTTCTTGGTTTTTCAGACTTTGCTCGGATTTCAGCACCATTGACCCAGTTGACCCGTAAGGATGTACAGTTTGCTTGAACAGCAGAATATCAGGATTCTTTTGAGAAGTTGAAACACAATTTGATGACGGCTCCTATTCTTACGCTTCTAGATGGGACCAGAGGATTCTCAGTGTATTGTGATGCTTCAGGCAGAGGGTTGGAATATGTTTTGATGCAGCATGGGAAGGTAATAGCTTATACGTCACATCAACTTCGTGATCATGGGAGGAATTACCCAACCCATGACTTGGAGTTGGCAGCAGTAGTATTGGCACTTAAGCTTTGGAGACACTACTTGTATGGAGATAGGGTGGAGATTTTTATCGACGATAAGAGCCTGAAGTATGTGTTCACTCAGAAGGATCTTAACATGCGTTAGAGGAGATGGCTAGAGCTACTTATGGATTATGATGTTAACCTGCAGTATTATCCTGGGAAGGCCAACGTTGTAGCAGATGCATTGAACAGAAGAGCCAGAGTTTATTTTCTAACAGCACAACCAGAGTTATTATCAGATCTTCAGAAGATGGGTATAGAAGTTGTCCTTCCTACCAATATGGCATTGATGTCTAGTATGCAAGTTCAGTCCAGTATAGTCGAGAGGATCCGGATGGCGCAGTCAGCAGATTCCAAGCTTCAGCGACTCAGAACAGAGTGTGAGGCAGGACGAAGACCAGAGTTATGTATCCATGAGGACGGTACACTTTGGCATGGGAGACGTCTTTGTGTACCTAGTGGAGATATCAAACAAGAAGTCATGGCAGAAGCCCACAGTTCTCAGTATTCCATTCATCCGGGCGGTACAAAGATGTATCGTGATATTCGTCAGCATTTTTGGTGGAATGGCATGATGAGGGAGATAGCCCGGTTTTCTCTCGATGTTTAGTTTGCCAACAAGTTAAAGCTGAACATCAGAGACCGGGTGGACTTTTTCAGCCCTTGCCGATTCCAGAATGGAAGTGGAAGCATATCACCATGGATTTCGTGACTGGATTACTACGATCCCCAGCTAGGAGAGATGCTATCTGGGTTATAGTCGATAGATTCACGAAGGTGGCTCACTTTCTTCCATTCAGAGTTGGTCAGTCGACGGGTCAGCTAGGAGAGATGTACCTCAGGCAGATTATGAGATTTCACGGTGTACCAGTCAGTATCACCTCGGACAGAGATTCAAGATTTATATCGCACTTTTGACGCAGTCTGCAGAAGAGTTTGGAAACTCACCTCCAGTTCAGCTCAGCTTATCATCCCCAGACAGATGGTCAGTCAGAGCGTGCCATACGAACCTTAGAAAATATGTTGAGATCTTGTACACTCGACTTCGGTGGTTCGTAGGAAGATCACCTGCACCTGGTGGAGTTCTCGTACAACAACAATTTCTAAGCCAGTATCCAAATGGCATCGTTCGAGGCACTGTATAGTAGGAAGTGCAGATCCCCGCTAGCATGGGACAATATTGGAGAGAGGCAGATGCTCGGTCCGAAAATGATTACTCAGACAGTCGAGGTGGTCGGAAGAGTCAGAGATCATCTTCGCGTTGCACAAGATCGCCAGTGCCATTGGGCCGATTCTCATCGGCGTCCCCTTGAATTTTTTTTCGGCGACCATGTATTCCTTAGGATCTCGCGTAACCGCGACGTCATTCGTTTCGGCGTACGGGAAAAGCTTAGCCCTAGGTATATAGGGTCGTTTGACATCCTGGAGCGAGTAGGAGATGTGTCCTATCGTCTCGCTCTCCCACCGTCGTTACATGAGGTGCATGATGTCTTCCATGTATCCCAATTACGACGGTATATCCCGGATCCGAGTCATATCCTAGATCATTCGGAATTGGTTGTTGGTACCAATCTTTCGTATGAGGAGAGGCCCGTATCCATATTGGACCAAAGAGAGTAGATACTCAAGAACAAGACTATCAAGTTAGTTTATGTTGCTTGGGGTCATCACTCATTGGATGAGTCAACGTGGGAGCGTAAGGATGATATCCGATCGCGATATCCCAACCAGTTTGACTCGTAAGGTATAATGTCCTTCTTATGCCTTACACCCTCAGCTTTTTTGCTTGCATGAATGATTGCTTGATTGATTGCCGAGTTATAACTTGCTTGTGATTAGTATGGCTTGTTCTTGCCCCTCTAGCCTTTTGAGTAAATTTCGAGGACGGAATTCTTTTAAGGTGGGTAGAGTTGTAACGACCATAGTTCGTATTACGTATTTTGGTATACGTATACGTATTTTGACTCGTATTGCATGTCTCATTGCATGGTTTATTTTAGTATTACATTGGTTATGGTTCATCTTGGTTTGGCTTCGTTTGGGCTACTTTTAGGTTCATCACGAGATTTTATGACACTTTAGTACTTAGCATTTTTAATTTTCATAACTCATTTTGGGTAGATCTAAACTTGTTTTATTTTCAGATTTCTTGGGTTTTGATGTATTGAACCCTATTATTTACAAGTTTTGAGTGTTTCAGGTTGTAGAGAATTTTGTTCTACCCCATTTTAGCCTGTGGAAGTTCGGATTCTGACCTTAGATGAAGGATTATGGGGGCTTGAAAGCTATGGCATTCATGGTTCTTCTTCTCGAAAAAATGGAGAAGAAGAACAGTACTCAGCCGCATGAACTCAGCCGCATGCTTCCCAGCTGCATGAACTTAGCCGCATGGACCTGGCCGCATGGCCTTCACACGTATGACTCAAGTAGGACCCCAGCCGCATGAGCTTGTTCCCCTACTGCCGCATATGTCATTTTCCTCCCCTACCGCATGAGACCCTTAAGTTCTTTGCCGTATGAAACCAGTTTCTGGAGCCGCATGAGCCTGCTTTCCACAGCCACATGAACTTGATTTCCCCTTAGTCGCATTGCTTCGGTTGGCCTCAGCCGTATGGATTTGGTTCCCGAGCCGCATGAGCTTGTTTTTCTCCCACTGCCGCATGAGCCTGATCTTTCTTGGCCGTATGAGCCCGATCTTTACTGGCCGCATGAGCCCGATCTCTACTGGCCGCATGAGCCCGATCTCTCCTGGCCGCATGAGCCCGATCTTTCTTGGCCGCATGAGCCCGATCTCTCCTGGCCGCATTACCTCGATCTTTTCTGGCCGCATGAGCCCGATCTCTCCTGGCCGCATGAGCCCGATCTCTCCTGGCTGCATGAGCCCGTTCTTCCCAAGACGCATGAGCCCTTAACCCCTGGTCCCCTTTCATGTGCCCTTTTCCTTGGCCGCATGAGCCTACACCCCCGAGCCACATGACTCTTCCATAGCCCCTTGTATTTTATGTTGAGTTATTACATTTACATTTTGTCTTATGACCCTCTGTGTAACTTGGGTCCCTTGATAGAATGCTTAAACACGACAGTGACCCGAAGTGGTGCACTCTTGACAAGTAACATGACATGCTAGTAGCCCGTCGTGATGCACTCCTGACAAGTAAACCTGACATGATATACCTCGATATGCTATTACGACGGCTAGCATAACATGACAAGAATGAATGGCCTGGACACCATGGATGATTGAGTTTGTACATATGAACCGGTATTATCTTACATCATGTCTAGGACAGAGACCCCTGAGTACCACGGTCAGGGGTACCTACTGAAATTGACTAAAGCTAATAACTAGAATAATCCAGTAGTCATGAAGAGATTTCCCAGCTACAGACTATCCTGTTATCTGGGCGCGCAAGTGGACTTGTAGCCTGCCAACAAGTAGGGCACATTTCCATGGCACTTCATGTGTTATACCCTTCATGAATGAATATTTGACCTGGATAACCTAGATGGTCTGCAGGGCTTGTGGTTGTTAGAATAATCTTAGTGCATCTTGCTAGTAACTAGGCCTGTGATAATCCTAGTTAGTTAAAGTATCAAGCTATACTCATTGCTTGGCCGTGATTGATTAGATGGAGTCTAACCCAGTCTAGTCTTGCCCTGATTCTTTACAAGATTGTTACATGACCTGAATGCATGACCTGAATGCTTGTGCTTTACTTATCGATAAATGGTGGAAAACCAAGTCCTATTCAGATGAAGGGTTACAACCCCGGTCCTTGTTTGGTTTAAGGGTTGTAACTTGGTTATCTGATTAGTTCCATGGTTATCTTATCGTATATCATCATAATTTTCTATATTCCCAGTCTTTTATTATATAACTATGTTTTTGTGCTAATTGCTAGTTTTAGTTCTTCAGTGAAGCCTCTTTTGTGGCACTTGCTCTTTCTGGGATCTGATCCAGCTGGTTTTGTATGGCCAGATACTAGAGCAGCTCCAGAGCATCTACCTTCCTTCCAGCCAGATGGTGACTACCAGACGTAACCCTGGCAACGAGTGGGTTTTATCTTGGCACTCCCACTCTATTGTAAAATTATTCTTTTGAGGCGTTTAGACGACGAGCACGTATTAGCTCGATTGCACTTTACTTACTGTCTGCGTAGGGGCTGTAACATGATTGGCAAATCCTAGGGTTGATCTTGTATGACTGAAACTTTTGCTAGTCTTCACATTTTGAAATAACTAGCTTCATGATCATCCAAATATTTAATGTATGCGATGCCTTACTATTGTATATTTGGTGCTCTGACATCTTGTAACTGTTATTACTTGCTTGAGATTGAGACAATAGGCTTGTTTATGACCATAAGAGACTGATGGCTTGTAGTTAAACTCTCATATATCTAGACAGCCGTAACCGTATAGTAAGGTGGATTCTATTTCAATATACGTAGCTGGCTATGTATACCCCCGCTCTCCAGTATTCTGGTTCCGGGGCGTTACAATGTCTTTCCACATGTGTTATTTCCCTGTTTCAGTAACTGTAAGTAGTAAAACTTTGCTCATTTTATAATTGGATCGTTGCAGGTGAATTGACTGAGGAGGAGTTGCTTTGCAATTCATACTATGGACCTACCACTGAGATGCTAGCCCACATCCCAAAGGATGTCCCTGTTGGAAAATACCATATAGCTTAGCTTACATTTAGTTTTTGAACTTGGTTTGTAATAATTAGTTAACATTTACTTGTTTGGATTTGACTCCAATTACTTTTGCTTTGGGAATGTAACTAAGTGACATTTTGGACTTATTCTAGTTTCTCTCGATATAGATGCTGTGATTAATCTGATTCAATGTAATATAATTTTTGAAGACGATTAATGGTTTAGAACAACTTACAATATTATATCTCATATCATTGGCTGGAGGTGTCCGACTCGTATTCGGATATTTAGGAGCGTGTCGTGACAATGCTGTAAAGAGCATGGAATATAAGATATTCAACAAAAGATCACTTGTTGTTGAAGAGTCGATTAATGTTACCTTCGTCGAGCTGAACAGTCAACGCAACGACGATAGTGACAATAAAGAAGAGAAAACTTCCTCAAACAGAACATCAAAAGATACACCATCATCGTCATTACCTAGAGAGTCTACCAAAATGATTGTAGTTTGCACCAGATCATCCAGAAGAATTGGTAATAGGTGATGTATCAAGATGTGTATGTACTCGCTCAAGCATAAGAGATTTAGTTGCTAATGTTGCATTTATTTCCAAAGTAGAACCTAAGAATGTTTTAAAAGCTTTTAATGATGAATTTTAGATTTCTGCAATACAAGAGGAACTAAACCAATTTGAATGGAATCAAGTTTGGGAAGTCATTTCCAGACCTATTGATCATTCGATTATTGGTACCAAGTGGGTGTTTTGAAATAAGTTAGATGAGAATAGTTCAGTCACACGCAACAAAGCACGTCGAGTAGCTCAATGCTATAATCAAGAAGAAGGCATTGACTATGATGAGACGTATACTCCAGTTGCTAGACTAAAGTCCATTCGTATGCTTTGTGCTTTTGCAAGTTTTTATGGTTTTAAACTTTTTTCAATGGATGTCAAAAGTGCTTTTCTAAATGGTTTTATAAAAGCAGAAGTTTTTGTAAAACAACCTCCTGGCTTTGAAGATTTTAAAAATTCTTATCACGTATTCAAGCTTCGCAAGTCTCTCTACGGTCTCAAACAAGTACCTCGTGCATGGTATAAGCGCCTTAGTTCCTTCTTGTCTTAACACAGTTTTCCAAAAGGAAGGTTGACTCTACTCTTTTAATAAAATCTTTAGATAAAATATTTTATTAGTGCAGATATACATAGATGACATAATTTTTTGATCAACTAATAGGATACTATGTAACGAGTTTGCTAAGTGTATGCAGAGTGAATTTGAAATGAGCATGATGAAAGAACTAACATTCTTCCTTGGGCTACAAATTAAACAAAATTCATAAGGGATATTCTTCAATTAAGCAAAGTATACAAAAGATCTGCTAAAAAAATATGACATGGATAATATCAAACCGATCGGCACTCCTATGGCAATATCAACAAAGCTTGATATAGATGAAAGTAGTACACCCGCTGAAGTGCGTAAGTACAGAGGTATGATTGGTAGTTTACTATACTTAACTACTAGTCAACCAGACATTATGTTTTTAGTATGCTTATGTGCTAGATATCGGGCTTGTCCTAAAGAATCACATGTAAGCACCGTAAAGTGTATCCTGCGATACCTTAAAGGTACTTTGATGGCTGGTCTTTGGTATCCCAATACTGATTCGTTTGACCTGATAGGCTACTCGAACGCAAATTTTGCTAGATGCAAGGTTGAACATAAAAGTACCAATGGTACACGTTATTTTCTAGGAAAGTCATTGGTCTCCTAGTTTTCTAAGAAACAAAATTCAGTTGCATTATCAACAACCGAGGCTGAATATATAGTTGCAGGACGTTGTTGTGCTCAAATTTTGTGTATGAAACAAACTTTGGAAGACTATCAGTTATCGTTAAATATATCACTATTTTCTGCGATAACTCTTATTCTATTAATCTCATGAAGAATCCTGTATGTCATTCGCATACTAAACACATAGAAATTAGACATCACTTCCTTAGAGACCATGTATTACAGGGTGATATAAGTTTAGAATTTGTTGATACTGAGCATCAATTAGCTGACAACTTCACTAAGCCCCTGGCTGAAGATCGTTTTAACTTTATACAAAGAGAATTAGAAATTTTGGATGTTGAATTAATATAATTAAATATTATTTGAGTATGGTTCATAAATTCGTAGAAATTATTTTGGTTATAAGCTGAAAGAGCCCTTTTGTCACACAGGTATAAATAGCCTGAAGCGACACAGTGTACTAGTCTTCGGACTACCACTAGCTGGAATCCGACCCCTACAGCTAACCTGAAATATTTTATACGATTTATGTATTTTAGTTAATTAATACTAATCATTTTCGTCAACACACCTATTTCTAATTAATCTTTGTATTTATGTTAAAACTTATATCATAAAACTTTCCAATTCTGTCCCAATTACCCCTGGATCAAACATGGTCAAAGTTCTGGCCAAACTCGGACCAATCTCGGTCTGGTTGAATCAGAACAGAAGCTGGACAGTCGGGTTCCCCTCTATTTAAACCCTCAAAATCATCATCTTCTTCTTCAATCCACAAAAAAAATCTACCGAAAACCCTAACCCTAACCTCCTAGTTCTCATTCCTCCAAGCTTTTCAAGCTATAAAAACTTGGATTCCGAGCTTTCTCAAGGTTCTCTTCCACTGTTCACCTTTAATTTCGATAAATCTCAACTCTTTCCATCTATTTCAATTCTAATGGCTCCCAAAATTTCTTATTCTTCCAGAAAGAAGAGGAAAGTCGGTGAAGCTGAGTCCTCTACTGCTCAAGAGGCATCTTTTTTCTCTTTATTTAGTCTCACCTTGCCGGACGGTGACTACTTTGATAATTTTATTTTTGTATCATACTATGCATCCAATTATGGTTTAGTGATTTTCATCAAAGGAAAATTTGTGCGGGAAACCCCATTAACTTTACATCGTTTCCCAATCACATAAATGTTTTTGAATACTTCGAGTTACTAGATTTAGTTCAATCTAGTTTTCCAATTTATTCGAATGCTATCCACATGTTTTATTACAATCTTTCCGTCAAAAAAGGGCACAATTAAATCAAAAGTTGGCAGAATTGACATAGAGTTTGATGCTGATGATTTAGCAATCATGCTTCACATTCCCAATATTGGGGAAGCATTAGTTGATATCACCTCGGTGCAATTTCCAGAAGTTATAACTTTTGACTCTTTTTGTGACTCCTTATGTGCAGCTAACTCTCATCCTCAGGGCACTCTTCGTCCTAAGCATTTGAACAACTACTTCTATGATCTCCATAGGATAGTATTTTCTGCCATTATTCGGAGCCACTGATGAAATTTCATACTTGGAACTCTCTGTTATCTATCATCTTCACTTTCATGTCCCCTTCAGTCTGGCTAGGACCATCATCGTCACTATGGTAAAGTGTCGCAAGAAATTGCGATGGCTTCTCTATGCGATGTATCTGCCTATCATTTTTTAGTAGTTTGAGGTCACTTTTGATGACTGTGCTCAGGATGCTCCTCTTGCATATCTTCATGAGTATCATCGAGCTGTTCCTATTCCTGCTGTTCAGGCTCCTCCTCCTCGAGTTGACTCATCAGCCTATATTACACATCCTTCCTATCATCCCGGTGGAGTTACCCTAGAGCCCCTTCAGGCCTTGATGATGGATCAGTTTAGGGCCGTGGACTTTCATACCACTCTTCAGCTCCAGGCCATACCAACACTATGAGGGATGTTTCCTACAGCGTTGCTCACAACCCTAGTGGTCTTTTAACAATGTTTCGTAATCCCATAGTGCTTGGGTATCGCATTGATGATCCAGAGGCTCAACGATACTATGATCCTGCTGCTGCCCATTATGATCCCCAACGTTCTGCTGAGACTGGTCCTTCTAGGGTTGTAGATGCTGATGAAGATGATGGGGATGATGATTGAGGACGTTTTCTAGTGATAGAGAGTCACTAGTTATGTTTTAGTTTGGTTTTAGTTTTCTGCTATGTATTATTAATAAAGGCTTATTTCAAGCATTATCAGTTTGAGTTGGATTATCAGTTTGAGTTTGATTTTATGCACTTTCTTCTATTTTCTCTTTCTCCTATTTCAGTATTATGGATCATATTGTGCTGAGTACTATGCTTCTGTCATTTTGCTTCTATGATAAAACTGGGAAGAAATGTGATACTTAGCCCCTAAATGTGTTATTACTTAGTCCCTTCGTCGATTCCATTTTGATTATCTTTATGCTGCTAACGAAATTTGCTCTAACAATATTTTTTAGAGTTTTTATTTCTAGACTTTTCAGTTGTTCAGCCTACTGGTTTTGCTACGGAGGAGTAACAAGACTTGACCGTACTTTTATGGGGTAGCAAGTAT
The DNA here is from genome assembly GCA_029216955.1 of Iris pallida. Taxonomy (NCBI): domain Eukaryota; kingdom Viridiplantae; phylum Streptophyta; class Magnoliopsida; order Asparagales; family Iridaceae; genus Iris; species Iris pallida. The sequence goes on along the minus strand of JANAVB010037819.1, from coordinate 19,121,780 downwards.
TATACCAACGTTCCAATCAAAGTCTACTTCCGAACCATGCTGGACAATTTCTAAGTATCAATCGTAGTTTTATCAAATTACCAAAATGGAGAAGATTGTTGGCGCATACAGCCATGGTCGAACCGATTTCGATTATTGATTTAAAACTCTGAGCTCGATATGAAAAGAAACAAAAGATCGTAGATTCGTCTCAACAGATTTTTTATACTTTATTCTGTATTTTTCTTTTATTGAGTCTAGAAAATTGTGCCTCGGGATCACTGACAAATTTAGAAGCCTACTTTCAAAATCTATTTTTTCTGACCCAAAACAAAAACCTAGACCCTTGTTTATCCAAAAACTCCACAAACCAAAATGACCTAGATTTGACCTAAACGAACTCGGCCAGAGTTCTGCCCGAACTCGGTCAAGTCAAATCACCCATGCTCAGCTGCATATTCCTACTCCTTTGGATCTGCAACGTTCAAAATTTTGAACGTTAGCCCTACCGAGTCCTGTCTGAACTCCATTCCAGAAAATCCTGTAAATATAAAAGAATTTGTCATTTCTATTCACTCATTCATTCTCCATCTTCTATCTATTCCAAAGCTTCCTATCTACTTAAAAGAGCTTTCATCTTCCTATTTCCAAGACAACTCCTATTCTTCTAAGTGTCGATGGTTTTTGATTAGGAGTATTCGAGTTTTACAAGCTTGGAGTATAAAAGCTTTTTATAGAAAGGTGTTTGAAGTTTGTTCGTAGGCTTCAGATAAAAATACGACAGTATTGAAGTTGGCATGTTATTCGGAGCAAAGCACGCGGTGTAATCTCTACTAAAAATAGTGGATTATAGCAAGCAAGAGTTCTCGCTAAGTGGACTAGTCTTCTCAGAGAAAAATCAGTATAAACATCGGTATTTGTATATTTCATTCTTGACTCTATTCACCCCCATCTAGAAGTGCCATCGATCCTATACATGAATCATAGAGAATATCAGCATAAAAACTATCAGAGAATGTATTCGTCTATGGTCCTGAGCAATGAGTGAGGATCAATGTCCAAAATAGAGTCACAAAGACCTAGATATGAAATATAAATGTCAATTCATGTTTTGGAGTGATAATGTTTGCCATTGATTATAAAAGAACCGAACAGTTTTATGGGAGGACTGGACTTTTACTTCACAACACAAACTCGCCTGTACAAAGAAAGCCTAGGGACGAAAATCTAGGTACAGCAATCTAAGTACAATTGTTTATTTTTTCTAGGGGGTGACGATAGAGGCTAGGGAAAGCGACGGCATCTCTGCCTTACTCCTTGGACGATCGGACGCAGCTTTGGCTCCGAGAAAGAAATGCTCTTGCTCGAATGTGGATCGCTCTGTGTCTGGCTCTGTACGTATATCTCTGTACTCTCCTTTTTTTACAAGGGAATGGCACCTTGCTATTTATAGGCATTATGGGTGGAGGTGTATATCCACGTGGCGGATTCTGAGCCCCGGACCATTATGTTGATTGCCATAAATCTAGTTTGTTATGATTGCAATATATCTGGGTAATTATGTTGATCGCCATAAATCCGTATGGTAATGATTGCATTAAATTTGGATGATTATGATGATAGCAATAAATCTGGCTTGTTTGGAATTTGACCAAATTTGGACGGTTATGTTGATTGTAGCAAATCTGAGTTATTGAGATTTGATCGACTCCTGCCACGTGTCCTTCATTGACTGCAATAAATATAAATTATTGAGATTCGATCAGCTCCCGCCACGTGTTTCTCATTGACTGCAATAAATATGAATTATTGAGATTCGATCAGCTCCCGCCACGTGTCCCAACTGCTGTGAACCGCATGGAGGACTGTCATGGTTGGGCCGCATGAGTGTGGCCTCATGATTCGAGCCGCATAGGAGTAGCAGCCGCATGGGAGTGGCCGCATGATCCGAGCCGCATAGGAGTAGCAGCCACATGGGGGTGGCCCCATGATCCGAGCTGTATAGGAGTAGCAGCCGCATGGGGTTGGCCCCATGATCCGAGCCGCATAGAAGTAGCAGCCGCATGGGGGTGGCCCCATGATCCGAGCCGCATAGGAGTAGCAGCCGTATGGGGGTGGCCCCATGATCCGAGCCGCATAGGATGAGCAACCGCATGGGGATGGTAGCCGTATAGGGAGCTTTTTGGGGTTGGTGGACTGTGCCAGCTGTGAAGATTTTTTTGTCTTTCCTAGGAGCCTGCCACTATGTCAGGGTCATTATTTCACTTTTATGTCAGGGTTGTCAAACCTTCGTGTCAGAGCCGTCGCTTCGTATCAGGGCATTAAATGAGCCAGCTGCATAAATTAATTACGGCCGGTTTGTGAAGGACTTTTTGAACCGCATAAAGCCACGTGGCTCGCTGGGAACTTCTGAGCCGCATGAAACTCTATTGAACTTTTGAGCCGCATGAAACTCTCCTGGTCTTGAGCCGCATAGGATTTTCTGTTCATTTCCTTGCTTCTACAAGACCCCCTTCAAAGTTTTCTATTTGTAAAATGGAAATACTTTGAATAAGAAGCATGGCTATGCCCACCTAAGCTCTTCTGGCCGTATAAGATGTTCTGGCCGCATGGACTTCCTAGCCGCATGGCCTTCTTGGACACATGGACTGCCTGGCTGCATGGACTGCCAGGCCGCATGGACTTCCTAGCCGCATGGACCGTTCTGGCCGTATGCTGTCTTTTCTGCCAAGTATGCGTCTCACTTAATGACCCTTGATTTTGTCTTGATTTGTTTCGGATTTGAAGCCGCTTTTTGGGGCAGGATCCCAAGGGTCAGATTTGCCTCGATGACTGAAGCGTCGATTTTGTTCTTTAGGCGGCGCACGGATCGAAGCGTCCCTCGGTCTATGAGCCCCTTGTCTGCCTATAAATAAGAGTAATCTTTTTAGAAAAACTATTTACTTTCTTCTTTTATTCGAACCTCTCTTGCCCTAGGCTGCCATCTTCTTCTTCTTCTTCTTCTTTGATCATTCGATGGCCCCCAAGACTTCCAAGGCTGCAGCGAAGGGTAAGGGAGTGGCTTCTACGTCGACTGCGGCGCCTGAAATTCATCCCGACGTTCACCCCGCCATTGCTGGTAAGGGTTTTGGCAGAAATTGCACGAACTCAGAACTTTAACCATCATGGCTATGTCGCATATTTTATGCGCGGGCCTTCTTCGTCTTCATGAATCTGTATACCGTGCTCTGTGTGCCGCATGTGCATCCCATGTCTGAGTCGTATGGGGGTATATCCCATGTCCGAACCGCATGAGAGTCGTCTTGCGGTCGCATAAGCACTTTTTGAGTTAAATCGCATAAAGACCCGTCGAATCAGAACCGCATAAGTCCCTCTGAATCGAACCGCATGAAGCCCCCTCAAACAGGACCGTATAAGCTCATATAGACTGGGCCGTATAATGCTGCGCTAAACCGAGCAGCATAAGCTCCTCTGAATTGGGCTGCATAATGCTCTGCTAAGCAGAACCACATAAGCTTATGCTAAACAGAGCCGCATAAGCTTACGCTAATTAGTGCCGCATAAACTCATGTTCAAACAGAGCCACATGAGCTCTTTTAAACAGAACCGCATAAGCTCGCGCTAAACATAGCCGCATAAGCTCATGTGGACTGGGCCGCATAAGCCTAAAAATACTAGGTGGTTTTGTTTCGCCATCTTTTAATCTTGTTTCTCTTTGTCTTTCTCCAGTGAATCTGCCAGTCAATCCAGCGGGAGAACCCCTGGTGGGTTCGGCCCAGTCTGCTGTGGGTGTGCGGTTCGACCACTTAGTCCAATATATAGCAAACCAGCTTTCCACAGACGAGCCTTTGGAGAGGCTGAATGCTATGAAGAGCCATCCCTTCTACTTTCTCTGTGCCATGATGAACTCGGGACAATTGGAGGGAAAATACCTGAAGCCGACGTTCCTCTTTGGGGATGCTTTGACTGTGAAGAACCCCCGAGTGCTGGATATATCCGAGAGTTGGAACTTTACTCTTGATGAGATGGCGATCCATATCCCTCCAATGGAGCATCATTTTCCTCTGTCATGGTTCAACATGTTATCGCTGGACAGAAAGATGGTGGACTCCTTGACCCCAAGCGAGTCGGGGATGATTGTGGGTAACATCCATTATAACAGGAATTTGGGGTCAGCGTATACGGGAAGGGAACCGGTTAGTCGGTACGTGATAGGACTGGCCCCGGGTACCTTTATAAATGTATCGGGTGCCAACTTCACGTTCTCTCAAGCTGACACCTTCTTGAACTAGCTTGCTCGGAAGGGGTCATATCCCGTCGGACGATTGGCGCTGCTGAACTGGATAAACCCCATCCCTGCGTGGGCCAACTTGACCATGTGGATTCTGCGGAAGTGTGAGACTCCCCTGCGTGAGATCGGCCTCTACCACGCTATTCGGGGTACCTGTCATGGTCTACCCATAAATAAGCCGTTGTTCATGGATCTCTTGGAGATGTACAATCGGCGGACGGGAACCTTCTTCACACCTGGAGGGGAGCTGGGACTCGCCCTCCACGAGATACACGTCATTTCCAAGCTGCCTTGGGGGGATGATGTCTTTGAAGTGTACACCCCTACGAACGAAGAGTTCGAGGATTTGGATCGGCAGTTCCCGAGCTTTGTTGCTGTATACCGGGAATTGTTATGTCACCACAGTACTTGTCACCAGGCGTCCATCAAGAAGGATGGTAGCTCGGAAGGGAGCATTCCTCATACCATATCCTGGGTCTCCTACCTTTTTACATTAGGCGCCTCGGGCCGGGTTTCTTCCCGAGATCCTCAATCCCAGGAGGAGGTACAAAAACTGGCGTCGACTGCCAAGAGATCGAGGTCCACGGGCGACACTTTTGGGAGTCAAACTGACTCTTTTAGTTATTTTTATCATGGTACTCAGTGGCTGTCAGAGAAGGCACTCCTGGCAGGATTCCTGTTGGTGTGGCTACGGAATTACGTGGTCTCAGGAGGGACAGGTTCCATTGAGAGGATCAGCCGCCACTTTATCCTCCCTGCCGTAAAGCTGGTTTTTGGGGCCAGACTGGCCCTTCTTCCGGCCATGGTGTGCAGCATACACCATGGCCTTCTCGCCTTCTTGTCCAAGGTCATCGCCCGTGATACAACGATGAACTTTGAGCGCATAGAGCTGCCATACCATTATCTGATGGGGTGGCTATTGATGCACTGCCGGTTTTTGATGAGGCCTGGAGCAGAAGACGGCGTTACGGCTGATGATGCTTTCATTTTCCAATACCACCATCAGCCCTGGGTGTGCAGCACTATGCCAGCCTGTCGGAGGGCGCTGGCGAGAGTGAACGGATATGACTTTTTTGTGTCTGTTCCTCGTTTTACCGCTGAAGAAGTGAGGAGCATACATATTGATGGTACCGGACCTCCTCACCTCTTGCCTGAGGAGACGCTCCTTTGGCTGTGTAATATCCGTCCAGTGCACCTAGTATACCGTAATCGCAATAATGTCTACCTGGAGCCCTACTTGGCCAGTATGTTCTCCCGCCAGTTCGGGTATAGTCAGCTATTCTTTGACAGTCCCAGCTCTTGCTTGGGCTTTGAAGGTAGCGTCCTTGACGGTATCAGGGCATGGCATTACTATGACGCGGTTCATACCCGAACCAGCTTTTCGGTTCCTGAGACTGAGGCACCAGGAGAGATTTTATATATGGCGGCCCTATACCATGTTACGGTGAGCAAGCCTTCCATTAATTTTGACCCGAGTACCAGCTTTATTGTGGGTACTGGCTTGGCGGAGAAGCCCAAGGGGTTTAAGACGAGAAAGACGAGGGCAAACCGGGTTCCTGTGCCTAACTCGAAATCCACAAATACGGATGACGAGGATGATGATCATGATGCCGATAATTCTCTCCCTCCTACGGAAGAGGTGGTGGCAGATCAGCCACCTGTTGTGCCAGGTGAGGTGGTGGCCGATCAACCGCCTGTAGCACCAAATGAGGTGACGACGGATCAGCCGCCTGTTGCGCCCGGCCTTTCACGCAAGCGAGGCAGGCGTGAGTCTATTGGTGGCGTAACCTTCTCCGTAAAGCGGGCTGCGGTAAGACACCGTAGGCTGTTCATTAAGGAGAGAGGCGAAGGTGATGACGTTGTTTCAGAGATGAATTGAATTGCGACCATCTCCTTCTTTAGTTCCTTTTTTTCCTGAACTATGATCTGATCATTTTTCTCTTCTCTGTAGGCGTCAAAAGAGTCGGACTCTCGAGGACCGGCTGCGGTTTTTGAAGTCGATCCAGCCCTGACCACTTTGATTAGTGACATGTGTGCCAAGATTATTTCTGCCGGGGTTCTCTCGACGGCGGCTGAGGGATCTCACGTTGCTGAGATCTCGACCTAGGGTAACGGGGGCTCCGCTGAACCCGTCTCTGAGACTATTGAATTCCAGCAGGGTGACGCTGATCCAGTCGTATCCCCTTCCGGGGCGGCTGGGGCAGAGAAACCAACTGAATTCGGCTTGGAGGTCGCTGGTGAGGGGACTATGGCGGCTGTGCGCGAACCTCAGCCTCCACAACCCTCTCCTGGTAAGATAAGCCAAATCTTGAGTAGTGAGGAGGCTCATTTGCTCTATCATCACATCTTTTGGGTTAGGCTGATTGATGGTTGCTCTGGACATACAGGTCCTGCCTCTTCACTGCCAATGACGGATATTGTCAGGGTAGGCTCTGCCAGCGGGGATCTGGTGGAGGGGAGTGTGCCCCCTCCCCTTCCAACTTATATTGAGGGGCCTCCTACTGGATCGAGTTCGGGAGATCAGATGGCGGCACAGCCGGGGCAAGGATCAATGGTCCCTGCGTCATCCTCTGCTCATGTAGCTTCGGGGGTCGACCTCTCCGCCTTGTCGAGTATCCATGTTCTTCGGGCCGCGGAGGAGGAGTTAGCTGCTATCCAAGCGTCTTTTCGCTCGAAATTTGTTTTCCTGGTGGCAGGGGTGGCAAGTTCTTGTGCGTCTCCTTCGACACTGTCGGCTGCACTTCCTTTGACGACGTCCTCTGCGGAAGTTCTGGATGAGGCATCACAGGATGTGGTTGACAGCTTCTACCACCACTTGAAGAGAGGGGTCGAAGCTGCTGTGGAGCGGGGGACCCCCTTTGCCTTGGCCCGACAATGCGCTCGTGGCCAAATTAAAATTCTTAAAACCCTCCCTGGTGGGGCAGAGATAGTTACGCTTCTGGAGCCCAAATTGCTGGAGGCTGATCAGCTCGTGACCCAGTTTCAAGTGCTGCGACAAGCTGATCTGTCTGCAGCCATAGATCAAGATCGTGACTTCCTCACTACTGTCCTGGAGAAGGTAAGGGCTATACGAGATAAGTCTAAGTCGGTTATAATGAAGGACCTCGGCGACCTATCTCTCCAGTATGACCAGTTGAGCCGCAGGAGCGAGGATTACATGGCTCGGGAAGCGGCCACCTCCCGCGGAATAGTCGATACAAGGGAGCAGATCCTCTAGCTCCAGAGGAAGCTGGCTTTCTTGGAATCTGAGCTCGAAGCCTCCCGTGCGGATAAAGAGCTGATCGTTCAGGAGGCCTAAAAGGTCACTCGAGCTTCTGCTAGCTTGGAGCGTGCTCTGAAGAAGCTTGAGGATGGCTGGCGGGCTCATGCGCACTTGAAAGATGCGGAGCGGCTGTTTCAGGAGGCCGAGCGCCGGGCCAAGCAGCGGTTTGAGCGGTCGACTGTCTTGCTGAGGGACCGTCTCATGGAATTATGTATCGCCGAACCATAGTCGGCCTTTTTCCTTCTTTTGTTTTCGTTCTTTTCCTTTCTTGAGAGGGACGTGGTCCCATAACATATAGTACCTTTGACTTTCAAATAAAAGAATATGTTTTATTTTATCCTTCATTTGTATTGCGTATCGCGTTTGTGATGTTATGGTATTTGCCCCATTGGGGGACTGTTTGTGGACTTGCTACCCTTGGTATACCTTGGTTTTAGGTACGGATAACAAGTTTGATGAGGATACTTAGAACAATTCCACAGTAAGGTGGCCGTAGAAGTTCCTGGTATCGGGAGAAAGAATGCCATGGAGCAGCTGGGCTCCCGGGGCATGATGAGAAATGAGACGCATGTACTAGGAAACTTAATACAGCATTTGTGGTCCACGGACGACATTTATGGTCAATAGAGGACATTTGTGGGCCTATTATCCTTGGCGTACTCCGGTCTTTGGTACGGATAATAAGTCGAGAGAAAAACCAACATACTTACTCAAAGGTAATAAGGACGTGGTAAATTTGAGGGTTTCTTCGATGGAGCCTTCCCACTCAGAGGTAATGAGGACGTGACAGGAGTGGACTCCATGAAGGGTACATAGAACAACTCAGAGGTAATTAGGACGTGGAAGTTCTATGTGAGGGGTGGTTTGTTTTTGATGGAAGGGAAACAACTAAGAGGTAACATCGACGTGGTTGTTTCAGGAAATTTGTGGATCTGTTACCCTGTTTATGCACTGAAAGTGCGTGTATTGGATCATGAGGAGGGAGCACTTTTAGAAGAAAAGTTCAGAGGTATGATTATACATGACTTACTTCCTAAAAGATGCGATATAGATTCATCTGTAGTGACCAGAGTATGAGTTCAACGGTACTTGCGGGTACATAACTCAACACTCTGGGAGTTTTGGAGTTCGAATGTAAGTTCAGTGGTACCTGGGGGTACATAACTCAACATTCTGGAAATTTGGAGTCGAAATGTGAGTTCAGCGGTACCAAGGGGTACATAACTCAACAATCTGGAAATTCGGAGTCAGAATGTGAGTTCAGCGGTACCAAGGGGTACATATCTCAACATTCTGGAAATTTGGGTGATGTCATTTCAGACATAATACTTCTTCATGAACTTGCCGTTGATGGACAACATAACCAAGTCTCCGTTTTGCTTTGCGAGGCGATAAGCACCATTGGAGAATACAGCCTCGATGACAAATGGGCCTTCCTACTTTGGCTGGAATTTGCCGACAATTTTGTGAGTCATAACCATCGACCTCCGAACTGCCAGAACGAGATCGCCCACTTGGAATGTTCTGATTTTAATCTTCTTGTTGAAAGCTTTGGAGATTCGGGCTTGATACAGCTCAATTCGTTGTTGAGCTAACAGGCACTTCTCATCTAGGGCCTCCAACTCTTGTAGTCGGCGATGATGATTATCATCTGTCGTCAGTCGGTAGGTGAGAGTAACGCGGAGTGAGGGGATTTGAGTCTCTAATGGGAGAACTGCCTCACTTTAATATACCAGAGAGAATGGTGTGTTTCCAGTGGCCGTTCGTACTGTAGTACCGTATGCCCATAAGCATTCGCCAAGCTTCTCATTCCAGTCGCATTTGTTGGAAGACACAAACTTCTTGAGCAGCTTGATTATAGTTTTATTGAATGCTTCTGCCAACCCATTCGCTGCTAGATTGTACGGCGTTGAAACAACATTCTGCATTCGGTGTTTGTCGCAGAACCGATAAAAGGTGTGGCTTGCGAACTGCGGACCGTTGTCGTGGATGATCCTTCGGGGCAATCTAAAGCGATTGATGACGTGATACTTGAGAAAGCTGATCACGTTTAAAGTTTTCACTTCTACCAGCGGAATAGCCTTCGCCCATTTGGAAAAGTAATATGTGATTGCGAGTATGAAGCGATGTCCTCGGGATGAAGACGGAGTAATCAGACCGATGATGTCCATTCTCCATGCTTCGAATAGCCAGGATGCCACCGTCGGATATAGAAACTCGGATGGCTGGTGGATGAAATCTGCGTGGACTTGACAGGCTTTGCACTTTCGTGCATAGTCTATCGCATCGGCAACCATCGTAGGCCAGTAGTAGCCCATTCGGCAAAGGCGGTCTTGCAACTTTGGGCCAGGCTGATGGGCCCCGCAAACGCCGTCATGTGCTTCATGTACAGCTTCTTTGCCTTCTGTGTTTGACAGACATCGAAGCAGTAATCCATCGTATGATCGCCGATACAGCATTTTCGTCTCCGTATCATAGAAGAATCTGAGGGAACGTCTTCTGATGGAAGTAGCTTCCTTTGGATTCTCTGGCAGGATGTCGTAGACTACTAAGTCAATGAATGGTTATCTCCAGTCTGGTGCTTCGTCAACAGTCAGAGCGGAGTAACTCTCCACACATTGAACATTATTCTTGGGACAGACCAATTCACGGCCTATTATGTCAACCAAGTGGTGAGCATGATTCGGAACTGCTAAGGAAGCGGCAAGGCCTGCTAGGGCATCAACTTCAATGTTCTAGAGCCTGGGAACGTGTTCTATGAAGAACCCTTCCAGGGACGAGATGATGTCCATCGCTATTTGGTGATAGGGGATCATGTCTTCATGACGAACTTCTTATGAGCCCTGGATCTGGTTAACGATTAGCTGCGAATCGCCGTATGCTTCAAGATTATCTACCGCCAGCTCCCTTGCAAAGTCGGAGGCCAATGACCAAAGCGTTGTACTCGGCCACATTATTTGAACAAGGCTCCGTGAGGGAGTAAGTCCGATTGATCACCAGCCCGGAGGAAGAAATCAGCACCACTCCGACTCCAGCGATAATGTTGCCTTTGTGTCCAGTTCTAGAACCGCCGTCGAAGAACATTTGCCATACGGCATCATGAGAGGCCATATTTGAATTGGCCACCTCATCTGGAATCTCTTCGTCTATTCTGGTTGACTCCGAACCTGGATGAGCTGCTAAAAAGTCTGCCAGAACTTGACCTTTAACCACCTTCTGTGGGACGAAGATCATGTGGTAGGGGGACAATAATATCGCCCAAGTTGCGAGGCGAGAGCTGAGTGCACCTGGCTTAGTCATGAGGACCATGAGGGGGTTGACTCTTGATATGACATGGATAGTTTGTCCCGTGACGTAGTGTCGCGTCTTCTGAATGGCGAAAACCAGAGCATGATACTCTTTTTCTACGGCAGTGTATGGATGCTCCGGCCCCATCATCATTCGGCTGAAGTAATATATAGCTTGCTCATGGCCTGTATCATTTTTTTGTGCTAACAGAGCACCTAGAGAATATTCTATTGCTCACACATAGAACAGGAATAGTTTTCCAGCGACCGGGGCCACTAGGACTGGAGGGTTCGTCAGATATTCCTTGATGCTATCGAAGGCGTGCTGATATTTTTTATCCCATACGAATGAAATGCCCTTTTTCATGAGGTGGGTGAATGGCTGACATCGTCCGGAGAGGTTGGAGATAAACCTTCTGATGTAGGCCAGCCTCCCTTGAAGGCCTCGGAGTTCACGAAGATTTCTCGGGGGACCCATCTCCATGATTACCTTCGTCTTCTCAGGGTCTATGTGGATACCCTAGGAAGTAATGATGAAACCCAAGAACTTCCCGCTTGATACGTCCAAAAAGGATTTTGTGGGATTCATCTTCAAATTGTGCGCTCGCATCAGGTCGAACACTGTCCTCAGATCATGCAAATGATCTTCCTTAGAGCGGCTTTTGACGGCGATGTCGTCGATGTAGCATTCCACTGTCTTGTGCAGGTGGTCTCTAAAGATGACGCTCATAGCTCTTTGATAGGTGGTGCCAGCATTCTTTAAACCGAAAGGCATGACTGTATAGCAGTATGTGCCAATTGGTGTTCGGAATGATGTATGCTTTTCGTCATCAGGGAACATCTTGATTTAGTTGTACCCCGAGAAACCATCCATGAATGACATACGCTCGAAGCCGCAGGTTTTGTCAATCATGATGTCTGTGATAGGGAGGGGGAACTCATCCTTAGGACACGTCTCATTCAGGTTTCGGAGGTCGATGCAGATTCGGATCTTCCCGTTCTTTTTGAGGACTGGTACTATATTGGCTACCCAGTCTGGATACTGTTCCTCGCGGATGAAGTCGCTAGCTATCAGTTTGTTGAACTCAGCTTCGATGGAGTTCATAATGTCCGGGCGAAACCGTCGTTGCTGTTGCTTGACCAGTTTTGCGTCCGGATGAATGTTGAGCTTGTGGAGTGCAACTTCGGGGTTCAGTCCTGGCATGTCTTTATATCTCCAGGCGAACATGTCGATGTATTCTCTGACGAGTTGCAGTAGCGATTCTCGCTCTTCGTCTGTCAGATTCTTGCTGACGAAGATGGGCCTTGGAGAGGACTCATCACCGAGATCAACTTGCACAACCTCATCCTTGGTGGAAGGCTCTCTTTGTTCGAACCGCTTCTTCTATTGTGCATCTAGTTGTTGTGCCTACGGCTCTAACTCAAGAAGTTCAGGAATGTATTCATCTTCTTCGTAGGCATCGGCAAATACCATATTGACGGACAAGACTTGCCTGAACACGTCCCCGGTGCTAACATCCGAATCGGAAGTGGGTGATCCGGTTGAGTGTGAATGCCAGTCGCATTCTTCGTCTGAGCTTTCAGGGGTCATTGCCGGTGTAACATAACCTAGCCCACATCTAGTTTTGTTGTAATAATCTCATAGTTTTCCAGCCGGGACCGACAATTGTAAGGGTAACCGCCGTCCAGTGCCGTAGTTCAAACCTGGTGTAGTTTCCAGATCATACCCCTATTTTTGCATGAGGTACTTGGATCGGGAGCTATACAGATAAAGAGGCAATCTTCCAGTATCGGGTTCGAGATCAACTTCTTCTATCCTGAAGGGTTGTGGATCATTATTCTGGCCGAAGATGATTAGATGATCCCTTTTCTCGACTATGCGGTAAGCGTCTTCCACTGGAGTAAGTTGGTTTACGGTGTAGACATTTGTCACCTGTGTGTGCAGGTGGGTGCCTATACCGTGTTCCATAGCATACATTGTACAAAGCTTATTAAGCTCGAGGTAGTTCAAAGATAGCCCTTTATTGATGAAATAAGGTATCTTTTCCAGTAGGATTACATCATCTATGGATGAAATATCAGTGTGAGCAGCCACATACTTGGCCAGCTCTGGCTCTTCTTCAACCACACCCTGTGTCAATGTAGATTAGGAGGATGACTTGGACAGCTTAATCATCAGGGGCTCCATGGGTGGAGCAGAACGTGGAGTCGTTGGCATACTAGCCACCACCAGTTTGGTGCTCAGTGCTGGGCGGGGAGTTGTTGGCTAGCAGTCCTCGGCTTAGCGTTCGGCTGCTGATTCATTCTGGGATGACGAATCATCATCAGCTTAACAGAGGGATTGAGCTCCTCTATTTGTTGCTGACTCACTCTAGGCAGCCTGATTGTCAGTGGCTCTGTCATGGGCCTTGGCGCTTGGCCAGACCTTGGCAGTCGAATTATCATCTGCTGTAAACCCCCAATATTTTATAAATTATTTTAGTCCCTAAAAAAATTATTTTTCTATATTATTTAGAATTTATTTGGTATACGTACGTAAATATAAATGCATGTGTGTATGTACTATATGTGTACTTGTTAATATTCTATTAAATAAGGAATAATATAAATTCTAGGATTCTTTTAGAAATTATTTGTAAATTTTTAGGAATTTTTGCCTAATATATATATATTTACTTAGTTGGTATATATATATATATATATATATATATATATATATATATATATATATATATATATAAATATATATATATATATTTTATATATATATATATATATATATATATATATATATTTTATATAAAATATATTTTATATATATTTTATATATATATATATATATATATATATATATATATAAAATATATATAGATATTTATATATATATATATATATATATATATATATATATATATATATATATATATATATATAATGGTTGTGAAAAAAAGGAAAAAAAAGAAAAAGATGTGAGGCTCGGCCACACCCAGCAGGGGGGGGGGGAGGACAAGCCTCTGTTCAAGTGAACAATTGTTAAGAAAAGAAAAAGAAAAAGAAAAAAAAAGTAAATCCCACCCACTATTAGTGGGCGGGCCCCACCAATTGAAAAGCTTGTTGTGGCAAGCACAGCTCTCGCGTATAAGCCCGACCCATGGGAACCATCAACTACAAAACCTATTAGTATTAGGTTTTAGTTAGAAGTAGTTATAAATATAACTTTTTGTACAAGCCTCAAAACCCTAATCTTCCAAAACGAAAGTTGAAGCTGATTATACCCCCTTCGCCCACGACTTTGTTTCACCAGCGATGGAGCTTTGTGCGCGACGAACGAAGCATCGGAAGTCAGCCCCGCGTCACCCACGGAGCAGTTTTCCCACTCAAGGTACCCCACTTCTCTACGATGTAACTTTTTACTCGTAGCACCGATTTTCAATCCGTCAGATTTTCTGGAAAGTAGACTTGACCCTCTTCAATATCCTTTAGATGGATTTCGAAACAACCCATCAACTTGCTCGAAAAATCGAGACGAAGTTGGAGGAAAACCCACTTTTCTGAATATTAAAAACTGTTTTGAAACGTCAACTTGTCGACCACTTTTCTCGCTGTCCATTAAACTTTTGTAAAAACTAATTGAAAATAGTCGTTAATAATATAACCGAGAATAGAACGTAACTTTTTGATAGAAGTTTCTGTTAATATGTACGAAGAAATGTGTATGTGAAGTTGTCGGAAAAACTGGTTTCTAAATCACAAAAATTTTGGAATTTTGACCGATACGACGTACGCCCCAACAAATCGGGCAACATGGTCGTGCGCTGTACGCATCGAAAGGCTTGTATGGACGTTGCGGACATGTGGTAACTGACGGAACTCAGTTTCGTCGCGTGTGCGCGACGAAATCAACGCATATCCGTCGAGATACCCCCGTATCGACGTTTGCAAACTTGCCCATAAATTTATGTACAGTCATCGGATCGAGACGAAACTTGCGCCAACAGGTCCGGATCAAAATTCTGGTCCTACATGCCAAGTTTGGTTCAATTCTGAGAAGGTCGAATCGGAACCCAATTTTTGCGGGCCCGCGATCCACTCAAACGGGCGATTTTGTACACGGCTCCTCGGAATCCAAAACTGGACATACCGTTGAGTTCCTCTCCTCAAATTGAAACCGTAGACATGTAGTTTGACGACTTTAGAGATCATAGACTTTGGCACACGTTTCGGTGCAAAGGGGATCCAACAGCGGACATCGTTTTGACCCGAAATTACGATTTTGCCCCTGTTCCAGAATTTGACTTTTGGACAGGCATTTCCTAGGTATATCTTCTTCACCGAGATCATTTTTGATGTTTGTTTCAGTGTCCGGAGTTGTTTGGAGATTGTGACGTTTCTTGACTGACATTGTGATTACTTGGACTTGCCACTTTGCACCATCAGACAAGATACCTTGCCACCTTACTCTGTGATTATTATATTCTTATTTTCAGTTGTTATTTTCAGCATTTTATTTTATGATATTTAAACTGTGCGTCCAAGTCACACTTGGGTGCAAGCGACTCTATCGGTCGTTTTTCTTGCTTTATTTATTCTCTTGCATTGACTTAGTTTATTGACCACCCTTTGATGTTGAGGTATTGGTATATCTCATACGGCCTTGACACTTGTTGTATCACGTGATGTGAGTCACATATAGGATACGTATCCGCGTAGTCGGCTGGCCACCGATACGTATGGAGCGTACGACGGATAGGGGTAACTGCCAATAGAGTTGCATGCTATAAGACTTGGCGGTTACTGGAGGTACATGTCAGTCATGGAGATGATGATACTAGGCATTGGGTGGGGAGAACATTACCTGACGTATGGGCTTCGATTGCACTTCCCTTGTAACCCAGAAGCTCCGTTGGAGATACGGGTATGAGCCTCTCAGGTTGGCCACTGTCATTTTTGAACGTCATGCTCTTGGTCACTGGTGCCCAAGAGGGGACTATACCGGATCCTATATTCAGCCAGGGCTCATGCGTCGAAGGAATATATCTCAACTGCATATTCACAGTAGAATGGTCAGGAACCTGATTGCATGCATACCTTTTTCTCTTATGATATTACCACAGTTTATATGGCATGGTGTTTTCTTGTATCTTGCTATGTCTCCTGAGGACCTGGTTATCTCTCCAGGTTTAGACGATTTTCTACAAGAGTACGGAGCGGCATTGGAGCTATCTTATATTGATGACGAGGCAGTGCCTTATGACTTCTAGTCTATTTCTTATCTGAGACAGTTGTAGACATTATTTTACATCTCTTTTCTTTCTATTTTGCGGAGGTCGGACTCCAATCTTGTGAGACTATTTTTCATAGCTGTTTGGAGTGAGTATGTTCACCCGGCTATCTTTTGATACTCTTATTTATTTATTCGGACTTCATTATCTTCTGTGTTGAGCTGTGATGAGATTAGATATGTTATTCTGGCCTGTGATTATTTATTTACAGCTTATGTGCATATACGAGGATTCTATATATTGGAGTATTCTTCGTATATGTGCAGCTGGCATGTTCACGTACTTGGTCCTATGTAATTTGGGACTGGGGTGTTACATGTTTTTGTGGTGGCCCATGAAGGTCGGATTTAATATTGTTGGGATACATGACTGTGTCCAACAAGCCTGCATATAGGAATAGGAATATCTCATCCAGAACTACTACTATCTCTTAACTTCCAATCTTTTCGAAACTTCCTTGATTATTCGATTTACTTCATATCTATTCTTTCCTATATCAACTTATCTTCCTCGTACCAACAGTATGAATCTAAGAAGCGGATGCACTTCTGCCTTGGCCCTCAAATCTGGTGAAGAGGCTACTCCGGAGGGATAGAATCCCTCAATGACTCCAGCAACACCATACCAGCCAGGACTGTCGCAGCCTACTACGACACCGACGACGGAGTCCCCAGAGGTCGCAGCACCCCCAGGCAGCCAGGCTGGACAGACTACTACCATGCCACCGGGAGGGAATGTACCACTGCCTCCACCACCACCATTCCTTCAGCAGTTTCCTCGACAGTCGGGACCTCAGATACCTCCACCACCGACTGATGGGAGCCCTACTACTCAGTTTATGTATACCATGATGCAGGCTCAGTGGCAACAGACTGAGCTGATGAGACAGACGATGATGGCAGCCATGGCTAGACCTCCACCACCACCTCCAGTACTAGCACCAGCACCGGCTCTGCATCCCTATGAAGGCTCTATCCAGAATTTCACAGATATGAACCCCAAGGCCTTTAGAGGGACGAAGAAGCCATTAGAGGTGTCACAGTAGCTTATTAGTACCGAGAAGCTACTGAAGGCATCCCAGTTGCCAGCTCGAGATTGGATGACAGCAGTGGACTTACTATTAGAAGACAATACTCACCACTGGTGGAAGGCGGAAGAGAGACGATTAGGCACTGGGATCACCTGGAAGCAGTTCTATGATGCATTTTATGAGAGATTCTTCCCTATTCATGTTCAAGATGGTCTCTATGACCAGTTCCTCTATCTGAAGTAAGGGAATATGACAGTTGATGAGTATGACTCGGAATTCAATCGTCTGAGTCAATTTGGTGCGGGATTGATTCCGACAGAATTAGAGAAGGCGAGGAGATTTCACCAGGGGCTGGCACCAGAGCTCAAGTCTTATACGACTACTCAGTCTCGAGTCTCCCATTCTGCTATCTTAGAAGAAGCTCGTGCTCAGGAAATTCTTCGCAAGGAACAGCAGCAGACATCGAGGCGTCATACACCAGCAGCTATACCAGCCCGAGCTACTCAGAGTGGACCTATCAGGAGGACTACGGGACAGTACCAGCAAAGGCACACACCTTATCAGAAGCCCACCTGCAACTTTTGCGGGAAGCAGGGGGATATTAGAGATGACTGTCGACTTCGTTTGGGCTTATGTTTGAGATATGGATCAGGACAGCACTTGGCCAGAGATTGTCCTGAGCAGCAGGCTCTAGTTCAGGCACATCAGGCCCAGAGGCCTACAGCCCCAGCACCTCGTCCACCATTACCCCCACAGACAACACAGTACAACAAGGCCAGAGCTCAAGGCCCAGGACAGAACCAAGGAAAGGCATTCTCTCTAGCTGTTGAGAATGTAGAGACAGAGGCAGAGGTCATAGCAGGTATGGTTTTAGTTGCATCTTTTCCTGCTATTACATTATTTGATGCTGGAGCCACACATTCATTTATAGCCACTAGTTTTGCCACTAGACATAGCATTCCCATCACACCCTTAGCTAAGAATGTTAAAATCCTCACTGGAGGAGGAGTTGTACCTGTTAGTAGTATTTGTAGACTTTGTCCTGTAGTGATAAATGGCGGAGAGATGATGGCACGGCTTCTTGTATTCCCTATGCCGATATTTGATGTGGTCCTTGGAATGGACTGGTTGAGCCAGCATTTCGCTCTCATAGACTGCCATAGGGGCAGTATTATCTTTAGACCACCGAATACGGCAGAGTTTGAGTTCACCAAAGAAGACGGAGATAGTTGTGAGGCACCCACATCGGGGACTCATATGATGATGCATGACACCCCTCAGCACCCTATTATCACCGAGTTCGAGGTTGTATTCCCCGAAGAGTTGCCAGGACTACCACCTGACCGAGATATTGAGTTTTCTATTGAGCTTATTCCCGGAGCCGAGCCTATTTCATCTCGAGTATATCGTTTGGCACCAAAGGAGTTGGTAGAGATGAAGACGCAAATTGATGACTTATTAGAGAAGGGATTTATTCGTGCCAGTACGTCACCATGGAGAGCACTCGTTCTTTTTGTGCCTAAGAAAGACAGGACAGTGCGCATGTGCATTGACTACAGAGCGTTGAATGCAGTAACGGTGAAGAACAAGTATCCCTTGCCGCGTATAGACAATTTATTCGATCAACTAAGTGGAGCAAAAGTATTCTCCAAGATTGACTTACGATCGGGCTATCACTAATTGAAGGTTAGGAAGGAAGATATTGCCAAGATGGCTTTTCGATCGAGGTATGGACACTACGAGTTCTTGGTCATGCCATTCGGTTTGACCAATGCTCCCACAGTTTTCATGAATTTAATGAACAAGATCTTTCAACAGTACTTGGACAAATTTTTAGTAGTCTTTATAGATGATATCTTGATTTACTCCAAAAGTCAAGAGGAGCATGAGCAGCATCTACGGATAGTTTTGGGAACATTGAGGAACGAGAGACTCTTTGCGAAGTTTAGCAAGTGTGATTTCTTTCTTAAGGAGGTATCATTCCTTGGTCATATTGTTACAGGTGATAGTATATCAGTAGACCCAGAGAAGATCACAGCAGTCAAATCATGGCCCGCTCCCACAACAGCTTCTGAAGTGAGAAGTTTTCTCGGACTTGCGGGTTACTACCGATGGTTCGTAGAAGATTTCTATCGAATAGCGGGGCCCATGACTCGATTGACTTGCAAGGATCAGGAGTTTGTATGGACAGAAGAGTGTCAAGCCGCTTTTGACGAGTTGAAGAAGCGGTTGACCACAGCACCGATCTTGACACTACCATCGGGCCCAGGAGGATTTGTGATCTACAGCGACGCATCCGGGAAGGGATTAGGATGTGTATTGATGCAGCACGGTCGGGTAGTAGCATATGCATCTCGACAGTTGAGAGTGCACGAGAAGAATTATCCGACCCACGATCTAGAGCTCGCAACGGTTATCTTTGTATTGAAGCTATGGAGACACTACTTGTACGGCGAGAAGGTTGATATCTACACTGATCATAAGAGCCTCAAGTACGTATTCACACAAAAGGAGTTGAATATGCGACAGCAACGTTGGTTGGAGTTGATGAAGGATTATGAGATTGAGCTTCATTATCATCCGGGCAAGGCTAATGTCGTGGCAGACGCATTAAGCCGTAAGCCCATGGCACACTTCTTGACTACACAGAGGGAGTTGATTAGAGACTTGGAGCAGCTTGGTATTGAGGTAGTATTGTCGGGAGCAGACGGCGTATTAGCCAACCTTCAAGTACAATCATCATTGGTAGAGCGCATCAAGGCAGCATTGCCCAATGATGCTAGATTTCGACGGCTGAAGGAGAGGACTGAAGCGGGAGAGCAGACAGGATTGAGGATCCACACCGACGGGACATTACGATGTGGTGATCGCATTTATGTTCCCAATGGAGATCTACGGTAGGAGTTGATGGCAGAGGCTCACAGTTCGACTTACTCTATTCATCCCGGAGGGACCAAGATGTATCGTGACTTACGACAGTATTATTGGTGGCATGGAATGAAGCGAGAGATAGCTCATTTCGTTGCCAAGTACTTGGTATGTCAACAAGTTAAGGCAGAGCACCAGAGGACGACCAGATTATTGCAGCCACTACCCATTCCCGAGTGGAAGTGGGAGCACATTACTATGGATTTTGTCATGAGTTTTCCTCGAAGTCCTAGGGGATGTGACACAGTATGGGTGATTGTTGATAGACTTACGAAGTCAGCCCATTTCTTGCCTTTTAGAGTGGGCCAGTCGACAGAGGTATTGGCGGAGATGTATATGGAGCAGATTGTGAGATTACACGGTGTGCCTGTTAGTATTGTATCGGACCGTGATTCGAGATTTACCTCGTATTTTTGGAGGAGCATGCAAGAGAGTTTGGGCATCCGATTGAAGTTTAGCACATCATATCATCCGCAGACAGACGGCCAGTCGGAGCGTACCATTCAGACGCTAGAGGATATGTTGAGAGCGTGTATGCTTGATTTTGGCAGTTCGTGGGAGGACCATTTTCATCTTGTTGAGTTTTTCTACAATAATAGCTATCAAACGAGCATTCAGATGGCTCCGTTTGAGGCATTGTATGGTAGGAAGTGTCGGTCTCCTGTTTGTTGGAGCGACATAGGAGAGCGACAACTATTGGGTCCCGAGTTGGTCTTGAGCACAGTGGAGACAGTGAAGAAGATTCAGGACCACCTGCGAGCAGCGCAGGATCGTCAGAAGCAGTGGGCAGATAATCGTCGTCGACCTTTAGAGTTCAAAGAAGGCGACCATGTGTTCTTGAAGATATCCTCCACTAGAGGCACGATTCGATTCGGAGGACGTGGCAAGTTGAGTCCAAGGTACATCGGCCCTTTCGATGTCTTGGAACGTGTTGGAGAGGTTGCCTATAGATTGGCCTTGCCACCGTCGCTAGAGAGAGTACATGACGTATTCCACGTATCTCAGTTGAGGAGGTACGTGGCAGACAGCAATCATGTGCTTGATCACTCCGAGATCACAGTTGGACCGAGTTTGTCGTACGAAGAGCAACCAGTAGGTATCCTCGACCGTCGAGTGAAAGTGTTACGGAATCAATCTATTCCGTTGGTTCGCGTGGCATGGAAGCATCACTCGCCAGGGGAGTCTACTTGGGAGCGCGAGGACGACATCCGAAATCGCTACCCGTATTTGTTCGTAGACGAAGGTATGTCTTGTAGTTGAGTTTTTAAATTGCTATTAAATCCCTTGTATTGCATTGGACCCCCGACATTAGTTTAATTTCGAGGACAAAATTTTCTTTAAGTTGGGTAGGATGTAAACCCCCAATATTTTATAAATTATTTTAGTGCCTAAAAAAATTATTTTTCTATATTATTTAGAATTTATTTGGTATACGTACGTAAATATAAATGCATGTGTGTATGTATTATATGTGTACTTGTTAATATTCTATTAAATAAGGAATAATATAAATTCTAGGATTTTTTTAGAAATTATTTGTAAATTTTTATGAATTTTTGCCTAATATATATATATTTACTTAGTTGGTATATATATATATATATATATATATATATATATATATATATATATATATATATATATATAATGGTTGTGAAAAAAAAAGATGTGAGGCTCGGCTACACCCAGCAGGGGGGGCGGACAAGCCTCTGTTCAAGTGAACAATTGTTAAGAAAAGAAAAAGAAAAAAAAGAGAGAGTAAATCCCACCAACTATTAGTGGGCGGGCCCCACCAATTGAAAAGCTTGCTGTGGCAAGCACAGCTCTCGCGTATAAGCCCGACCCATGGGAACCATCAACTACAAAACCTATTAGTATTAGATTTTAGTTAGAAGTAGTTATAAATATAACTTTTTCTACAAGCCTCAAAACCCTAATCTTCCAAAACGAAAGTTGAAGCTGATTATACCCCCTTCGCCCACGACTTTGTTTCACCAGCGACGGAGCTTTGTGTGCGACGAATGGAGCATCGGAAGTCAGTCCCGCGTCACCCACGGAGCAGTTTTTCCACTCAAGGTACCCCATTTCTCTACGATGTAACTTTTTACTCGTAGCACCGATTTTTGATTCGTAAGATTTTCTGGAAAGTAGACTTGACCCTCTTCAATATCCTCCAGATGGATTTCGAAACAACCCATCGACTTGTTCGAAAAATCGAGACGAAGTTGGAGAAAAACCCACTTTTCTGAATATTAGAAACTGTTTTGAAACGTCAACTTGTCGACCACTTTTCTCGCTGTCCATTAAACTTTTGTAAAAACTAATTGAAAACAGTCGTTAACAATATAACCGAGAATAGAACATAACTTTTTGATAGAAGTTTCGATTAATATGTAGGAAGAAATCTGTATGTGAAGTTGTCGGAAAAACTGGTTTCTAAAACACAAAAATTCTGGAATTTTGACCGATACGATGTACGCCCCGACAAACCGGGCGATGTGGTCGTGCGCTATATGCATCGAAAGGCGCGTATGGACGTTGCGGACATATGGGAACTGACGGAACTCAGTTTCGTCGCGTGTGCGCGACGAAATCAACGCGTATCCGTCGAGATACCCCCGTGTCGACGTTTGCAAACTTGCCCATAACTTCGTGTATAGTCGTTGGATCGAGACGAAACTTGCGCCAACAGGTCCGGATCGAAATTCTGGTCCTGTATGCCAAGTTTGGTTCAATTCTGAGAAGGTCGAATCGGAACCCAATATTTGCGGGCCCGCGACCCACTCAAACGGACAATTTTGTACACGGCTCCTCGGAATCCAAAATTGGATATACCGTTGAGTTCCTCTCCTCAAACTGAAACCGTAGACATGTAGTTTGACGACTTTAGAGACCATAGACTTTGGCACGCGTTTCGATGCAAAGCGGGTCCAACGGCGGACATCGTTTTGACCCGAAATTATGATTTTGCCCCTGTTCCAGAATTTGACTTTTGGACAGGTGTTTCCTAGGTATATCTTCTTCACCGAGATCATTTTTGATGTTTGTTTCAGCGTCCGAAGTTGTTTGGAGATTGTGACGTTTCTTGACTGACATTGTGATTACTTGGACTTGCCACTTTGCACCATCAGGCAAGATACCTTGCCACCTTACTCTGTGATTATTATATTCTTATTTTTAGTTGTTATTTTTAGCATTTTATTTCGTGATATTTAAACTGTGCGTCCAAGTCACACTTGGGTGCAAGCGACTCTATCGGTCATTTTTCTTGCTTTATTTATTCTCTTGCATTGACTTAGTTTATTGACCACCCATTGATGTTGAGGTATTTGTATATCTCATACGGTCTTGACACTTGTTGTATCACGTGATGTGAGTCACATATAGGATACGTATCTGCGTAGTCGGCTGGCCACTGATACATATGGAGCGTGCGACAGATAGGGGTAACTGCCAATAGAGTTGTATGCTAGAAGACTTGGCGGTTACTAGAGGTACATGTCAGTCATGGAGATGATGATACTAGGCATTGGGTGGGGAGAACATTACCTGACGTATGGGCTTCGATTGTACTTCTCTTGTAACCCAGAAGTTCCGTTGGAGATACGGGTATGAGCCTCTCAGGTTGGCCACTGTCGTTTTTGAACGTCATGCTCTTGGTCACTGGTGCCCAAGAGGGGACTATACCGGATCCTATATTCAGCCAGGGCTCATGCGTCGAAGGAATGTATCTCAACTGCATATTCACAGTAGAATGGTCAGGAACCTGATTGCATGCATACCTTTTTCTCTTATGATATTACCACAGTTTATATGGCATGGTGTTTTCTTGTATCTTGCTATGTCCCCTGAGGACCTGGTTATCTCTCCAGGTTTAGACTATTTTCCACAGGAGTACGGAGCGGCATTGGAGCTATCTTATATTGATGACGAGGCAGTGCCTTATGAATTCTAGTCTATTTCTTATCAGAGACAGTTGTAGACATTATTTTACATCTCTTTTCTTTCTATTTTGCGGAGGTCGGACTCCGATCTTGTGAGACTATTTTTTATAGCTGTTGGGAGTGAGTATGTTCACTCGGCTATCTTTTGATACTCTTATTTATTTATTCGGACTTTATTATCTTCTGTGTTGAGCTGTGATGAGATTAGATATGTTATTCTAGCCTGTGATTACTTATTTACAGCTTATGTGCATATGCGAGGATTCTATATATTGGAGTATTCTTCGTATATGTGCAGCTGGCATGTTCACGTACTTGGTCCTATGTATTTTGGGACTGGAGTGTCACATCTGCTCCTCCTGTACAGAGAGGCTGATTGCGTCCTTACGTAGAGTGGCCGTAAGGGCTGCAGTTCTGCCAGGTTTACGGGCTTAGAGGTAGATTGTCAGAGGTTCTTCTGATCCAGCTGCCGCCTCATTTTGAGCTTGAGTACCTCCTTCGATAAGGTACCTTTTCGACTTCTCGTACAAGCATGAGTTTGAGTAGTAGGATTCGACCCCTTTAAAGGGATCGATGTTGGCAAATTATGTCCTCACGAAGCCGGGCTTATCGACGTACTTGAAGCATTGGTGCAGTATGGAAGACATGATCATGTAATCGTGTATCCAAGGATGCCCCAGGAGAATATTATAGGAAGTGTCCGCATCTATAACATAATAGGTCACTTCTGACTGAAGGTCGCCGATTTGGTACTTCAAGAGAATTTTCCCGATCGAATAGCTTCTGCCTGAATTGAAACCACTGATGGCGGTGCTTGTCGGCGTCAGGCGGTGCATTGGGATGCACAGATCGTGTAGCAGGCTCTTTGGGATGATGCTTATGGAAGAACCGGGGTCAATGTGCATCCGATCCACCGTGATATCGCCAATGTACCCAGTATAATACAGAGGACGATCGTGCAGGTTGGTTTTGATAAGCATAACCTGTAGAGTGAAGACGATGTTGGGCATTGCGCCTGTGCAAGTGTTGTCCTAGAGATCTGCAGGCGAGGTCTCTCCAGTGAGATTGGACTGAGCCAGATATACGTCGGCATTCTGGAGTACCTCGCTCAGCGTGATACGAACATCTTTGGAGAGTCTCAGGAGCTCATATAGCGATAACTTGGCCAGTGTGTTGGCTAATTGTGTCAAGATGTCAAAGTTGTAGGGCCTCTCCAGCCTATAAGGCGTCTCTCTTTAGAGCGGCTTGTCAAAGCGAGTCTCCTTCGGCCTAGGCTTGTCGGTCGTCGAAGTCTGAGAAGGTCCTGGGCATCAGCAACTGTCGGCTGATGATCTTCAGTCGAGTTACCCGGTGGAGGTTGGGTTTGTGCGCCGAATCGGATAATAACAGCAGTAGCTTCTTCGACCTCTGCCGAGATTGTGCGACATGATTTGACTTTTCCACTCTTCTTCTTGCTGGTGGAGGGTGGTGCGGATTGAGTCACTTCAGGTACCAGGTCCGGATGGACCCACATGACCTCTCCTCGTGATGTAGTAAGGGGCACTAGACCAGCAGCCTGGTCTTGGGGAGGTAGAAGGTTAGCGACCTCCATCCTTGCTCTGGGGACGAGCACTACTCCATCTTGAGTCTTTATCGGAGGAAAGCTGCCAAATTGTACTGACACCATGTTGGCTGTTACGGTCATCTCTTCGAAATCAATAGCCAAGGCCTTAGAATCGATAAGATGCTGGAGGTATCGCTTCAGTTGGTAGCAGTCTTGTGTAGCATGGTGGACATAGCGATGATAGTGGCAGTACTTAGGGCTCTCTATTTCTGCAGGATGAGGTTCACGCCTTGGAGGAGGGAGCTGAATTCGACCTCCTTGTATGAGCATATCTAAGATAGGCTTGATATGGCCGTCCTCGAAGGAGTAGGTCATCTGAGGCCACTGCTTCTCTACCAGCTTCGGTACAGGCTTCGGAGCTGCGTCGGCCACCATAGCTTGTTTGCCCTTGTTGTCTCGATTATTGGAGGGGTTACCACCATTGTTGCTGTTGGTGTTAGGGCGTTTGCCCTTGTCCTCCCCTTCCGATACGTGCAATCCCAGTTGGCGAGCTTTCTTCAACTTGTCTTCTGTGCTAGTGGCACTGATGATGAACATCTTCCAATCTTTAAACTGACTCTCGCCCATCCAGAGGCTGATTGTGGGAAGCAACCTCTTTTGGCAACTTTTAATTAAAGAGGAATCAGGATTACCGGAGGGCAACTTCATCGCGGTTTGACGAAACCGCTCGATATAGTTTCTTGTCAGCTCCTTTTCTCCCTGAACAATGTCCATGAGGGTGGACATTGTCACATCTTGTCCTACTTCGTAGAACCTCTCCAGGAACATACGTTTGAAGCCGACGAAGGAATGGATGCAGTTGTCCGGCAAGTTACGGTACTAGTCGAAGGCGACCCCTTCCAACGCTCCAATGAACAACCGCGTATGGATGGCATCGTCATGAGGCAGATGGTCCGTTGTGACTTCAAAGTAGGTGATGTACCTGCTTGCAGATGTCTTCCTATCATACGGATTAATGTTGAATGGTTTATATCTTGGTGGAAAGGGAACATCTCTCCATGCAGCCGGATACGGTTGTCGTATCCTGAGGTCCTGGCAGTTTTCTCGGGCATGGAACATGGCCCGAAGCTCCTGGACCTCTCGTCTTGCCTCTCTGGCCTCGTCTGCAGCGGTGGGGGCCAATATTTCAGGAGGATTATCACCCAAATTTGGTGCAGCTGAGTTTGAGTCTGTATTGACCGTGGGTCCCATGTTTGTTTGGCCTTGCGTCCTTTCTTGCAGAGTTGGAAGGGCCACTTTGATCTCGTCCACGGACTTGACCAAGGCATACAGTATGGCCTCCAAAGTGTCGATGCGTTGGCGATCACTGGGACCGTCTTGGTTGCTGTCCGTCATGAACACCGTCCTCACATGAGGAGAGATAGAAGGAATGGTGGAGGACGCGCCCTCTGAGTCATACCCTTGTACAGAGAAGTCGTCAGGGTATGTGGGAATGGTCTCCTCTGGTCCGGATTCAGAAGGAGTGGTACCCCCAGCTTCAGAGCTTATCTCGTCTTGAGAGTTGTAGACATCCACGGGGACGTCGGAACCTGCTGCATCTATTGGGGGAATCGTTTCCCCTGGATTATCTTCTTGGAACGCCGGATTAACGCAGATGTTTGGAGGAGTGCTACTCCTAGCTCCAGCTCCTCCTAGAGATGTGGACGACCAATCTCCAAGCGTGCAGATTTCGTCTTTGAGCGAGTACCTTAGAAAACTTCTCCCGTAACGGTCAAGGACAACCGCTTAGAAGAGAGTTTCTTGGTTGAGATTTTCAGGCTGGAGATGTTTTTTTTCTTCCCTCTCCCGCCGCCAGGGATCTTCAGAGCAGAATTGCAGGAGGCGACGAGAAGCGCCTTGTCTTCTGAGCTTGGATGTTACAGTCGTTGGAAGATGGGTTGCCGCTCCTCTTGTGTGGTCGTCTTGCTGCAGCAGCAGTTGACAATGACTTGAGTGCAGTGATGTCCATGAAAGGACTCTCTGCACACAAAGTTTTTGTCTCTTTTCTTGCGTTTACGAAGAATCATGTTGCACAAGTCACTCATTTTATGGGCCTGGGATTCCTGAGCACATGAGTGTGTTGGCATCCTGTCTGCTCCCTGATGTGGGGGTAGTACGAGTACTTGCCCTTGATCATTGTTGGGAGATTCTTGACAACTATTCTGTCCGTTGGCCGCCGGGGGTTGGACACGAATAGTTCTGTACAACTTTTTGCCAGGGGCCCGTATAATAGTCAATGGGACTCCCTGATAGTCGAAAGTTGGGACAACTGACTGAGCTTGGCAAGCCCACGCTGTCCGAGACTTCTTCCTTCTAGCACCTGAGAGTGCATAGTAGGAAGAGTCCACAAAGACTGGCACATGAGAGCATCTGGGGTCAGGACTACCTAAGAGGCGGTCGAAGACTGAACCCGAGCCGCATGAAGTAGATGGCCTGCGGCTGAGATTGTTAGCCGCACAGCTTGCCTACATACGGCTGGTATTTGTGGCCGTATAAGCGGTTCACATGCGACTAGTAGTGTGTATGCGGCTGGGCGCTGTAGTGGTCGTGTGGGCCTCTTCTATGCGGTTGGAAGTCTTAGTGGCCGTATGAGCATCCTCCATGCGGCTGGCAGCTCTGGCCGCATGAACCTTCTATCTGCGGCTGGCTTTTGTGGCCGTATGAGTCTTCATGCGGCTAGCGTCATTCTGCGGCTTCTTCCTGGACCGTGTCGAGTTACCCTTTGCCCCTGCAAGTCCAGCATCGTAGTGTTTTCCTCTGCC
The DNA here is from genome assembly GCA_029216955.1 of Iris pallida. Classification (NCBI taxonomy): domain Eukaryota; kingdom Viridiplantae; phylum Streptophyta; class Magnoliopsida; order Asparagales; family Iridaceae; genus Iris; species Iris pallida. The sequence continues at coordinate 19,093,433 of JANAVB010037819.1, read as the reverse complement.
AGATTTGGGGACAGCAGAGTCTTCTATGGTCTGAAGTGGGGCCGCAAGAGAGTCTTCTCCGCCATCTTGGGCAACAGAGAGTACTCCTTCGAGAGCTTGGGGAGGGGCGAATGATTTGGGCCTCCACTCCCTGCGGGCCTTCTTCGTGCGGGCTCACCGCTGGACCGGGCCAGCGCTCCCGCCGGAGAGTATTTCTTCAAATGCCTGCTGGTCGAACCGGGCGACCAGCATTTGTTGAGTGGAGCCAAGTTTGGCTGCGTCCGATTGCGTCACCAACTCTTCAGCCGTTGAGAAGTTAGTCCCTAGCAGAGTCGCCATCGTGTTTGCCATTGATTATAAAAGATTCGAACAGTTTTATGGAAGGACTGGACTTTTACTTCACGACACAAACTCGCTTGTACAAAGAAAGCCTAGGGACGAAAACCTAGGTATAGCAATCTAAGTACAATTGTTTATTTTTTTCTGGGGGTGACGATAGAGGCTCGGAAAAGCGACGGCATCTCTGCCTTACTCCTTGGGCGATCGGACGCAGCTTCGGCTTCGGGAAAGAAATGCACTTGCTCGAATGTGGATCGCTCTGTGTCTGGCTCTGTGCGTATGTCTCCGTGCTTTTTTTTTTACAAGGGAATGGCACCTTGCTATTTATAGGCATCATGGGTGGAGGTGTATATCCACGTGGCAGATTCTTAGCCCCGGACCATTATGTTGATTACCATAAATCTGGTTTGTTATGATTGCAATATATCTGGGTAATTATGTTGATCGCCATAAATCCGGATTGTAATGATTACATTAAATCTGGATGATTATGATGATAGAAATAAATCTGGCTTATTTGGGATTTGACCAAATCTGGACGGTTATGTTGATTCCAGCAAATCTGAGTTATTGAGATTTGATCGACTCCTGCCACGTGTCTTTTATTGACTACAATAAATATGAATTATTGAGATTCGATCAGCTCCCGCCACGTGTTCCTCATCGACTACAATAAATATGAATTATTGAGATTCGATCAGCTCCCGCCACGTGTCCCAACTGCTACGAGCTGCATGAAGGACTGTCATGGTTGGGCCGTATGAGTGTGGCCTCATGATCCGAGCCGTATAGAAGTAGCAGCCGCATGGGAGTGGCCCTATGATCCGAGCGGCATAGGAGTAGCAGCCGCATGGGGGTGGCCCCATGATCCGAGCCGTATAGGAGTAGCAGCCGCATGCGGGTGGCCCCATGATCCGAGCCTCATAGGAGTAGCAGCCGCATGGGGGTGGCCCCATGATCCGAGCCGCATAGGAGTAGCAGCCGCATGGCGTGGCCCCATGATCCGAGCCGCATAGGAGGAGCAGTCGCATGGGGATGGTAGCCGCATAGGGAGCTTTTTGGGGTTGGTGGACTGTGCCAGCTGTGAAGATTTTCTTGTCTTTCCTAGGAGCCTGCCACTATGTCATGGTCAATATTTCACTTTTATGTCAGGGTTGTCGAACCATCGTGTCAGAGCCGTCGCTTCGCATCAGGGCATTAAATGAGCCAGCTGCATAAATTAATTACGGCCGGTTTGTGAAGGACTTTTTGAACCGTATAAAGCCACATGGCTCGCTGGGAACTTCTGAGCCGCATGAAACTCTAATGAACTTTTGAGCCGCATGAAACTCTCCTAGTCTTGAGCCGTATAGGATTTCCTGTTCATTTCCATGCTTCTACAGATAATCATTGATATGTAAATTAAAATGTGATTTCTAGGTCAATTCTAGTTCTTAAAAGTCAAACTAGATCAATATCTACTTCTAGTGTCAAACTAGTAATTTCTAGGTTATACCTAGGTTTCTAGGTCCATACGAAATAGGGATACTAGGTATCATATATACATATAGACTGATATAATTGAATACCATAACTCATTTATCCTTTTACCCTACATATACAAGTATCAATATAACTACCTATATCATGTACATGTACCAATATCCTTGGTTTACCAAGATACCTGATGCCTATACCAATATATACCATATGTTATACACACATGCATTACCCTTTAAATTATCCATACTAAGGTACTCTAATGGCACCAAATCATGATACCACATTATGTCCTTTATCCATATCTATCGTTTACCTATATTAATATATTAATCATACCCTTTACCCTACACTTTTATCTATAATATTTTGATACCTATCTAGGTTCGACACTTACCTATACTAGTTGCTATGTACCACATTGATACACTCTAGGATATTCATATACCTAAACACTAAGACACTTACATATGCTCATAGATATCTAGATATCCTGATACCCATAGGAAGTTTCCATCACTTACTCACATGTACACTCACACTCATAGCAGTCCCTTATACTGCAGGAATTTCCCCTTACCTACTGTTCTGCAACTGCTACTGCATCAAGATCCTACAAAATGCTATTGCACTGCTACTATTGGCTAAGTCCAACTGCTACCCAATGCTCTATTGCTCCCACTGCTACTGCTGTAGGTGCTGCTGCTTTATTTTGCTAATACTACTGTTGTTGGCATTCACTTCTGTTTTTAGTACTTCCTTTTTCATCTACTACCTCTAACTTCTGCTATTACCCTTGCATTTACTGCTGTCTATTATCTAAGGCATCTACTTATGCTACTGTGCTACTTTTGCTTGTCAAAGCAGCTATTACTGTTGCTGTCCTTCTATATTATTTCTCTCCCTCTCCAATTGCTGCTATTGTTGACTGCTACTGTAGTTGTTACTGCTGTTGTAACTAGGCAGCAAGGCCAACATTTCCTGTTACCCCCAACACAGGTAGCTACTACCTCTATTACTGCTACTTCCTTCAAACTTCACTCTACCTACATACACACTTGCCTATTATCCAAACTGATACCATAGTTCACTCCTATGCATACACAAACACACATAGTCACACATATCCAAACTACATGATACATACAACACATTACACATATACACCCCAATTAATGTTCACATAGGCTATTGGCACCCAATTCCTACATTACCTCCTATATGCATATGAGTATCAAGTTGACACGCAAATAGATATGTATCTCCTACACTATATGATACATAAAACACATTAATACATACCACACACACCTATATGTACAATACTAAACACTTGGTGTGCACAACCTTAGTATCGCAATAATTCTATGATACTCTTGTGATACGCCTAAGATACCTATGCCAAACATTGTCCGAACCTACCCAAATCACATGAGCATGTCTAAAAGAATAATTACAGCCTAATTAAAACAATATCTAGCTAACATAGTATGCCATGGAGAATTTGTTGTTTGGCACAAGTGTCGAAGAAAACCCCCCAAAATTAACTCTGTGTCCTAGCGTATCATCATACGGTCTACTCGTTGTTCGTCATGGACAAAAGTTGAAGAACCTTGTATTAATCGAATTAAAAGAGGTACAAGAGAAGTCCTGAACAAAAAAATTAAGTACAAATAATTCTAGGAAAGTGTAACGATGGAGATCGAATACTATAGTGGTTCATTTACACCGTTGATGATCCGACGAGAAGAAAAAATTGCTCTGAATCTCTGGATGTCTCTCTGTAGATAATACGGGCTGGAGATGTCATGCCTAAAATGAAGGAAGGCTCCTTCTTTTTATATATGAGTGGAATGAACCACCCATACGCACATAGCGGCTACTGCCAGCGACTGATCAGTATGGCAGAAGAGCTGCGCCTATCTTGAATAATTAGAGTAGGCTCAATTTTGTACTGGAGTTTTTGTGTTATCATGAATATCAATAAAAATCCATATATGTAATAGGTTTCCACTATATAGTAATCCTGAATATCAATGAAAGAATCTTCTCTTATTTTTGTCTTTAAACAATGTGTGGCGCATGCTTCTGATGTTTTTGAGATATGCCAGCTTGGTTATGTGACATTCTGGTGCATTGATGTTTGCAACACATAGGGACGCTGAATTCCATTCTTCTATAAGACCCCCTTCAAAAATTTTATAACTTGAGCTAGTTTTAAAATACTTTGAAGAAGAAGCATGGGCTGTTTGCAAAAAAATAAAAGTTTGATTTACAATTTTTTTACAAACATGGGCAGTAGAGTCTTTTTCGACACCTGTGCCATTGAGCGTATGGGTCTTTAAAGCGCATGAGCTGTTTCGACGCTTGGTGTATGGTTGTCTTTGACATGATGTCAAATCAACTTTGGAATGAGAGCTATTAACTTTGGCGTTATTCGAGCAACGACTGTTCGCTTCAACTTCTATTGGGCCAAGTGTAGAATCAAACTTTAAATAGGTGCCAAAAGGGAGAGTGAGCTTATACTTTCTTTTTTTAAGAGAATATAAACTATTTCCTCTTCCTATCTGATTTCTTTCTTTCAAAACCCTGACACTTCGCCATGGATCCCAAAGCTTCTAAGGCTTCTATTACTGCGAGTTCGAGCAAAGGCAAGAAGAAAGCTGCTAAAACTACAACCGATGAGGCACTTGTCGACACTATCGCTTATCCTGACGTCTGTAGGTAGGTCCAATGTAGGTTACTATCAAAAGAGTTCCACTTTCGAGCACAAAGACACCTGTGCATGTTTTAGGCACGTAGATGGGTGATCATCTGTAATACGCTCCGACCAAGTCCTTTGTTGAAGCGCATGAAAATAACTAAAGAGCTAGGTCTGATCATATATTTCTTAGTACTTCAAAACACATAGATAGTTATATTCTCCTTTTAAATGCTATATTTCCTTGTCTGGTATTCTTTATATTTATTGTTATTTTTTTGGATATTCTCACCATATATTTTATGACTAACCATTGTCTTATAGTCATTAACATATACTTGAAACTGCATTCAACAATTTGTATTCAGTCCTTTTCTGACTGGAAACCCACATTTTACAGATTAGTTGCGGTTGCTATTAGCATCGGATTCTTAGGGAGACATGGGCATATGCGGATGCCAAACCTAGAGACTAGTTAGATAGTTAAGTATTTATTCAGTTGTTTTTTAATTTGTGAGACATTGTACCTCGTATAAAATGTAAATCTTTGAATATTATAATTTAATTTAGTTATTTTGAATGAGCAAAGAAAGTTATTATTTTATGTGATTTTGAGCATCGTGGCTAGACAGCATTCTACCGCCGATACTGCGGCATAGACTGGCGTGGACACGCACTCGCATTTGAAAAGCGGGTGTGGATCATGGCACATGAATATAGCTGAAGAGCTAGGTTTAGAAGATGCGCTAAAAATATGCACAAATGACACGAATGGACTCTGTCTGAAAGATGCACAGAAGCTCTATTCTACTGATGTGCATGGACTTTGGTCTGGAAGATACATTGAAGCTCTACTCTGCCGAGGTGCATGAACTTCGGTTTGGAAGATGCGTTGAAGCACAACTTTTTATACTGGATGGATAACCATCACATGCATGCTGTCAGTACGCATGGGTTTTCTTTTAATAAAGCTTTTACCTCATGCTGAACTGGAGTTTTGTCATGCGCCACCAAAGAATTGCGCCTGGTTTATAAAAGTTACTTTTTGTTCATGATTTTGACCTTTGGTTTGCTTCTTCATGCGTTGTCAATAGTTTTGCCTACGTTGGATGAGGTCTTGTTTGACTCCTCCCGTTGCCAGATGGATCTGGACTTTAATGAGGAGGTTGTCAACCCTGTCAAGGCCGTTATAATAAAGGACCAGCCATCGGAATGGACGGCTCTGAGCAAGGATAAACTTTCATCATTCTCTAACACATGATGGAGATGGGTAAGATCCCTGTGGCCGGTAGTGCCGACGCTTTTTATCTGAAGCCTTAGTTTCTTTTGTAACATGTTAGTTTCTTACGAGGCTATATTTCAAAGATAAATGATGACTGGTATTTTGATGTAAAGGACATTCGACTGTATGTGCCGAGGACTGAGCAATAGCTACCGCTTTCAGTCTTTACCTGCTTGGCCTTAAAGAGGCAAATGGATTGGGAGCTTACCCAGACTCAAGGGGGTGCGCTTGCAGGATTCTTCAAGATTGACTCTAGTACCCATTAGAAGGATGTTTTTACCTACGTGCGAGGTGGTCCATCTTACTATTTACGGGTGCTATGCCCTGGGAGTCTACTCAGCAATGTACCATCGGACACCTTTAATTTTGGCACTTTTACTTTTGTGAATTGCATGCTAGAGGCCAAGGTTTCATACCCGAAGGGTGATTTTTGGGTTGAAGGATGGTGTCACTATGAGCGTAAATAGCATAACCTGACCCTGTGGATTTTGACCAAATATGAGGATGTCCACAAGGAGCTTGGTTTGTACTACGTCGTACAGGCTACTTAGTTCGTTGTAGAAATGAAGCAGCACATGTTCTTGGCTCTTGTTAAGCTGTACAACCCTCATACCAGGATGTTCTACACACCGGAGGAGAAAAGGGCTTGGCCCTCCATGAGATGTATGCAATCTCTAAGCTCCTCTGGGGTAATGAGCCATATGATAAGTATACTCCTACCAACGAGGAGCTTATTGGTTTAGAGACGAAGGAGCCGAAGATGATGAACGTATATAAGGAATTGCTGTGCCACCACCACGTATGTGAGTGAAATGAAAAGATATGGGCTTTCCCCAATGGGACTGGTTGGAGGGACTATGTTTTCACATAGCATCACGATGATCCAAAGAAGCTTCACATCACTAGTCGTTCGGGTACTCCTCTCATGGATATCATCGCTCCGATGACAAGGCTGAATGAGAAGAGTCCTCGAGTAGATACAAAAGGAGAGCCCTCATCTAATATATATAATTTTTTTGGCATGACATGCACAAGATGTCTTTGAAGGCCGTATTGGTCGCTTATCTGAAGATATGGCTTCGAGACCGTGTATTCCCCGGAGGGTCAAGATTGGTCGATAACGTAACCATGAACCTCATCCGACCTACTGTGAAGCTAGCTTTCGGCCATCACTTTGCCCTGCTCTCCGCTATGGTCTGTAACCTTCAACGGGGTTTGCGCGAGTTTATAGAGAAGGTCCTTCATCCAGAAGAAAAGAGTGGAAATTTTGCGTGGGTGGAGTTACCCTTCCACTATTTGTTGGGTTGGTTGATACTGCAACATCCAAATAGAAGTAGACCTGGTCTAGAAGAGGTCCCCATTGATGGAGATGCTTTTATTCGTTGCTACCGCAGAAGAAAGTGGCTCCATATCGGTATCCCGGTGTGCCGGAAGGCTTTGTCCTATCTGAAGGGATTGGACCTTTTCAAGGTTCCCCCTTTTTACTTGGGATTTAAAGAAGATGAAGAGTTGGAAGATACAAGTGTTGATGCCTCCAATTTGCCGTTGTAATGCCCAGTCCCAAAGTACTTAGGACTAAGTATGTTGTCATGCCAGCTGCATATATACGAAGTATAATCCAATATATGGAACCATCATATGTATACATAAGATATAAAATGCAGTAAACCACGATACTAATCACATCCAAAAATAAGAAGAAAGAATTTATAAGTCAACTCATGAATTGTCATGTATACAATCGTTGGGCGGAGACAAATCCACTACCAACTAAAAAGAGGGAAATACATGATAACGGAATTTTGTCGAGCGATGCAAAGGCGATCCAAGTGTAATCACCTCGAAAGAAGAGAGAAAAACATGGCCATGGAGAGAGCACCTGCGAAAACCACAAACACACACCTGGAGAATTCACCAGGTCCTCAGAGGGACGTAACAAGATACATAAAGAACATGCCTTGTAAATACTGAATATAAAATATGCCACAAATAAGAATAAGTGACAAGATGCCAATAAGGTAATCTAACCATTAAGAACAGACCTTTCGTCGCATGATCCCTGACTGTAAATGGGATCTGGTATAGTTCCCACTTGGACACCAGTGACCTAAGCGCATGACGTTCAAAAATGACAGTGGCCAACCTGAGGGGGTCATCATACCCATATCTCCAGCGGAGCTTCCGGGTTACAAGAAAATGTATAATAGAAGCCCATACGACAAGGAATGTTCTGCCCACCCGATCCACCTATCTAGCTCGCATCCCCGATCATGTACCTCTATTAACTGCTAAGTCTTCTAACATACCTCTATTAGCAGTTAGACCTAACACATGCGCACGGGTGATCAGCCAACACGCAAGGACATCTACATGCTACTCATCTCACACATACTCGTGGTACAACTGTGTCGAGGCATTTGCGATACACTACAAACGGTAGTCCCTTAACTCTAAGTCCATATGCAATCAAAGGATAATAAGTATATTAAAGTTAATATCACTGAGTAGGCAGTAAATCAGGCACTGTAAAATAAATGGTACAGCTAGAAAAACTGAAAATAAATACACAGTGATAGGCAGTAAATAAAATGCAGACTATTTATAAACAGTAAAATCATGGCAAGGTATCTTGTCTGATGTTCGGAGTCAGGTAAGATGATATCCTGGCAACGAATCAATAATAACGCACAAAGGGGAAGGTGTAGGAACAACTTCGGATGCTGAAAATAGTCTATTATCTAATTATAATTAATACTGCACCTATTACATTTTTTAATAGATTTTGAAATTAGGATATGGCATAGGTTTTCGTATCAGCTTTCCAAAAAACTAAACGGATCGCATTTTCGTTTCCGGAATCTCCCAAAATTGTAAAAATACTGAAACACGTTTATTTTTGGGACACTAGATACTCAAACAGTTTTACAGAAATCTACAGATTGAATTTTGTTTATTAAATATGTTTCTGGAAAGCTTACCTCAATACTCTTCTTTTAAAAAAATTGGACGCAAAATGGAGTTCGGTGCTAGGAGATATCGTCGTTCCAAGTTACTCTTGCAACTAAAAAACGGGGCTAAATTCTGATGACGAATTTTTGAGTTCCTATTGGACTAAAAATAATTTCGAATTATGGTTGATAGGAAGGGAATGTATTGGGTATATATAGGTACTTATTTCATATTTACCTCGTAAATTAGATAGGATTTAATTTAAATTGATAGGAGTTGCTTTGTTATGATATAATATAGATAGGGATGCTTTCCTATTAGACTTAGGATTATGATTAACTTAAAATATAGTTCATATTTATGTAAATTATCTATAACATTATTTAAAATTACTGTAGCTAATAAATAGAGTTAATATTTATTTAAACAACCTTCATCTAATCTCATTTATACAAACTGAAATATTTAATACTAGATTGACATTTATTCTATTTTATGTAAATAGTGTACGATACAAGTAACATGTAAAAAGTAATAAAAGTTATGAAATAAATCCTAAAATTTTGAGAAAAATTGTATAATATAGTTTAGATACTTAATGTACTAGAAAAATAGCTTTATATATTTTTATACTAAATTCACTAATGAGCACTATACTAAATATATGTAAAATAATACAAATTATATAATAAGTCAATAAATAGTTATTTAAAAATCCAAAAATTTCACAAATATTTATTTTGAAAAATTAGGGGATTTACAAAAGTCTTGTCTAGATAAGGACTTAGAAGAGTTTTAATTCCCCTTAGATTTTTCACTATTTAATTCAAATTGATTTAAAAGTAACTCAATCAAATATAATCCAATGCATTGATTCTACCTCTAATTTTAACTGTATTTAAATAACTTAATAAATTTTTTTCAACTTAAATCACCATAATTAATTACATATTAAATCAACCCATATTTAATATACATTTTTTGAAATAATATATTAATGATAATAATAAATTTTGAAAATACAAATATATATACACTCACATGCAAAAATAATATTTACATAAAACACAGTTTTTCTAAATTACTAGTTGTACTTGTACCATAAAATAAAATGACCTTTTTTAAAATAAAAATAAAGTTTGGCAATCCTTGGCGCGACACATTTACAACTTCAAGCAATATAAAATATTTATCGTCTATTATTTTGAAATATTTTCTACATCAATATAATTAAAACGTTTTATAAAAATATGTACTTCGTACTTATTCGCACTTGACGAGAAATTTACGAAACGCAAACTCGTACGCGACGTACAAATACGAAGTACCAAAATCAATACCATATTTATTCAAAAAATCGTAGTAGAAATATAGGGGTTTTACATCCTACCCAACTTACAAGAATTTTGTCCTCGAAATTTAGGAATAGCTATGGTACGGGAGTTAGAAAGAGTTCATCAATACCGAAATACGATTAAATTTTTGGATGAGGCGAAGGAACGACGTTCGTCACAAACATGCATTGGAAGATCGTGATTTTGATATCTACGAAAATACATCATGGTTATGAAATTGAAGAAGGGTCGCTAGTTAAGGTAATAAAATTATGATAACACGAATTAGAGAATAGAAAGGAATTGAGTAGGTCAAAGAGAATAATTTAGACATTTAGGAGAGATGGTTTCTTGAGAGAATATAGTTGTCTAGGTTTAAGGTATGGTTAAGAAAAAAATTTGAATCATTTTCAAGATTCAAGAACGATTAGAAGGTTGCAATAATGAATCTAGGGTAGAGGAAAAAGGTAACTCAAGACGGGGATATAGTCACATTGGTTGGTCAGTGGTTAACTATCTTGGAAATAGATGGTGGGCAACTAAGTGGATATCAAGTACGAGTGTTTATCTTTCTAATATAGGCGAAAGACGAAAATAATAAAGAGTTCGAAGAAGATATTATCGAATACGAATAAGTGGTTCAAAGACGATTGAAAATTTCCAAAAGAATTACGAAGGCATTCGCGGATGGAATTCTAGAGGCCAAGTTTAACTATTTCTCCATCCACGTCGAACAATATATGAAAAGTGAACCAAAGTGCACTAGATTGATCAGACCATCGTGCACCGGTTCTGATTAGACAATATATTAGTGGGCGTCACCAATAACACATATGTCGTAAACAAGCTCGATAAAAGAATAAGCTTACAAAACTAAGGCTAAATTAGCATCATAAGATAGTCAAAATATAAGTAAGGAATACTAATAAAAGAAATTAAATAGTCGAAGATCCATTAAAATCTAAGTCTTGCCCGATGTTTGGGCTTATGCAGTCATCCTAGTGTTTTCTTATCTATGGCTTGGTTGACTAGATAAGTTAGGGTCCTCTGAATTCTATAGTCTAAGTAAACTTATCAATATGGGTCACAAGGACAAAGGTTTGTTAGGACATGATATATTCTACCCAACTTACAAGAGTTAAACTAGTAGCGTGATGGGACAATGGGTCAAGCAATCAAGATAAAGCACAAAGTTAAGCATTTAAGGAATTAAGTAGAACAAAATCACATATCGGATCGAAAGAATTGAGTCGAGGTTGAGTCCCTATGCTTGGTCGAAAAATATATCGGTATCATAGTAAAAGTTATAGTCTAGTCTTTATGACCCGAAAGTCATATCATAAAAATAGAGTACAAAGGGACGTGTTTGAGTGAGACATGATATACCTACATGAAGGTGAGCTCGTCTAGGTCTTACATATGAATTTTTTTTGAAGGTAACAGCTAGTATTACACTCCAAATATCAAAGTCACGGTAAAGGACACAAAAAGATCTAAAATAGAAAGTGGGAGTTCATGAAGTGACAATTAATGCACAAACATTAAAGAAGATCAAGTTGAAGCATGAAATAAAATTAATTAAGGAATCTAGTAAAATAATTTAGAGACACAGTTTTCAGAGAGAAGATAGTCTCCTAGGTGGATACAGTCAAGGAACGATTAAATCATTTCTCAAATTTCAAACGGTTAGAAGGTCACAATAAAAGATCTGGATTTGGGGAAAGGTCGAGTAAATCAAAATTGGGATATAGTCACATGGTTTGGTCGAAGACTAACTATACTTGTGTACATACAACTATCTTGGTCATGGATGGAATGTAGAGTACCTCTATCTCGTTAGGGTGACCCTGCCTGCTTCTTGGTACTCTATCAAGATAAGATTTAATCCCAAAATTTGAGTTCCCAATATGTATTTCCGAGCTTGACCTAAACTACGATATTCAAGCATAATCATAAAAATAATTCAAGTCTTTAATAACCCTAAGATAACCTTTAGTATGACAAAATATATATATTTTTTCCCTCCAATATGCACAAACTAAACTTTCTTATTCTCTTAATAAATTTTCCACACAATCGCAATATTATAAATCCAAACTTTAAACTCAAGATTTAGATAATCTTATCAATCATGAATTATACGACAAAATTTGAAGATTTTTTTTTCACAATTGAAATACTAAACTCAAAATCTAAAATAAATTTATCAATCATAGATTGTATGACACAATTCGAAATTTAAAATTTTTTTCAAATGAATTTATGTCCTCAAAAGATATGAATAGATATAACCCAAAAATCATAAATATTTTCTAAATCTTCAAAATCAAAGATTTTACTCAATCTTCTATCAATCCTTTGGTGAATACTCCTAGTAGTCTCAAGATAAAATTCGCTGTCCTCAAAGTTGGTAATATTGCTACTACCCAACTTAGAATTAACTAATCCTTAAGATCATACTTTTAGAAAAATAAATGCCTCTATATCTTAAATAAGACCTTAATGTATACTAATTGTGAATATAATCCTTCTAGTCACGTGTTTGACCTATGAGCATATACTAGTGTAGTCATCTTCCTAACCGACATTAAGCACGAGAAAGTAAAGATTCACAGTAGAAAGGGGTCAAACAAGATGCAATCAAGGGAGGCAAATGAGAGTTCGAAGTTTGGAGTCAAGAAAGAATGTCAAGTATATGGATGAGATCCTAGAGTCTAATCCTATCTGCAGGCTCACATCGGTACAATAACGAAACCGAAGTGGTAAACTTGAACTGCATGCCCACCACAAAAACATGTAACGCCCCAGTCCCAAAATACTTAGGACTAAGTACGTTGTCATGCCAGCTGCATACGTACGAAGTATACTCCAATATATGAAACCATCGTACGTATACATAAGCTGTAAAATACAGTAAACCATGATACTAATCTCATACATAAATAAAAAGAAAGAATTTATAAATCAACTCATGAATTGTCATGTATACAATCATTGGGCAAAGATAAATCTACTACCAACTAAAAAGAGAGAAATACATAATAACAGAATTTTGTCGAGCGATGCGAAGACGATCCAAGTTTAATCACCTCGAAAAAAGAGAGGAAAACATGGCCATAGAGAGAGCACCTGCGAAAACCACAAACACACACCTGGAGAATTTACCAGGTCCTCAGAGGAACGTAACAAGATATATAAAGAACATGCCATGTAAATACTGAATATAAAATATGCCACAAATAAAAGTAAGTGACAAGACGCTAATAAGGTAATCTAACAATTAAGAAGCGACCTTTCCTCGCATGAGCCCTGGCTGTAAATAGGATCTTATATAGTTCCCACTTGGGCACCAGTGTCCTAAGCGTATGACGTTCAAAAATGACAGTTGCCAACCTGAGGGGGTCATCATACCCGTATCTCCAGCGGAGCTTCCGGGTCAAGAGAATGTGTAATAGAAGCCCATACGACAAGGAATGTTCTCCCAACCCGATCCACCAATCTAGCTCGCATCCGCGATCATGTACCTCTATTAACTGCTAAGTCTCCTAACATGCCACTGTTAGCAGTTAGACCTAACGCATGCGCACGAGCGATCAGCCAACATACAAGGACATCTAGATGCTATTCATCTCACATATACTCGTGGTACAATTGTGTCGAAGCTTATGCGATACACTACAAACGGTAGTCCCTTAACTCTAAGTCCATATACAATCAAAGGATATTAAGTATTGTAAAGTTAATATCACTGAGTAGGCAGTAAATTAGGCACTGTAAAATAAATGGTACAACTAGAAAAACTAAAAATAAATATACAGTGATATGCAGTAAATAAAATACAGACTATTTATAAATAGTAAAATCATGGCAAGGTATCTTGTCTGATGTGTGGAGCGAGGTAAGATGATGTCCTGGCGACGAATCAACAACAACGCACAAAGGAGAAGGTGTAGGAACAACTTCGGATGCTGAAAGTAGTCTATCATCTAAATATAATTAATACTGCACCTATTAAATTTATTTAATAGATTTTGAAATTAGGATATGGCATAGGTTTTCGTATCAGTTTTTCAAAAAACTAAATGGATCGCATTTTCATTTCCGAAATCTCCCGAAATCATAAAAATACTGAAACACATTTATTTTTGGGACACAAGATACTCAAACAATTTTCCAGAAATCTACAGAACAAATTTTGTCTATTAAAATATGTTTCCGGAAAGCTTACCTCGATATGCTTCTTTAAAAAAATGGAGGTAAAATGCAGTTCGGAGCTAGGAGATATCGTCGTTCCAAGTTGCACTTGCTATTAAAAAGCGGAGCTAAATTCTGATAACAAAATTTTGAGTTCCTATTAGACTAAAAATAATTTCGAATTATGGTTGATAGGAAGGGAATATATTGGGTATATATAGGTACTTATTTCTGATTTACCTCCTAAATTAGATAGGATTTGATTTAAATTCATAGGAGTTACTTTGTTATGATATAATATAGATAGGGATGCTTTCCTATTAGACTTAGGATTATGATTAACTTAAAATATAGTTCATATTTATCTAAATTATCTATAACATTATTTAAAATTACTATAGATAATAAATAGAGTTAATATTTATTTAAACAACATTCATCTAATCTCATTTATACAAGCTAAAATATTTAATACTAAATTGACATTTATTCTATATAATGTAAATAGTGTACAATATAAGTAACATGTAAAAAGTAATAAAAGTTATAAAATAAATTCTAAAATTTTGAGAAAATTTGTATAATATAGTTTAGATCCTTAATATAATAGAAAAATAGCTTTATATACTTTTATACTAAATTCACTAATGAGCATTATACTAAATATATGTTAAATAATACAAATTATATAATAAGTCAATAAATAGTTATTTAAAAATCTAAAAATTCTACAAATATTTATTTTTAAAAATCAGGGGATTTACAAAAGTCTTATCTAGATAAGGACTAAGAAGAGTTTTAATTCTCCTTAGATTTTCTACTATTTAATTCAAATTGATTTAAAAGTAACTCAATCAAATATAATCCAATGTAGATAGATTCTACCTCTAATTTAAACTATATTTAAATAACTTAATAAATTCTTTTTTCTAACTTAAATCCCCATAATTAGTTACATATTAAATCAACCCGTATTTAATATACCTTTTTTGAAATAATATATTAATGATAATAATAAATTTTGAAAATACAAATATATATACACTCGTATGAAAAAATAATACTTATATAAAATACTATTTTTCTAAATTACTAGTTATATTTGTACCATAAAATAAAATAGCTTTTTTTAAATAAAAATAAAGTTTGTCAATCCTCGACGCGACACATTTACAACTTCAAGTAATATAAAATATTTATCGTCTATTATTTTGAAATATTTTCTACATCTATATAATTAAAACATTTTATAAAAATATGTACTTCACACTTATTCGCACTTGACGAAAAATTTACGAAACGTAAACCCGTAGGCGACGTACAAATACGAAGTACAAAAATCAATACCATATTTATTAAAAAAATTGTAGTAAAAATTTAGGGGTTTTACAACCGAATCATGTATTCCTCGAGTCGTATTTGCCAACCCGATTAGCCCGTCAATTCGGCTACAGCCATTTAATGACAAGAACCCGAGCACCAGCTAGGATTATGTCGGAAGCTTGTTGGACGGGGCTCGGGCATGGCAATACTATAATTTTAGGTGCATAGGGGCATATTTCACGGTGCCGATGCAGAATCCAGACCTTCATATTTTATATTCTGCCATAAAGTTTTATTGCTCCACGAATACTTTGTCTTCTGGGTATAATCGGGAAAAGAGCTTCATCACCAGGACCAAGCTTATGGTGTCTCCGGATATGAACATGAGGCTCGGACTTATCTTCTGCGGGTCACGCCAGTAACGGACAAGACATCCCCTCCAGGATAAGAGGTAGAGGACCCGCTGGACGAGCCCACGGATACTCGTTTGAAGAGGCGTGCTTCAGCAGGAACGCGTTCGCCTGCCCCAAAGAGGTTGAAGAAGATCCTGATGTTGAAGACAGTAGGAGTCATGAAACCTCCTCTCCCGCCTGTAGAGGGAAAGAAAGGGCCCTCCCCTTTGAAGGTAACGGATATAGATTATAATGCCCGTCAACGAATAGCATTACCTATCTAGATTTTATTGTATACAAGTTGCGAAGAAGAAATCCAAGCCTTCTAGGTGGGATTTGGGCGAGTCTTCAGAAGTGGAAATCATCACTTCTTTGGAAGAACCTATTCCTTCTAGGCCTCCGATCGAGAATCTTCAGGAAGGGAGACCCGAACCAGCGAAGTTCGGGTCGAAACTCCATCCTCTTTCGACTACGAGAAGGATGATTTTGGCGTTCTACTAGCAGCATACAATATTGACCAGGTGTCGGTGGTTCCCTCAGGTACCTCAATTTTTACCCTTATTACTCATAAAAGCATATAGTTAGGTGCCAAAAATAACTATATTCTTTTTACAAGTATGCAGTGGGAGGAACAATTATTGAGCTTGGCAGCCTGCTATTGAGGCTGAGATGGTAATGGAGGAGACCGCCGACAGGCACCAAGGTAATTTTGAGGTAGAGGCACCAGACCTCCCTTGAAGTTACGACTGAAGAGGTTTAAGAATCCTCGCTTATGACTGTGGCTGGAGTGGTGGTGCCGCTGTGGACACACACAAAAAAGAAGAATAAATTCTATCTTTTCTTATTAAGAAATGCTGTCTTTTCTTATTGGCACAAGGCACCACAAATCGAGTATGCCTGAGAGATCCTGTGCTGAGGATCCCCGAGTACAAATTTTTTTTGGGAAATAGGACGATGGAGATCGAGCGGCAGTTGCTCCTTTACTCTGTTGACACTACGATTACAAAAATGGGAGAAAACCTAAGAAAATTGCTAAATCACGGCTCACTGGCAAGAAGTGCAGCAATTTGGCTCTTGAAATGCTCTCCGTTCTGTCCTTCGAAGAGGTATGAGACCCTTTTTTATAGTTATTTTCGTGCTTGAATGATGTTATGCGCCAATATGAAAAAATATACGGATTTTCATGTGGGCGCATAGTCCTGCTTTGGGCGTATAGAGTGTAGGTGCTTGCAGACTGCATGATCGTGGGTTGATCGTGGGGTTGACGTGGCCGCGTGCTTCAGTACACGACTACTCATGGAGACTGACATGGCCGTATGCTTCAGTGCACGATTGTTCGTAGGTTTGATCGAGTCGGAGGCTGTCCTGAGTTGAACGCATAGCCTGAAATAGGGCTATGCACCCCCTTCTAGAGGAGTCCAGTATGGGCACATAGCTTGCTCTAGTGACTTGGGCGCATGTGGGCTGTCTTGGCGTCGGCACATATGTCTTCCTGGCTTGGGTGCATATTACTTCCTGGCTTGAGTGCATGTGACTCCCTGGCTTGGGCGTATGGTTGTCAAGATTGCTAAAAATTTTATGCTTCTACAAGACCCCCTTCAAAGTTTTCGATACTTGAACGAGTTTGAAATACTTTGAAAGAAGCATGGACCATCTTCTCGTGATGCAGTGGGCACATAACATAGCTCTTCTTTTGGGCGCATAGAGTTTGGCTAGACTGACAGCGAGATGGTTGTTGAGATCTTCTTCGAAAATTTGAACTAACAGATTCATCGGAGTGGAATTTGAAGAGGTCCATCCTTCATGCGTTGTCTACGTCAACAAGTAGTAGTCGCATAATGTGCAAGAGACTGGGTCTTCAAGTGAGCGCATAAGTCATAGTGGGCACATAGGCGCATAGGAGTAGTAGGTACATAGTACGTAGTGGGCACATAGGTGCATAGGAGTAGTGGGCACATAGTATTTGGCCCATGCCTATAAATAGGCCTTGAAGAGAGAGAAGATTCATTACTCTCTTTTCCTTCAAAACTTTCAAAAGACTTTTCATCTCTTCTCTGCATGAACCATGTCTTCCAAGGCCGCCAAGAGATCTGCGAAGGGCAAGGGGCTACACCGAGTGGCTCTCCTCCTGCGACAGCGACTTCGCTAGACCAAGACCCGATCCTGGGTGAGGCTACGCCTCAAATCAAAGTCTTGAGCATTAATTTACGACGCTCAGACTTTACCTCTGTCTGGGCGCGTGTGCCCACAGCAACATGTTTCTGTGAGCATTCATATGCACCCACATTGTGGTTTGTTATGCGCCCATACAGTGGTATTTTATGCGCCCACGTGCTGTTGCATGTTATGTGCCCACATGCTGCTGTATGTTATATGCCCACATGCTGTTTGTATGTTTATGCTCCTATATGCTGTTTGGGCGCATAACCCTTTGGGCGCTTAGCCCTTTGAGCGCATAGGATTCCTCAAGCACTTAGTTTTTTCTGCAAATTCTGAGTCTGACTTTCTTTTCTGTCCTTGCAGTTAACATATTTGTCCCGGAACTTGGTGGAATCCCTTTCGGCTCTGCTTGCCAAGTCCTCGACACAAGCCTCATAACCAACATTGTCAACAAGGTTCAGGCCAAGATCAGTCATAACCAGCCTACGAAATGGACGCTCGCCATACTTGAATAGGACAAGACCTTCCTGAAGCAGATGATTAACGATGAGAAGCTCTTGCTCGGAGGGGCACGTCGTTTCAAGAAGCCAGACTTCCTATTCGGTGACAGTATAGGGTTCGAAGATGGCGAAACGATAAACTTGAGAAGCCTACTGGTGGTCAGGCTAAACAATCGATGATATGGCTACCATTGATGGAGCGACAGTATCCTTTGTTTGCATTCACTGTCTTAGGCGTGCAGCGTCAGATGAAATGGGAGCTAACCCCTGAGCTCCCCAGGGACATCTCCGGAAGAATACAGATCGACTTGGGAGATCGAAAGAAGGACACTTTTAAGTTTGTCAAGGGCTCTACATCTTACTCCACAAGGGGGCTGCAACCTGGTGCCGTAATAAACGACATCCCGAATGACCTCCACCCTTATGCTTGTAAAATCCTTAAATTTCTACTATATATTTTTAATTATTTTATTAAAATTTGTACGGATTTAAAATTTTGTATTGTACGTCGCGTAGTCGTATGGTACGTCGCGCATGAAATTTTATTTTTCTTGCTCGTCGAGTACGAATATGTACGAGCGTACATAATTTAGAAAAAATATTTTGTTCTATTTTTTTATAGTTTCAAATAATAGATATAATAATTAGTTTTGCTATTATTTCTAAGCTTGTTATTTCTACGTCATTTCTAAAAGTTATTAATAATAAATAATATTTTGTATACTAGAAAAGCATAATTATGTAAAGAATATTTGTGCTTGGATATATATTTCATAAATGTTTTGTTTAGTTTATTTTAAATAATAATGTATTTTTGAAATTATTATAATAGCATTTTTGGAAAACATATTTTGAAAATATTGTGGCAATTTAAATCTTGATTTAATTTTTGGATTTATTTAAATAGATTAAATTAATATCTATATTTGGAATTTGAATTATCTCATTTAGCTTTAAACTAAAGGATGTAAATTTAATTATATTTAAATTGGAATTTGATTTGGATTTGGATTTATTGAATTAATTTAAATTAAGTAGAGATTTATCTAAATGGGGAATTTAAAATCCTAATTCTTATCCAATTGGGAATTCCCACATCCTATAAATAGACAGGTACGCCTCCATAACTTTTATTCTCCACAATTTCCTCTACCCCAAAAGTGCGTGCATCGTGTCCATGTTCCACCATCCATATCTTATTCCATTATTTACATTTACAAATTCTTTCCCCACGGTGTCGACAACCCCGACACAGTATAATTCCCCAATCCAAACACGTCCCTAAACCTCTAACCTAATACCCTAATCCCCAATTCGCCATGGCTACGTCGTGCTTCCCTCGATCACCTCCTGGCCATCCCCGACACCACCAGCAATGCCGTCACCACCGTCTCGCCACCAGCAACGCCGAAACCACCATCGACTCCGACCAGATCCGGCCGGAGCTCCTTCGCAAGACTAGCACCACCACCTTCGCCCCTCACCGTCACAACTGCCCCCAGGACTCCATGGATACCACCAGCACCAAATACACACCAACCAGCCCATGCAACCCCGTCGTTCTGCCCGTCACCACCACGACCACCAACCCGCAGAACACCCAAACCATCACCGCCACCACCGCCATCACAGCCCTTCTTCCGCTACCAAACCCCGCTCCTGCCACAGCGCCCCACCATCATCGACAGACCACCATCACCACAACCAACCCCAAATCTGAATACCCTAGCCCACGAGAGAAAGCAACGGAAACCCTCACCTGAACACCAGCCGGCGCCATCCTCGTCGAGACCACCGGGTGCCGTCCAAAGCGCGTCGGACAGGCCGTCTGCTCGCTGAACCGTGGCCGACCGTGGCGTGGCCGACCGACCATCCTCCTCACCGCTATGCGAGCGACACCGTCGACCCTCCCGAGCATCCCGATCGGAGCCGTCTGCTCCTCCATCCGAGTGGCCGCACTCCGGCCACCTCGTCGCGGGCGGGCCACCCAGGTCGCCTCAGATCCGCCGCCTTCATCGCCGCCGCTCCTCTTCCAGCGGCCAGCATCCCGATCCGTCGTCCACCGGCCGATCATCCGCCGCCCCCACTCTCTCTCCGACTGTCGAAACCCTCCGCCGACCTCCGCTCGAGAACCCGACCACCGTGACCTGCCCTGACCTCCCTCCAGTGCCAGCCGAAGTCGGCGCCGCGCGCCCATCGCAGCGGGTCCGTCCGCCGCCGCTGGTAAACCCGAGAAACCCCCTTTTTATTTCTTCACTCCCCTCTCTCGTGAACAAATTTAGGAAGGGGGAGTTGGTGTATAGTTGTGTTAGTGTTATTATTATTATTATTAGTTTTATGATTATAAGTAATTATTATTATTATTATTATTATCATTTTATTATTATATGATTAGTGTTAACATTATTTTTTTTATTATTATTATCATTATATTATTTTCATAATTACTGTTACTAGTATTACTATTATTATTATTATTATTATTATTATTATTATTATTATTATTATTATTTAGGATTACTACTATTATTTGAAGTTTTGCAAATTGTATTACTATTTTATAAGTAGTACAAATATTGTCTAGCCAATTTTAAGCAATTTTAAAATATTAATCTCGATTAGTTGTATATATATATTTGATAAATTTTGGTCTAAATAAATTATTGCTATTTTTAATTATTATCTAAAATATATTCTTAATTATGAAAGATAGTTTCCACCTAAATCATATTTTACAACTTAAGAAAATTTTCTACCTTAAAAGTATTTTGACTAATAAAATATATTTTCAAGTATTTAACAAAAATTTATTTTTACTTTTACTAGTAAGTATGGTTTTCAAAGAATTATAAGTATTTTCAAAAATTTGTATTTATATTATTTATCTTTCTTCTTTGATTTCCCCCTTTCCATGACTAAACTCATTCTCACATTCCCTCGCCAATATGTCCAACCTAACCAAACTTGACCCTTCTGGACCCAATGGAACTGTCTGTGCCACCATTAGAGGGCACCATGCATAATTGTTGCACCGAAGTCGCAGTTCACGCCACCTTGATTATCGCAGCACACCAGGCGCTCTACCAGGCAAGATACCTTGTCATTTGCTATTTAATTATTTTAGCTCATATTTCATGCATTATTCATTATTTTCTTTATGCAAAATAAACTGTGATACATGGTATAACCTGTTAGAACTTACTGTTCATTTATATTCTCCTGCTATGTATTATTTTTCTTACACATTAAACCTAGATTTAAGGGACCACCTTGTGTGTTGCATACATAGGCCTTGACACATTTATACCATGTTGTTGTGAGTCACATATAGGACTCGGACATGCGTGATTGGCTGGCCACCAGTACGTATAAGCCGTGCGTTAGGAAATAACTGCTATTAGAATTTCATGCTAGAAGACTTAGCAGTTATGAGTTGGCATTGGGCGGGGAGAACATGGTTGGAAGTTGACTACCACCCTATTTATCGTAGACTCGCTCGCTACTGAGGAACGATAGGTAGACTATTTGCTATAGACTCGCTCGATAGTGAGGAATAGTATATGGTGTTGTGACTCGCTACTGAGGTACTGCATTGGTATTTTCTTGACTTGACCCGGTAGTCATACGACCATGAACTGTTCTTAAAACTGTATTCACTTAGAACGGTTAGGCTACCTTTATCCGTTAGGTACGAGTACTTTTGGTTTGGGTACTTGTATCTGACCGTGGCTTGGAACAATAACTTGTCACGGATTAGTTCGTCATATCTTGTCCTTGTTTGGTTGTAGGTGTGACTTACTACTTCGATGAGAAGGTATTGAACCTTGTTGGGGTCCGGATACCATATTGGATTAATAGCATGGAAAGATACGTCACCGTGAATTAGTTTACCATCTTCTGTCCTTGTTTGGTTCGGGGGATGGTATTCTCGTTCAATAGGTATGTATTGGACCATGTTGTAAATTCAATTGACTTATTTATTTGAGCAATATTTATTCAGTTTATATGGCATGATATTATGTGTCTTGTTACGTCCCTCTGAGGACCTGGTTATCTTGCCAGGTGTGTGTGCACTTGTCTTTCGCAGGTGCTCTAGCTCTAGCCGTGTTCATCGCTATTTCTTCGAGGATGATCGCACTTGGATCGTCTTTGCTTCGCTCGCCAAATTCATCTCTTTACTCATGTATTTTTCCTTTACTTGTTGGTAGTGGATTTGTCTCCGCCCAACATATTGTATCAAGACAAATCTTTACTTTTATGATATCTTTTATTCATTTATTTTCTGTAGATGAGATTAGTATGGTTCTACTGCATTTTATAGCTTATGTATTCATACGAGGTTTCCATATATTGGAAAGTACTTCGTATGTATACAGCTGGCATGTCTATGTTCCTAGACCTACGTATTTTGGGACTGGAGCGTTACATGTTTTTGTGGTGGCCCATGCAGGTCAAGATAAATTGTTTGGTTACTTTACCGTACCAAGCAAGCCTGCGTATAGGAATAGAAATCTAGGATCTCATCCACATTCTTGACCTCTTTCCTTGATTTTATCTACCGTTTGACTCATCAATTGTATCTTGCTTGATTCCTTCTATCATTATTCTTATCTTTCCTTCGTGCTTGCTAGAGATTGACCCTACTAGTTAGATGTCCCAAACACCCTTAGCTTAATTCTTTAAGTTGGGTAGAATACCCCACGACCTGACCCAACATTGACCATTAAGGGAATACAAATAGAATTATATAAACTATAGGGACTAGAAGGATTTAACCCATTTGGTCAAACCAAGTCTTGGTCAATAAAACCGTAGAATGATTGAATAGGAATAAACAAGACTTAGATTCTTATGACTTTTGGACTATTCATATGGTTCTTTTTCATCTACCATCGTGCCTATAGTTTTACTATCTAGACTAATGATGCTAATATAGCCTAGTTTTGCAAGCTTATCTTTTTATCGAGCTTATTCAAGACATATGTTATTGGAAGAGCTCCCACTAACATATTGTCTAATCAGAACCGGTTCATAATGGTCTGATCAACCAAGTGCACTTTGGTTCGCTTTTGTCTATTATTCTACGTGGATGGAACATAATTAAAATTGACCTTTAGAATCCCATCCATGACTGCCTTGACAATTCCTTTGAAATTATTCGATCGTCTTTGAATTACGTATTCGTACTCGATAATGCCTCCTTCGAACTCTATATTGCTTTCTCCTTCACCTATTTTAGAAGGACGAAGGCGTTATACTAGAACTTCCTCTAACCTTCCTATCGACTATGACCATAAACCACTCGTTCTTTTTTTGGCCCTATATTTGCTATCATGAACCTTCCAAGTCACTTAATTTAGGCATGAACCTAATCGATCTCTTATTCGTGCCTCAACCTACTAGGTCTCTAACTTATTTCTCTTGATACCATGTCATTCTCTATTGCATGATACTCTTGATTAAACTTCAAACCCTTAATCTTCTACTCGTGCCTTAACTCGCGACCCTCGTAACCATACCCGTATTAAACTCTATGATTTAGATCACGATTCTTACGACATGATTTTTGTGAAAACATTGTCGTTGTTTGTTCCCCATCGATACCCCCTTTGTCTTCTCATCCCCTACTAATTCTTAATTTCGAGGATGAAGTTCTTTTAAGTTGGGTAGGATGTAAAACCCGTAAATTTCTACTATATATTTTTTAATTATTTTATTAAAATTTGTACGGATTTAAAATTTTGTATTGTACGTCGCGTAGACGTATGGTACGTCGCGCATGAAATTTTATTTTTCTTGCTCGTCGAGTGCGAATATGTACGAGCGTACATAATTTAGAAAAAACATTTTGTTCTATTTTTTTATAGTTTCAAATAATAGATATAATAATTAGTTTTGCTATCATTTCTAAGCTTGTTATTTCTACGTCATTTCTAAAAGTTATTAATAATAAATAATATTTTGTATACTAGAAAAGCATAATTATGTAAAGAATATTTGTGCTTGGATATATATTTCATAAATGTTTTGTTTAGTTTATTTTAAATAATAATGTATTTTTGAAATTATTATAATAGCATTTTTGGAAAACATATTTTGAAAATATTGTGGCAATTTAAATCTTGATTTAATTTTTGGATTTATTTAAATAGATTAAATTAATATCTATATTTGGAATTTGAATTATCTCATTTAGCTTTAAACTAAAGGATGTAAGTTTAATTATATTTAAATTGGATTTGGATTTGGATTTGGATTTATTGAATTAATTTAAATTAAGTAGAGATTTATCTAAATGGGGAATTTAAAATCATAATTCTTATCCAATTGGGAATTCCCACATCCTATAAAAAGGCAGGTACTCCTCCATAACTTTTATTCTCCATAATTTTCTCCACCCTAAAAGTGCGTGCACCGTGTCCATGTTCTACCATCCATATCATAATCCATTATTTACATTTACAAATTCTTTCCCCACGGTGTCGACAACCCCGACACAGTATAATTCCCCATTCCAAATATGTCCCCAAACCTCTAACCTAATACCCTAATCCCCAATCCGCCATGGCGACGTCGTGCTTCCCTCGATCACCTCCTGGCCGTCCCTGACACCACCAGCAACGTCGTCACCACCGTCTCGCCACCAGCAACGCCGAAACCACCATCGACTCCGACCAGATCCGGCCGGAGCTCCTTCGCAAGACTAGCACTACCACCTTCGTCCCTCACCGTCACCACTGCCACCAGGACTCCATGGATACCACCAGCACCAAATATACACCAACCAACCCATACAACCCCGTCGTTCCGCCCGTCACCTCCACGACCACCATCCCGCAGAACAACCAAACCATCACCGCCACCACCGCTATCACAGCCCTTCTTCCGCTACCAGACCCCGCTCCTGCCACTGCATCCCACCATCATCGACAGACCACCATCACCACAACCACCCCCAAATTTGAACACCCTAACCCACGAGAGAAAGCAACGGGAACCCTCACCTGAACACCAGCCGACGCCATCCTCGTCGAGACCACCGGGTGCCGCCCAAAGCGCGTCGGACAGGCCTTCTGCTCGCCGAGCCGTGGCCGACCGTGGCGTAGCCGACCGACCAACCTCCTCACCGCTGTGCGCGCGACACCGGCGACCCTCCCGAGCATCCCGATCAGAGCCGCCTGCTCCTCCATCCGAGTGGCCGCGCTCCGGCCACCTCGTCGCGGGCGGGCCACTCAGGTCGCCTCAGATCAGTCGCCTTCATCGCCGCCGCTCCTCTTCCAGCAGCCAGCATCCCGATCCGCCGTCCGCCCGCCGATCATCCGCCGCCCCCTCTCTCTCTCCGACTGCTGAAACCCTCCGCCGACCTCCGCTCGAGAACCCGACCGCCGCGACCCGCCCTGACCTCTCTCCAGCGCTAGCCAAAGTCGGCGTCGCGCGCCCACCGCAGCGGGTCCTTCTGCCGCCGTTGGTAAACCCGAGAAACCCCCTTTTCATTTCTTCACTCCCCTCTCTCGTGAACAAATTTGGAAAGGGGGAGTTGGTGTATAGTTGGGTTAGTGTTATTATTATTATTAGTTTTATGATTATAAGTAATTATTATTATTATTATTATTATTATTATTATTATTATTATTATTATTATTATCATTTTATTATTATATGATTAGTGTTAATATTATTATTATTATTATTATTATATTATTATTTTCATGATTACTGTTACTAGTATTATTATTATTATTATTATTATTATTATTATTATTATTATTATTATTATTATTTAGGATTACTACTATTATTTGATGTTTTGCAAATTGCATTATTATTTTATAAGTAGTACAAATATTGTTTAGCCAATTTCAAGCAATTTAAAATATTAATCTCGATTAGTTGTATATATATATTTGACAAATTTTGCTCTAAATGAATTAGAACTATTTTTAATTATTATCTAAAATATATTCTTAATTATGAAAGATAGTTTCCACCTAAATCATATTTTACAACTTAAGAAATTTTTCTACCCTAAAAGTATTTTGACTAATAAAATATATTTTCAAGTATTTAACAAAAAATTATTTTTTACTTTTACTAATAAGTATGGTTTTCAAAGAATTATAACTATTTTCAAAAATTTGTATTTATATTATTTATCTTTCTCCTTTGATTTCCCCCTTTCCATGACTAAACTCATTCTCATATTCCCTTACCAATATGTCCAACCTAACCAAACTTGACCCTTCTGGACCCAATGGAACTGTCTGTGCCACCATTAGGGGGCACCATGCATAATTGTTGCACCGAAGTCGCAGTTCATGCCACCTTGATTATCGCAGCACACCAGGCGCTCTACCAGGCAAGCCATTTGCTGTTTAATTATTTTAGCTCATATTTTATGCATTATTCGTTATTCTTTTATGCAAAATAAACTGTGATACATGGCATAACCTGTTAGAACTTACTGTTTATTTATATTCTCCTACTATGTATTATTTTTCTTACACATTAAACCTAGATTTAAGGGACCACCTTGTGTGTTGCATACATAGGCCTTGACACATTTATACTACGTTGTTGTGAGTCACATATTGGACTCGGATATGCATGATTGGCTGGCCACCAGTACGTATAAGCCATGTGTAAGGAAATAACTGATATTAGAATTGCATGCTAGAAGACTTAGCAGTTATGAGTTGGCATTGGGCGGGGAGAACATGATTGGAAGTTGACTACCACCCTATTTATCGTAGACTCGCTCGCTACTGAGGAACGATAGGTAGACTATATGCTATAGACTCGCTCGATACTGAGAAATAGTATATGGTGTTGTGACTCGCTACTGAGGTACTGCATTGGTATTTTCTTGACTTGACCCGGTAGTCATGCGACCATGAACTGTTCTTAAAACTGCATTCACTTAGAATGGTTAGGCTACCTTTATCCGTTAGGTACGAGTACTTTGGTTTGGGTACTTGTATCTGACCGTGTCTTGGAACAATAACTTATCGCGGATTAGTTTGTCACATCTTGTCATTATTTTGTTGTAGGTGTGACTTACTACTTCGATGAGAAGGTATTGAACCTTGTTGGGGTCTGGATACCATATTGGATTAATAGCATGGAAAGATACGTCACCGTGAATTAGATTACCATCTCATG
This sequence comes from Iris pallida, assembly GCA_029216955.1. NCBI lineage: Eukaryota > Viridiplantae > Streptophyta > Magnoliopsida > Asparagales > Iridaceae > Iris > Iris pallida. Next base: position 19,065,642 of record JANAVB010037819.1, on the reverse strand, counting down.
TCCTTGTTTGGTTGGGAGGATGGTACGCTCGTTCAATAGGTGTGTATTGGACCATGTTGTAAATTCAATTGACTTATTTATTTGAGCAATATTTATTCAGTTTATATGGCATGATATTATGTGTCTTGTTACGTCCCTCTGAGGACATGGTTATCTTGCCAAGTGTGTGTGCTCTTGTCTTTCGCAGGTGCTCTAGATCTAGCCGTGTTCATCGCTATTTCTTCGAGGATGACCGCACTTGGATCGTCTTTGCTTCGCTCGCCAAATTCATCTCTTTACTCATGTATTTTTCCTTTACTTGTTGGTAGTGGATTTGTCTCCGTCCAACATATTGTATCAAGACAATTCTTTACTTTTATGATATCTTTTATTCATTTATTTTGTGTGGATAAGATTAGTATGGTTATACTGCATTTTACAGCTTATGTATTCATACGAGGTTTTCATATATTGGAGAGTACTTCGTATGTATACAGCTGGCATGTCTATATTCCTAGTCCTAAGTATTTTGGGACTGGGGCGTTACAATGCTGTCGACTCGCTTTACAATCTGATGATGTCGGAGGACATGTTGTATCCAGTGGGGAAGATACGGATGGAGGGCTGGAGGTGTCCAATTTCATTCTGGAGCAACCTCACTGACTGGGTGCTTTCCACGTATGAAGCCACTTTGAAGACTGCTGGCCTTTTTTATGCTGTCAAGGCCACCCAATATGGCGTAAAGGTCAAATGGCCAATGTTTGTCTCCTTAGCAGAGTTATACAACCTTTATACTTGTACTTTCTTTACTCCAGGCGGGGAGATGGGATTGGCTCTCCACGAGATGCAGGAAGTGTCGAAGCTTCCTTGGGACACGGAGCCGTACGAAGAGTACGTGCCTTGTGATGAGGAGCTCCGAGACCTGAAGAATGAGAACTCCGAGATGATGGAAGTATACAAGGAGTTATTCTGCCACCTCCTCATCTATCATAGGATCAACAAGAAAGGAAGGACCGAGGGAGCCAATCCCCACACAAGAGCTTGGACGGGCTACGTCTTTGTTCAAGGAGAAGGAGAGGATCCGGCCTCCTTTTCAATTTTAAAACCTATGACCAAGCCCGAGATAGACTTTCGGATGGCAGATTATGATACAGCGGATACGAAGGACAGTGATGATCCTGAGGGGAAGTCCCCGATCGGCCATTACTTTCGTCAAGCTGAATATCCGTTGTCGGAGAAAGCTGTGCTGGCTGTAACGCCCCAGTCCCAAAATACATAGGACTAGGTACGTATCCATGCCAGCAGTATACATACGAAGTATACTCTAATATATGGAAACTTCGTATGATCACATAAGCTGTAAAATGCAGTAAACCAAGAGTAATCTAATCTCATCCACAAATGAAGAATAAAAATATCATATAATCAACTGTAATTAGTCTTAGCACAATACGTTGGGTGGAGACAAAGTCCACTACCAACTATCTCAAAGAAAAGATACAAGAAGAAATAGATGATATAACAAGACTAGCCAATTGCAATCATCTTCGAAGGGATGGAGAAGATCATGGCCACGACTAGAATACCTGCAATATCACAGAAGCACACACACCTGGAGAGATAACCAGGTCCTCAGAGGGACGTAACAAGATACATAAAGAACATGCCATATGAACTGAATATAAATGCACCATAAAATAAAGATAAATTAAAAGCGTCCAAACCATAACACGGCTCAATATCCCATCATCGAAACAGTAGGCTACCCACACAACCAAACAAGGACAAGGGATAACTTACTATTTTGCGATGTGACATTTTTCCATGCCATTACTGGACCATAAAATTTGCTAAGGTCTCCTAACCTTTCTAGTAGGCAATTTAGAAGACATATTGATGTATGGGCAGGTGAAGGCTGACTCCCCCAGGATAAGGTAACAACTCACAATACACACACGTCAATACCAATACTATCAGCCGGCATAACTCGAGGCTAGCGGCCCACGTGACCCATCAGTCCACCTAGCTCGAGGCTAGTGACCCTCGCGACTCGACAACCGTAGTACGTAGTTACTACAGCTTCTGGATTTGGGGTAGCCCATACACTTGATTGTCTTCTCCCTCCCAAGGTCACTAACAGAAGGTAGTTCGCTAAGACTAGGTCCATATGCAACAAAAAGGCAAGAAGAAAAAATAACTGAAAGCAAAATAAAGTGAACTAAAAATAGCAAGTACTGGATCCAGCTGAGAACAGACAATAAATATGCAGTAATTAAACAAATAAATGTGCATATAATTATAAACAGTAAATAAGGCAAGGTATCTTGCCTGAGGGTGGTGCGAGAAGCAGTAAAATCCCACAGTCAGAATCGTCAACACGAAAGTCAAAATCCACAAGAAACTCTGGATGCTGAAACAAACATCACGAACGAGTTTGGAATAAAAGATATGCCTAGGAAACGCCTGTCCAAAAGTCCAATTCTGGAACAGGGGCAAAATCGTAAATTCGGGTCAAAACGATGTCCGCCGTTGGACCCGTTTTGCACCGAAACGCATGCCAATGTCTACGATCTCTAAAGTCGTCAAACTACATGTCTATGGATCCGGTTTGAGGAGACGAAACCAACGGTATGTCCAATTTTGGATTCCGATGAGTCGTGCACAAAATCGCTCGTTGGATCGGGTTGTGGGCCCGCCAATTTGGCGTTCCAATCAACCTTCTCAGAATCGGACCAAACTTGGCATACGGGACCAAAAAAATGATACGGTCCTGATGGCGCAAGTTTCGCGTCGATCCGACGAACATGCACGAAGTTATGGTCAAGTTTTCAAAACGTCGATACGGGGGTATCTCGACGGATAAGCAGTGATTTCGTCGCGTACGCACAACAAAATCGAGTTTCGTCAGTTCTCACACGTCGGCAACATCCATACGCACCTTTCGATGCATATAGTATGCGACCACGTCGCCCGGTTTGTCGGGGCGCACGCCGTATCGAAAATTTTTATTGAAATCTGAAGTTTAAAAACCCAGTTTTTCCCTAAATTTTGAAACTGTGTTAATTTCGATCTAAGCAATTTAAAATAAAACTAAAAGAGAGGTTTCCATTACCTATATGTTGTTATTAACTCTATTCAAATAGTTTGTCAAAACAGTCAAGGAATCGACCAAAAATGGCCTTCCAACTTGGGGTTTCGAACTCATGGATTGCTCTGTTTTTGAACAGATTGCAACCAACTTTGTAATAATTTCACAGGCCAGTTATTTGCTTTCCCTATAACTCATTTACTGGGTCTTCTAGAGGGTTAAATAGGGTTTCCAAATTAGTTTACGAAACTAAAAATGATGAAGCGTAGGCGGAGAAATTTGGATGACAAGATGGGTACCTCGCAGTCGTTCGTCTGAACAGGGGTCCTGTTCTCATCGGTTTGGGCCGTGCTCCGGCGGTGTGGCGGCCATTAACTGAGCGCAGATGATCAGGGTGGTTCGCCTGAGCGTGGGGGTCGTGCTGGGGTCGTCGGTTGGGAGGAATTTTGCAGAGAAATTTTGAGTTTTTCCTCTAAGTTACTTCGTACGTAATATATGTTTGTTTCAAGATTTCCCAGGATTTAAAAATTTGAATTTTGACTTGGATTTAAACATGGATTCAATCCAATCTGGGGAGAATTTGATTAGGATTTAAAGGAAATTTTTTTTGAATGAAACGATAAAGATTTGGGTGATTTTGAATTTTCGGTCGGCAAGAGTTTAACACAGCCGTGTTCTCGGCTTTGATGTGGCACTGTTCACTTAAAATGTGCTGACGTCAGCATGACGTCAGCAACTCTTCTTTTCTTTTTCTTTTTTTCTTTTTTTCTTTTTCCTTTCCCTGCTGCTTATCCACCGGTCTCGTTTGGGAACAGCAATGCTCGTTGCTGAATCCAGTACTGACGTCAGCATGACGTCAGCAACTCTTTTTTTAAAAAAATTCTAATTTGTTTATATATAAATATATATATATATATATATATATATGTAGGCCTCAAAAATGAAGTCACGCTGAGTTGATCAGAATAAGTCACGCAGAGTGATCCAAGAAGCAGCACAAAAGATACGCTAAGTTCTGCCTGGCCATTTCCTTTAGAAGTCACGCAGAGACAGCTCAGCCATACGTCAGAATCATAATGACTGACAACACAATAGTCAAGAAACGTCTCCTCGTATGCCACGTATGCACAGAACTCGAGAGATCACAGCCGTCTTTTGCGTGATTTTCGAAATCTTCCTTAGCAAGACTCACTCTTCACCAAGTTGGCGTGACTTTGGGTCTTATCTTCATTTAATGTGGCTGACAATATAATCAATGTCAGAAATTTTGTGTCAGACGAAGCGTGCCAAATCAAGACAGCTGGCGGTTTGCGTGGATTCTGAACCTTTTCCTTCCTCAAAACATTGCGTGACTTTTGAGTTATTCTTCTCAAAGCCTGCGTGAATTCTGAAGTATTCTTCTTCAAAGCTTGCGTGGATTTCGCCTTCAACGAGTCTGCGTCAACGAATCTGCGTAGATTTTTGCCTTCAGCAAGTCAGCGTGGATTTCATTTCAACTGGAGTACGTGGCAGCCATGCCACCGATCTCTCTCTCGCGTGCCCAGTAACTTGCACACGACTCATGCACTGATGCCATGTGTCCAACAGTTACGGGCCACGTCCAGTAACTACTCACTAACCCTGCGTGTATTTAGAGTCTGCGTGACTTTTCAAGTGCACCAGTGGTGAGGTAGTTATCTTTTCAGTTATTATTTTTGACTCTATAAATAGAGTTCTTTTTTCTCATTCATTGTACAGATACATTGATATCTACTGTCAAAATTTTGAGAGCTTTTCTTCTTCGCATAGTCCAAGGGATAAAGCGATCGTCTTCTAGATCGGATTCCTAAAGTTGTAATTTTCCCAAAAACACAACAAATAAAGAGAATTTCTTTATGGAAAACAAATTGGCGACTCTGCTAGGGAAAACCATCTCCTCTTCTGAGATGGTAACAACTCAATGCGACACTTCGTCAATCGGCTCGACGAAGAAGGTGATGACGATCAAATTTGATCAACTCGCCTGTAAAGAAATGCAGCGGGCTAAGGGTGGCAAGCCCACTCCAGCCTCCATCATCACTGCCAAGTCGAAGGGACACTCTGTCTATGTCCCTAAGAATCAATTGGCAGTCAATGGTGAAGTCTCTGCCACAGTGTCTACTCCTAACACTGGCAAGAACTCCACTGCAAGCACGCACACTCTTGTGCGCTCGAAGATGACAGTAACTAAAAGTCACGCTGACAGTACTGGCTCCTTAGCCGAATCTGTTCCAGCGTGCAAATTCAACTCTAAAAGTCACGCTGACAGTACTGGCTCCTTAGCCGAATCTGTTCCAGTGTGCAAATTCAACTCTAAAAGTCACGCTGATAGTTCTGGCTCCTTAGCCAAATCTATTCCAGTGTGCAATCCCACATTCAAAAGTCACGCTGACAGTACTGGCTCCTTAGCCAAATATGTTCCAGCGTGTAATTCTAAAATCAAAAGTCACGCTAACAGCTCTGGTTCTTTAGCCAAATCTGTTTCAGCGTGTATTTCATCAGAGAAGAATAGCTCTTTAGTTATCTCTTCTTCTTCACTGAGTTCTACTAGAACTGGGGGTGGTCTTCCACACAAAGTCCCTTCGAAAAGGAATAACTCTTTAGTTGTTTCTTCTGCTCCTGTAGTTTTTACTTCAGGAACAGCTTTGACTGATACTTTTGTTAGTCAAAGGAAAGGAGATGGTCTTTTGACTACTCTTCCTTCTGGACATTCTATGTCTCAAAATCTGAATGAGTCTAAGAAGAAACATTCCTTAATGTCTTCTTCTTTGATTTCTTCAAATTAGGCACAGAATCTGTCCATTAAAGAGGGTCTGTTACCAACTCCTAATCATGGGAATGGTTTAACTCTTCCTTCTCTGCAAATATCCAGATCAATGGAAGGAAAACTCCATGTTTCCAAAATTAATGTGTTATCTTCCACTGATTTAAGAACAAAACTCAGCACTTCTGGTGTTAAGAAACCACACCAATTGGATATGAAGATAAAAGATCCAGATGCAGAGTATGCAAGAAATTATGTGGCTCACATTAATCACTCTTTGTATAATCAAGAGCCATCAAGACCCAAGAACAGGAAGTATACTCCTCAATCTTCACAAACAGATTTACGAGAATATCTTCAACAGAAGAGAAGGAGTAATTCTATATCAAAGGAACATGCTGAATGTGACTTCTATCCAAGAGTCATAATTCAGTGCAGATGTCAATCAATAGTTCAAGACCATGGTGATCATGAATGTGACTTCCAGCCAAGAGTCATAATGCAATGCAGATGTCAAAATAAACGACAGTCTATCTTCAATTGGATTCAGTATGAGCCTATGCCTGATGAAGATGAGCCTTTGTTTGCCTCTGTCAATATGACTTCTCGGGACACCGGGGGTAGAGTTGATAGTCCAGATGGAGTATATAGAAACACCAGAGCAAGAGTCTTGGCTTCTAGTCAAAGAAATTTGATCCCTGAAATTGATTCTGAATTTCTCGGAGAATCTAACTTCCCACCTCTTCCTACTGGGGGTAATTCTCCTATAGTTGACTTTGATGCACGAAGCAATGATTCAGAGTATACAACATCTACTAGTTCATCAATAATCCCTCATACAGTCACGACTTACATGGTTGATGGGAATACTGATGAACCTTCTTTTTCCTTGACTCCTCAAGATCAAAGAATTGCTTCTTTGGAACAGCAAATGAAGTCTATGACTGACACAATGAAGTCGATGTATGAACTCATGACAGCTCAGTTGCAAAATCGACAGACTGTATCAGATGCCATACCAGTTGATACTGATATAAGTCCAGTACAAGTTCCTCCAGCAGTACAATCCAATACTCCTGGACCAGCTCAACCAAATCCTAGTCTCTCTGGAGCTGGGGGTAGTGCTTACAATGCTGTTCCTCCTCCCAACTATTCTCTACAAGCCACAACTCCACAATCTTCGGGAGTTGTCTCTGAAGAATTGAAGAATCTCAAAACTCAATTTGAGGCATTCAAACAGAAGGATGGTTTACAAAGGTTAGGCATCAAGCAGCCTTATCCGATAGAATGGAAGCAAGTATCATATCCTCCTAAATACAAGCCTCCTACTATCTCATTCTATGATGGAACCACTTCTCCAAGTCAGTTTATTAATCATTTTGAAGTGATGACTGATCAACTGCAACCAAGTGATGCCCTCCTTACTCGGGTATTTATTGGATGTCTCAAGGGAACGGCTTATGAATGGTATAGGAGTCTCCCAGATGGGAGTATTACTTCATTTGCTGGTTTCAAATAGATATTTCTTGAAAGGTTCTATGAAGGGCTTAATGACATGACTATGTCTGCTCTTATTAGAATCAAGCAGAAAAATAATGAATCTACAGAGGAATACATTGAACGGTTTCGAAGAGAAGCTCTGAAGATGCCTCTTGGAACTCCTGATGCTGTCACCTAAAGCTGCAGAAATCAGTGCTGAAACCTTCAAAGGTTTAGGAGTGCAGATGACTCCTAAAGAAACAGGACAAGGTGCTAACAATAAAAATAATGCTCGCAAAGGAAAAGAAAATCTTGAAGTTAATCTTCAGAGCAAAGATGCATCAAATGTTCAAACTCCTGCCTCTACAACTCAACAATCAAGAACACCTCGCCCCAGAGAAGAATATTCTTTTGATGACGACGATGTCCTTGGTATCTTTGAATGTCTGCTGAAAGGTAATAAAATACAATTACCAGAGATCAAGAAACCTGATGAAGCTGGTAAGACAGATCATCTTAAATACTGTCCATATCACAGAATGCTGGGTCACACAATTCGTACATGTTATGTATTGAAAGGAAAGATCCAAGAAATGATTAAATCTGGAGCTGTCTCTCTTACTCCAAAAGAGAAGACCGTCACCTCCAACGTCGTCTTTATGCAATTTGGAAATTTCCTTCCTCAACTCCTTGAAAGTGGGATTGTTCCTATTCCCAAGGCAACTCTTGACATAGTGAATCTTCCTCCTCCGCAGTCTGAAGGATTACTGCCAATCACTTTGGAAATAGGGGAAATCATGTGGATCCATCCTGATCTAGTGGCAGATTTTGAATCGCCTTCTCCTCAAAAGATTTTTTCTCAAAAATCCAAGAAGGCTGGAAAGATCAAGTCATGTCATATGACTTCTCTTGGGTCTACCTCTGACACAGAGCCAAAAGACAAAGAAGAAGCACTTGTTAGTGCTACTCGAACGGGGAAACCTTACCTAAAAGATTATTCTAAAAATCCTAAAGATCTTACTGATATCCCTTCAGATGCTAAAGATGCTCCTAATATTCCTTCTGAAGAAGAATCATCTACTGAACCTGTTCCTCCCAAACCTACGGCTCTTGAGAAAGGCAAACAACAGGCTCGGTTCGATAATCCAATCAAGAAGTCTTCTCCTCTTGGACTTCAGAAGCCTTACAACTTCGATATTTTGGCTCAACTTGCTAATACTCCAGCTAGAATGTCCCTTTTTGAACTTCTACATCTTTCTAAAGAGACTCGGGAGACGTTAAGTGAAGCACTTCTACAAGCTGACTCTTGTCTTTCACAATTGAAGAAGCCGGATGCGGAACCTGTCACTTGCTTACATTGCAACAGTGTACTGGAGATTATCCCAAATATTACCTTTACACAAGACGACATGTTACTGGAGGATAATCGACATGACCGACCTCTCTACTATACTGGTTATATTGATACGATGAAGATAGATCGTATCCTCATTGACCCAGGGTCTGCTATAAGCATAATGCCAAAGAGTTTGTTGGATGAACTAAAAATCCCTCTTCACAAGCTCTCCAAGACGGTTACTACTATCTTGGGATTCAATCAAAGCCGAAGTGAGCCTTTGGGAAAGATTCATCTGAAGCTTCAGATAGGCGATTTCAGATCTAAAGTCACTTTCTATGTGATCGAGATCGCGGGATCCTATAATATTCTTCTGGGGAGGCCCTTTCTTCATGAAAATAATGTGGTGCCCTCTACTCTTCATCAATGTTTTAAATACATTGATAGCAATGGAAGAGTACAAAAAGAAGTTGCTGATATAAATCCCTTCCATGGGGTTGAAGCTTATTTCAACGATTCCCGAATGTACAAAGAAGAGTATACAAGGATCATACAAGCTATGGAGAAAGAAGATGCACAAAGTGAGACTTTAATAATCCCTGTTAAAGGTCGAACTACTCAGCAACAATCTCCTAAACCCTCTGGAGAAGATTCTTTCATCATTCCAGTGAGTGGACGGATCTCTCCGTTACCTCAGTCATCTACTCAAAATACACTGATCATTCCTGTCAGTGGGCGTACTACAGTTCCTGTACCTTCACAAGATACTCTGCTAATTCCAGTTGGAGGGCGGACTACTCTTCCTACTCAAACTTCAAGGGAGCTCACCTCTTCTAAGCCATTTGTTATCGATCTTAATCGAAACAAAGCTTCTTCTTCTTCTCCCCCTTTAGTCATTGACTTGGCTAAAATGTCTATGGCTCAGCCTTCTCCCAATGTAAATATTGCTGCTTTTACATTTAATGAAAAGTCTCCACCTTTGCAGTACGTTGATATGTGTAATTATGTTCATAGTTATTTACATCTGTTAGATGACTTGAACACAATAACCATAGGAGTTGTACAGACTGTTCATACAGATGTATCTCTAGAACCTGTACAATCTTCATACTTTCTAGTTCCCAGCAGAAAGCCAGGAGATATTCCAATATTCTTCTACAAAGGGCCTCAAAATCCTTCTGATCTTGAAGATGATGACAAAAATGATGATACTGGAAGATTACAACTACGTCGTTATAGTCAGCAATCTAGAGACATCATCAAAAATATGGGCTATGACTTCAGGACTTGCCTCAATGATGGAAAAGGAAGAAAAATACCTGTCCGGATTCCTCCTTTGAAATATGGAAGGACGAAATGCGGATTGGGTTATACTGCTCCTACTCCTTTCATCAATATTATCCATGAAGATCCTGAGTCTGACGAAGATAAGAGATCTGATTCTTCTAGTACTACTTCTTGGGATTCCGATACGAGTATCGGTGACTTCTATTGCAACCTTCTGTCTTCCAATATGGTTTCTATTGACTGTTTTGAAAAATGATTCATATTTGACGGTTCATCCGTTCATCTGACGGTTTGATCGTTCATTAATACCTGACGGTTCGTCCGTTCATCTATCCGACGGTTCGTCCGTTCATTATAATCTGACGGTTAACCCGTTCATTCATCTAGTCTTTTGATTTCCGAGTCTAAAGATCATGAAAAATTGAATTTAAAGATATTTTTATGTCTGAATTCTATTTTTTCCAATCAGTATTAAACTAAGATCATTTCTGTTTTAATATCATTTGATAGAATTACAAAGTTCGTTTGTATATTCTATTCTACTGAAATATGTCATGTATTATTTACCTCTGAACATATTTTCTATGAATCTATCATTTTTAAAACAGCAAAACCAAAAGTCAGATCAAGGATTTTCATTTACTCTCATTCTAGAATCAAAACATGAAATACAAGTGAAAGTGAAAATAAAAGAACTTCACTCATTTGGAGTTATCAGCTCCCTAATACGATATAGAACAGCAGTCAGTTTCTCTTCATGAGTTTTTCTAACTCGTTCTGCTGCTATAATTGAAACATTCTGTTCATCAAAAGTAATGATGGTAGACTGGCGACGGCTGACTTCTTCAATCTGTTCCGCCTGCATCCGTTCTCGTTCCTTCCGAAGAGTCTCATAGTGTTCAACTTCAGAGATATAAGTAGTAGCAACCTCAGCTTGATCTGCTTCCATGACAGTAATGCGCTCTTGAAGACGAGCTAATTCCTCTTTCAATTTTTTCAGTTCTTCAGCCTTGGACGCTTTATCCTTCTCTAGAAGCTCTACTCTTTGACGAATAGCTAATATTTCTTCACCCTTTTCTACTAATTTCTCAGTAGAAGAGGCAAAGAATGCTTTAAGAGCTGCTTGTTGGGATTGTGCTTCATGCTCTAGTTGACTAATTTCAGTTGCAGTTAAAGATTGAAGATCTTCCTTCTTAGTCTCTCAGTACTTTCGGATAGTTACTTCTAACTCATCCAGGAGATGTTTGAAGAAAATGCACTGAGATTCACAACCAGCATGATGCAGCACCCTGAGAGGGAACTTAACCATAGTTCGAAGATCAGAAAATGGCATAGCTTCATCCTTCAAGAAACGTCTGGAAAATGTATCTAGATATGAGTAAATGATATCTGAATACATTCCTAGAGTTCTTGTTAACCCAGTCTCAAATCCAGGAGTCGCTGTTATCATGGAAGAAGAAGCTTGAATATTCTCTATCCTCAGAACAGAAGTATGTGCCATTGGAGAAGTTAAGTGTGAATTCCCTTCATCAGCATCAGCCTGGATAAGCGGAGCATGAGTCGAACTCATTGCTGCAGCAGTTCCTACAGTTAAAGAAAAATGTAATCGGCATTTAAAGAAAGAAAGAAGCAGCGGAAACAGAATTTGAAATAAAGTTCTACCTGGCTGAGGTTCATACTCGGTATGTGGAGGGAGCTTTGCTTCCTCTCGCAACCGGTCCATGATTGTATCCGATACCTGCTTTATATGGCTGTTTCCAACTCCAGAATTACTGGGTGCTAGAGCGTTGTTCGGTGATTGAGCAGGTTCAGGGCTAAGTTCCATTTTGTTTCCCTTGACTTTGTCTTCATCATAAGGAGTAGAGGTACCAGCATGCCAGTCTTCTCCTCCTTCAGCTTCTTCTTCTTCTTCGTCTTCAGGATGAGCTTCTGATTCAGAATCAATGATATTTACATCTTCATGAGTCTCTAGAACAATGACGATAGCAAGCTCAGTATTGGCTGCCGGTTCAGTTGTCTCTGGAATATCGGTTCGAAGAATGATATCTTGACAAACATTCTTTAACAGATCATCAGCAGCTGATAGCTCAGACGCCGGCACGTCTTCGTCGCCTCTGGCCAAAGAAATATTTTCTTCAGCTTGAATCTCAGGAACTTCTGATTGTTTGGTAGTTTCTTCCGGAGCTGTTGCTTCTTCAGAGTAATCAATCTGGTCATCCAGTGCTTGAATGACACCTTCTGTCCCATGCTCAAATGGGATTACCCTCGTCTCCGAGGGTTCAATAGCTACTCTACTTGTGGTCGGAGCAGTTATTTCCTGAACTTGAACAGACTCTACTTCAGTCTGTTCAGTTGAAGCTGTTGCAAGGTGAATATCATCAGATTCGGTCTTCTCAGTAGAAGCTGCTTCACTGATTTCTGGCAAAACTCCTCCACTCATGATCGTTTCTAAGAGTTTGTTGCCCTTAATTTTGCTGGCAGACTTCTTGACATATCTGCCTCTTGTCCTCCTTATCAAAGGAGCGTCGTCTTCATCAGTCTCTTCGTCTTTATCAGCGGCATCATCCTCATCAACCGAGATACCGCCTAAAGATGATGTAGCAGTCACTGAGACTCCTTTCTTCTTTTTTCTAGATGTTGGAGACTTAGTACTCCTCTCGGAGATGGTCTCAGATTCGTCACTTCTCTTCCTCTTAGAAAGAGATATAAATATAGGAGGAAGGACCTCATCAGAAAAATTTCCTTCCTGGAATAATTCATAGGGAGGCTCAACTTCTGTTGTCTCATCTTCGGGTTCTGAAGGAAAGTGCTGAATAACTATTTTCTTCTTTGACCTCTTCGATGGAGCTGGATCATCCTCTGCAACAAAAGTCTTCAGATTGAAACTCGGTCTGAAAGTGCCCGACGACACATAGAAACGTGCATACGTATAAAGCATCTTTGGCCCCGAGCTAGACAAAGGATTAGGCATAGAGAATACAACCTTTGTATCTCTAGCTGCAAAATATCTCCAAGCTCGAGCTCCGTCAATGAGTCCTCCGCGAGCAGATAAACAAGTAGTGGCATTCCCAACATGGAGTTGGTCGTACCCAAATTGTCTGGCAAATCGGCTTGGTAAATATGGTTCCAGATATGCCATTTCTTCGTGACGATATACTAGATGAGAAGGCCGGATTCTCTGTAACCATTGGAAGGCTACATCATCTAGTCGGTTTCCCATATCTCCGTCCATCATATTTAAGGGCATACTCTCATAGCCCGATGGTGGAGGGACACATTGGATCAACCAATGTGACGCCCTATTCAATACATTTCTACATTCTGGGAGGGTGTGAACCTTCCAGAACGTCTCTCCAGAGTACCTCTCCAGAAAAAGACTGCTACTTTCTCCTGCCCCTGGAGGTATCAGACCATCATGATGAAGGAGAAGCCAACCATAAAGATACGTGAAGGGCATCTCTATCCTTGGAAATTCTTCAGTCATCATCCTCTGAGCAGACAACATATTAGTGACAAAATTCTGGAGACCTGCATTTAGCCTACAGGTCATCGCCGATAACAAATCCAGCTTGTAACCATACACAAGGCGCACTGCTGCAAAGATAACACCTCTGTATATCCTGTCCAAAGAGCTGGAGCCAGGAATGATGAATCTTCTTAACCACAGGGATAGGAATCCGGCCAGATGACCGTTCCTTGACAGGCTCTTTCCGCTCTGTCTAACATAAGAGCTGAAAGTGGTTCCAACTTTAAACTCGTACCAGTCTTCAGTAATAGTGAAATCTTTGCAATCATATTTCTCCAGCAAATGAGTGATTTCACTTTCAGAAAGAGGTTTGAAGTTGCTGATCTGATACCACCTCTTCTCATTTATTTTCTTTTCATCCTTTTCACGGTTCATGAAAAGGTAGGACATCCACTTCTGAATGTGGTTGCCAGCTTCATCCTTGGAACCCTTGTAATATAGAGTGCATGTGCCAAAATGGCACATCATCTCTTCAAATAGATGGACCATCTCTGGGTTCTTCTCTGACAGAAAGTTCAGTTCCTCTGTTGTAGGAACATATTCCTCATACGGCAGCGAGCCTGAAGGCAGGTGTGAGATGTATTCCATCTCATGAAGGGCGAAGCCCATCTCTCCTTTCGGAGTCATAAAGGTCCCCGTCCTGTGATTATATCTCTCAACCAAAGCTAAGAATAGGAAAGGGTTGGGCTTGAAGCCGTAGGATGAATTGACGACGGCATCATAGAGATTTATCTTCTTCAGCTCAGTCGCGAAATTCTCCAAAGCCCAGTTGACCAAAGTCTTCCATCTCACATTTTCCTGATTCATTAGGCCGTTCATCCTCGGTGTCGAGTCGGTGGGATAGAATGCATTCTTGTTAGACATGAATTCATTTATGAAAATGGGCATCCTGAATGGCATCAATATGGCTGAATCTTCAGGTGGTATGCATCCAGGCTTCAAACCCCGAAATACTGATACATGATCCTCCGGGGCACTGAAAAATCCCTCCTTCCTGTAAATAATACGGCTTGCCTTCGCCTGCTGATATTCTGTCAAATACCAGGACATCTTTCTCGGATAGCTGGCATGCATAAGTCTCATGATTGATAAACCCCGGGAAACCTTTGGCTAGTACATGGGTTGTTTCACATCCCCCTCAAAGCAGAAACACACCTTCTCCCTGATGCCCTTCGGCTGAGATTTTTGTGCTATAGCATCTCCGAATAAGAATGATGGTTTCTTGTGGGATACCAGATCCAGACTCTGAAAAGGTTGTCCATTCATCAAGCAGAGTAAGATTGTGTGGTCTTGATTGGCCAACAATGATAGTCTTGCTTTAGGAAGATCAAATTGAGGGAATGTTACATGAGATAAATCATGCTTAAATGAGATACTCAAGCACCCTTCAAAATCTGCTTCTTCGCTTCGGATGTTCACTACAAGAAATGGCAGAAGACAAAGTCAGATATAGACTCTATATGGATATACTACCATGACATACTGAGTGAGTTATTCACGCAAAGTCCAGACAGATTAGGATGAAGACTAATCTATCCAGAAGATGACTCTCAGAAGTCTGCATGAATAATTCAACATTGATATCTCTGTCAACATGTGAAAAATCACGCAGCGTCATCCTAAAAGCTGCGTGACTATTTCAACATGGACATTTTTGCCAACGTAAAAAGTCACGCAGAATCATGAGAGTCATGCTCCTTCTGCGTGGAACACAGAGCTTCGTAAACACGAAGATGTGAAGTATGGCCGACCCTAAAGAGGGAGGCATACTTTATTAATATCCTTTGCCCTAAGAAAGGGGGATATATTTCTGAAGTTTATTATTTTAAGATCCTAAAAAGTTCTCTGTGGAGTTCATCTTCATCAAACTCGTCTTCAACAGTTCATGTTCTTCCATCACTTATGATGCATAGGAGCTTGCAGAACTTCCTGTCGAGGAAGTCTATCAGTAGTGGCACGCGAAGAAGTTGCAGGGGCTTTCCCCTTGGCCTGAGCATCAGCTTTCTTGGGAGCCATTTCGGCTAAGAAAGGAGAAGAAGAAGTCGGGGAAGAAGGAGTTCGTCGGCGAAGATGAAGTTCTCTTCTGTGGGTTCTCTCTTTCAAACGCAAGTAAAGAAGGAAAGAAGTAATCTATGGCTTATTTATAGGCTCATTCTAAATGGCCCATCATGATTCGTCTCGATTTAGGAGCTTGATACGGGATCCTAACTGCACAGAATCCCAACAGTCCAATCATTTAGGGATAAATATCTCTTTAAAGTCATCTCAGCGTGACTTTAACTCATTTCATCATCTCTATTTTCAAAGTATTTCAAAAATATTTTATCATTTTTTGAAAACTTTGAAGGGGGTTTTGTAGGCCTAAAAAATAAAGTCACGCTGAGTTGATCAGAATAAGTCACGCAGAGTGATCCAAGAAGCAGCACAAAAGATACGCTAAGTTCTGCCTGGCCATTTCCTTTAGAAGTCACGCAGAGACAGCTCAGCCATACGTCAGAATCATAATGACTGACAACACAACAGTCGAGAAACGTCTCCTCGTATGCCACGTATGCACAGAACTCGAGAGATCACAGCCGTCTTTTGCGTGATTTTCGAAATCTTCCTTAGCAAGACTCACTCTTCACCAAGTTGGCGTGACTTTGGGTCTTATCTTCATTTAATGCGGCTGACAATATAATCAATGTCAGAAATTTTGTGTCAGACGAAGCGTGCCAAATCAAGACAGCTGGCGGTTTGCGTGGATTCTGAACCTTCTCCTTCCTCAAAACATTGCGTGACTTTTGAGTTATTCTTCTCAAAGCCTGCGTGAATTCTGAAGTATTCTTCTTCAAAGCTTGCGTGGATTTCACCTTCAACGAGTCTGCATCAACGAATCTGCGTGGATTTTTGCCTTCAGCAAGTCAGCGTGGATTTCATTTCAACTGGAGTACGTGGCAGCCATGCCATCGATCTCTCTCTCGTGTGCCCAGTAACTTGCACACGACTCATGCACTGATGCCATGTGTCCAACAGTTACGGGCCACGTCCAGTAACTACTCACTAACCCTGCGTGTATTTATAGTTTACGTGACTTTTCAAGTGCACCAGTGGTGAGGTAGTTATCTTTTCATTTATTATTTTTGACTCTATAAATAGAGTTCTTTTTTTCTCATTCATTGTACAGATACATTGATATCTACTGTCACAATTTTGAGAGCTTTTCTTCTTCGCATAGTCCAAGGGATAAAGCGATCGTCTTCTAGATCGGATTCCTAAAGTTGTAATTTTCCCAGAAACATAACAAATAAAGAGAATTTCTTTATGGAAAACAATATACACTTCTAATATCTAGATAAATAATAAAATAAATCTCTAAAAATATTCTTAATATTTAAATACTTATTGGTAAAATATTACCTTGTATGACTTCAACAAGATTATAAACCCAATTTATTAATCCAAACACCAACCTTTAAATACTGCAAAATTTTAAATAGGTAATAAATAATAATATAAAAAAATCCTAAAACATTTCTAATATGGTTTATGTAAAGGTGTTGTACCACAAATACATATGTACTACTATATGGAATAGGCGTCTCTTGCTATCTCTTGATATTCACCACTCATATAAATAAATTCAAAAGGCTATTTAATAATTTAGAGCAAAATATTATAAATCTAAAATAATTTAATAAAAATTCATAAAAAAAATTTTTTTAGGGGGATTACATCCTAGCCAACTTAGAAAAATTTCGTCCTCGAAATTAAAAATAATCTTAATATCAAAAATAACAATAGTATATACGAGAGAAGGAAGGCACGTCAAATGTGCTTCGGCTTTTGAAAGGCTGGCAGGGTGGTTATAACGGGATCCAAATTGCCATCATGTTCTACAAGGTTGAGTATCCTTTATCCGAGGCTCTACCCAACTTATAGAAGTTGGCTGCTTGTAAAAAAATCGTCGTTACAAGAATCCTAGAATTTCAACTCCAAGGAAAAATGGGAATATTAGCACTCCTGTCCACAATCAAGGATCCTAAGGATGCCTGGATATTGCCACAACGTTCTTGGTCAATAACTTACTAAAAGAAAATTATTATAACCTAACATTGCCTCCCTATGGCCCATGCTTCCAACAAACTGGTAGAAACCTCTTATTTGATTATAACTAGGATGCGTTGGTACAGTGGGATTGGAGTCTTCGCATAACACGGGTAACTAGAGATGGGGTTGAAGAACTTTTAGGGGAAGAATAGTTCATAGGCAAGGAGGTGAGGGTCTTTAATAAGCACAGGAACCTTGCTATAGAATTAGAATAGGTAAATGTGTGAACCTTCAAGTCATAATGACTAACATGTGCGGGTTGGTTAAATAGGATCTGTAAGTCTTGAAAATGTGTCTTCCATGATTTTTTTGTGTGTATAAGTAGCACATAGGGTCTCGATGGCGTGGTACCCTAGTGGTATGGGCATAGTGGGCTTCGAGTAGATCATAATCAAATATTGGGTCGAAAGGTTTGAGTCGAAATTGGGTCTCCAATTGAAATCGAAAAGTTCATCGGTATTATGGTAAGGGGTATAGTTGGCCCTTATTGACCCGAAAGTCGTATCATAAAAATAGAGTACAAGGGGACGTGTTTGTGTGGCACATAATATGCCTAGATGAAGGTGGGATCATCTAGGTCTCGTACATGGAACTTGTTGGATGAAAAAGACTAACATTGTGCTCTAACTTTCAAAGTCACGGTTGGAGTATCCATAGTGTTGCAGATAGAAGTGGATGTTGTGAACTACGGGGTTATTTGCTCGGTTGGAGGAACCGGGTCAAGTCAAAGCCTGTTCTTCAAAATTTTGGACAATAGTGAAACGATTACCCATGTCATCTCTACGCTTCCTCGTTGGTGAGGGATGCCAGGATGACACATGTACCGGGGGTGTTGGATGATTTACTCTTCTATAGCACAGGACGATTACTGATGGTGTAACAAATTATAAGGTACGTCATGCAATGACCTCTAACCACTAAGTCATAAATCTCTATAATAAGGTTGCTAAAATATAGTTAATAGATTTCTAATGGTGTCAAAGGTACTGCATATGCATTGCCGCTGGTAACTAGTAATTTATACTATGACAAGTATTATGATATGCATGTTGACTAAGCTAATGAATATGTTGTTCTAATGCTAAGCCATGTCTAAATAATTAAATGGTGTAACCAGAATAATACCTGCTAAATCTCCCACCCCAGGGTGGGTGCCTATCACCGCCATGCTAAATGTTTGCCCATGCTCTGGTCCTCATCTAAGTGTGATCCTCTAGGGTAACCTCCATGTGATGGTTGAACGGGCTCTGCTATTGGTCTTGGTGTTACGGGTCCTTATATTCGATGTTGTGCTGCCTTTAGTTGTTCTGTACAGTCTCGGGCCTTGTGATAATTGGAGCCACAAATCATGTATTGTCCTAATCTGCGACGACCATCCTTCATGACATGACCTTTTCTATGACAGAAGCGACATGTAAGAAGCTCATCGATTGGATTGGGTGATTCTCTTGGTGGTTGTGGTGTCATAGAATGTCTGATTGGTCCACCATGGATAAGGTTACTTGGCCCAGTTGCTGGAATATGGCGTCTTTGAGCCTATTGTATTTCCTTGTCAAGGAGTTCCTGGCTTCTAGCTTCTTCTAACACTGCAGCATGAGAAACTCTAGACTGCACTGTAGTATGCTTCTTGAGCTCTGGTGTCAATCCTTGATGAAATCTCTTGGCCCTTTCCTGTTCAGTAGGGATCAGTGTCTTACCGAATCTGCTCAATCGACTGAATTCTGCATCGTACTCATCTACGGTCATGTTTTCTTGCTTGAGGTGTAGGAACTGATCATAGAGTGCATCGCGTACATGGATAGGAAAGAACCTCTCATTGAAGAGTTTGCAGAACTCTTTCCAAGTCTGATTGGCTCCCAAGCGTCTTTCTTCGACTTCCCACCAATGATGGGCAATATCTTCTAAGAGCAAGTCTACTGCTGTCATCCAATCCTTTGTTGGCAATTGGGACGCCCTCAATAGCTTCTTCGTGCTGATAAGCCACGCAGTAACCTCTATGGGTTCCTCGGTACCTCTGAAGGGCTTGGGATTCATATCCATGAAGTCATTGATAGAGCCTTCATATGGATGTAGAGCTGGTGCTGGTACCGGTATCGGAGGTGGAGGTGGGGGCCTAGTTAGTGCTTCCGTCATGCTCTGCCTCATCAGTTCAGCTTGTTGCCACTGAGTATTTATTATGGCATATATGAACTGTGTAGTAGGGTTTCCATCATCTGGTGGAGGAGGCATCTGTGGCCCGCACTGAGATGGATACTGCTGAGTGGGTGGTGGAGGAGATGGTACATTCTTTTCGGGTGGTACTTCGGTAGCCTGTCCAGCCTGGATTACTGGTGGTACTTGGGTTTCCTGTTGTACCATTGATGGGGTTATCGTAGTCTGCGGATGTCCTGGCTGATACGGGATCACCGAGGTAATTGGAGGATTCTGCTCCTCCTGGGTAGACGTATCATCAGAGGTGAGGGGCAAGGTAGAGCTGCGTCCGCTATGTAGATCCATACTGCTGGCATGAAAATAGGATAGCGTTAGAATAGATTCAAACAAGTTACTGGTCAAGCAGTTGAAGAAGAGTTGCCAACGCAGTTGCAGAATGAGATTTTGGGGAGAGAAGTTAACTATATCTCATTGAATAATTTTATAAAGAGCGAACCAAGTGCACTAGGTTAATCAGACCATCATACACCGGTTCTGATAAATAATATGTTAGTGGGGTACCTCCAATAACATATATGTCATGAACAAGCTCGAAAAATGAATAGGCTTGCAAATCTAGGCTATAATAGCAGCATTGGTCAAGATAGTAAAACATAAGCACGCGAGATACTGATAAAAGAATAAAATTTTTAGTCTTTTAAGAATCGTAGTTTTGTTCGGGTTTCGTGCCCGTATAGGCGTCCTACTGTCTTCTTGTCTAAGGCCATGGTTACGGTCAAGGAAGGGTTAGATCGTGAGGCATTCTACCCAACTTATAAGAGTTAATCTAGTAACGATGGAACATGTCTACCTAGAAGGAGTCGTCGTCCTAACCTCTATCAAGCATGAATTAGATTGATATTGTGAAGGGTTAGATATTAGGCAGTATAGGTAATCAGAGAGAGTTCGAAAAGTTTGGAGGTCAAAGGAGGCAATAATCATGGATGAGATACTATTCCTATTCCTATATGCAGGCTTGTTGGGCACAGTCATGTAACCCAACAATATTTTCTGACCTGCATGGGCCACCACAAAAACATGTAACGCCCCAGTCCCAAAATACATAGGACTAGGTACGTATCCATGCCAGCTGTATACATACGAAGTATACTCCTATATATGGAAACTTCGTATGATCACATAAGCTGTAAAATGCAGTAAACCAAGAGTAATCTAATCTCATCAACAAATGAAGAATCAAAATATCATATAATCAACTGTAATTAGTCTTAGCACAATACGTTGGGTGGAGACAAAGTCCACTAACAACTATCTCAAAGAAAAGATACAAGAAGAAATAGATGATATAACAAGACTAGCCAATTGCAATCATCTTCGAAGGGATGGAGAAGATCATGGCCACGACTAGAATACCTGCAATATCACAGAAGCACACACACCTGGAGAGATAACCAGGTCCTCAGAGGAACGTAACAAGATACATAAAGAACATGCCATATGAACTGAATATAAATGCACCATAAAATAAAGATAAAGTAAAAGCGTCCAAACCATAACACGGCTCAATATCCCATCATCGAAATAGTAGGCTACCCCCACAACCAAACAAGGACAAGGGGTAACTTACTATTTTGCGATGTGAAATTTTTCCATGCCATGACTGGACCATAAAATTTGCTAAGGTCTCCTAACCTTTCTAGTAGGCAATTTAGAAGACATATTGATGTATGGGCAGGTGAAGGCTGACTCCCCCAGGACAAGGTAACAACTCACAATACACACATGTCAATACCAATACTATCAGCCGGCATAACTCGAGGCTAGCGGCCCACGTGACCCATCAGTCCACCTAGCTCGAGGCTAGTGACCCTCGCGACTCGACAACCGTAGTACGCAGTTACTACAGCTTCTGGATTTGGGGTAGCCCATACACTTGATTGTCTTCTCCCTCCCAAGGTCACTAACAGAAGGTAGTTCGCTAAGACTAGGTCCATATGCAACAAAAAGGCAAGAAGAAAAAATAACTGAAAGCAAAATAAAGTGAACTAAAAATAGCAAGTACTGGATCCAGCTGAGAACAGATAATAAATATGCAGTAAATAAACAAATAAATGTGCATATAATTATAAACAGTAAATAAGGCAAGGTATCTTGCCTGAGGGTGGTACGAAAAGCAGCAAAATTCCACAGTCAAAATCGTCAACACGAAAGTCAAAATCCACAAAAAACTCCGGATGCTGAAACAAACATCACGAACGAGTTTGGAATAAAAGATATGCCTAGGAAATGCCTGTCCAAAAGTCCAATTCTAGAACAGGGGCAAAATCGTAAATTTGGGTCAAAACGATGTCCGCCGTTGGACCCGTTTTGCATCGAAACACGTGCCAATGTCTACGGTCTCTAAACTTGTCAAACTACATGTCTACGGATCCGGTTTGAGGAGACGAACCCAATGGTATGTCTAATTTTGGATTTCGATGAGTCGTGCACAAAATCGCTCGTTAGATCGGGTTGTGGGCCCGCCAATTTGGCGTTCCAATCAACCTTCTCAGAATCAGACCAAACTTGGCATACGGGACCAGAAAAATGATATGGTCCTGATGGCGCAAGTTTCGCGTCGATCCGACGAACGTGCACGAAGTTATGGTCAAGTTTTCAAAACGTCGATACGGGGGTATCTCGACGGATAAGCAGTGATTTCGTCGCGCACGCGCAACGAAATCAAGTTCCGTCAGTTCCCACACGTCGACAACATCCATACGTGCCTTTCGATGCGTATAGTGTACGACCATGTCGCCCGGTTTGTCGGAGCGCACACCGTATCGGAAATTTTTATTGAAATCTGAAGTTTAAAAACCCAGTTTTTCCCTAAATTTTGAAACTGTGTTAATTTCGATCTAAGCAATTTAAAATAAAACTAAAAGAGAGGTTTCCATTACCTATATGTTGTTATTAACTCTGTTAAAACAGTTTGTCAAAACAGTCAAGGAATCGACCAAAAATGGCCTTCCAACTTGGGGTTTCGAACTCATGGATTGCTCTGTTTTTGAACAGATTGCAACCAACTTTGTGATGATTTCACAGGCCAGTTATTTGCTTTCCATATAACTCATTTACTGGGTCTTCTAGAGGGTTAAATAGGGTTTCCAAATCAGTTTACGAAACTAAAAATGATGAAGCGTAGGCGGAGAAATTTGGATGACAAGATGGGTACCTCGCAGTCGTTCGTCTGAACAGGGGGTCCTGTTCTCATCGGTTTGGGCCGTGCTCCGGCGGTGCGGCGGCTGTCGACTGAGCGCAGATGATCAGGGTGGTTCGCCTGACCGTGGGGGTCGTGCTGGGGTCGTCGGTTGGGAGGAATTTTGCAGAGAAATTTTGAGTTTTTTCTCTAAGTTACTTCGAACCTAATATATCTTTGTTTCAAGATTTCCCAGGATTTAAAAATTTGAATTTTGACTTGGATTTAAACATGGATTCAATCCAATCTGAGGAGAATTTGATTAGGATTTAAAGGAAATTTTTTTTGAATGAAACGATAAAGATTTAGATGAATTTGAATTTTCGGTCGGCAAGAGTTTAACACAGCCGTGTGCTCGGCTTTGATGTGGCACTGTTCACTTAAAATGTGCTGACGTCAGCATGACATCAGCAACTCTTCTTTTCTTTTTTTTTCTTTTTTTCTTTTTCCTTTCCCTGCTGCTTATACACCGGTCTCGTTTGGGAACAACAATGCTCGTTGCTGAATCCAGTGCTGACGTCAGCATGACATCAGCAACTCTTTTTTTTTTATAAAAATTGTAATTTGTTTATATATAAATATATATATATACACTTATAATATCTAGATAAATAATAAAATAAATCTCTAAAAATATTCTTAATATTTAAATACTTATTGGTAAAATATTACCTTGTATGACTTCAACAAGATTATAAACCCAATTTATTAATCCAAACACCAACCTTTAAATACTGCAAAATTTTAAATAGGTAATAAATAATAATATAACAAAATCCTAAAACATTTCTAATATGGTTTATGTAAAGGTGTTGTACCACAAATACATATGTACTACTATATGGAATAGCCGTCTCTTGCTATCTCTTGATATTCACCACTCATATAAATAAATTCAAAAGGCTATTTAATAATTTAGAGCAAAATACTATAAATCTAAAATAATTTAATAAAAATTTATAAAAAAATATATATTTTTTTAGGGGGTTTACACTGGCAGCTTTCTTGATGATCTGCCTTCGTGACTGAATAGTCCCTGGGGGTCAAGGACTATTAAGAGGATGAGCCAGAGCATAATACTTCCGACTGTGAAGCTGGTATTCGGATATCGGCTTGCCTTACTTCCCGCGATGGTCTGTGCCACTAAACGGGGTCTACGAGATTTTGTTAGAAATGCGGTGACTCCTAACAGTAGAACCAACTTCTCCCGGACCAAACTTTCGTATCATTTCTTGATGGGGTGGCTGTTGCTGCACTGTCCTACCCTGATGAATGCTGGGCCAGCGGCAGAATCTTTGGCGGGAGACGCCTTTCTTCGTAGATTCTGTGACGCAGACTGGGCCATCACTGGTGTACCTGATTGCAAAAGGGCTTTAAGCTTCTTGCAGAACTACAAGTTCTTCAGGGTATCCCCTCCGTCTTTCAGTGGCAATACATGAGATACTTTAGTGGATGAGGGAGTTCATACCACTATCTTGACTGCTGGAGAATTTTGCTGGCTTCAGTCTATTAGGCCGTCGCATCTGGTGCTCAGAAACATGAACCATGCCGACCTGGAGCCATACCTGCCGAGTCGTTTCGCACGGTAGTTTGGCTACTGCTAGCTCCTTTTGGAAAATGCTAGCCCACATTTGGAGTCAATAGACAGCATAATTGATGGGGCACGTGCCTGGATATATTACAACGCCGGATGCACGGGGATAATCTTCACTCTGCCCGCAGATAAGCCCGAGACCCACCTGTGCTATCCTGCCGCCAAGTTTTATGTCCAGATCAATACCTTTCAACCCCAGTATGATCGTGAATAGAGCTTGATATTTGTGACTCGGTTTGGCCCCTCTTCTGCAAAACGAGCCCGAGAGGCGCCGAAGGGCCGTAAGAAGGAGAGGGCTGCTCCAGCCGTGAAGCCAGCCGCAGCACCATGGTCGAGGGCTATCCTTAGGGAGCTGATAGTACCTCCAAAGGGGGCACGAAAGATGATTCTGCTCTTCCCAGTCCTCCTCAAAAGAGGAAAGCTTCAACTGAATTGGTCCAGGAGCTAACTTTTAAGAGGAAGAAGAAGACTGTTGCCCTAAGGAGAGCCAAGGAAGTGGGTGCTGGCTCACCTTCCTTAAGAAGGTCTTCCTGGCAAACTAGAAGAAGTAGAACGACATTACGGGCCATTACCATTCGTGAGGTAGATTCCTTCCTAGACTCCATAGCCTTTTTGGTCAAGCCATTAGAAGCTTTCTCACCCCTGCGTTTGTCTTTTGCATAGGATTCTGAAGTTGCAGCTGGGGCATGTGCCTCCTCGTCTGAGGAAGTGGACGTGACAATAGTATCCCCTCCTTGTCCTCAACCGGCAGAAGACGTTCAGCCTTCCCCAGTCAAGGAGGCTAAATCAAAGGATAATCAGGGCGAATACCCAGATTATGGTGGCGACCAGAACGCCAGTCCTTCTTTCGATATCTCCTTGGGGGAGATGTCTGAAATCAGGGCCATAATGAAAGAGTTGGACGAGAATCAAGTCCAATCGGCTCACCCTCCCGTGGGTATATTATCTTTGCACCTCTCTTTGGATGAGATTTTTTGACTTCGATTTTGCGTGCTCCTCGTGAGGCTGACTGCCATTGTATATTCCCTTATAGAGAAGGAAAAGGAACCACTCAAAGAGATAGCCCAAGGCATTAGAGGAGAAAAAGTGGTTGTCCCTGGTTTCTCTGAATTTGGTGGTAAGGAGGGATCTGTTAGTAAGCCGACATTGGCTACAGAAGGAGAGGTTGAACATCCTACTGTGGTGGCTGTTGCTGAATCTTCTCCTGGTCTAGCTGGGGCCGTGGAAGATACCCAACATGATGCTGCTCAAGGCCACGATATTGTTCTTCTTGAACGACATGGGCCTGCTATCGGTTTTCCTGAAGCCAAGACCAATGACTTAGCCCAAGTTGGCGCTGAGCATGCTGAAGGTATGAACTTACAACTCTTTCTCACTCTCCCTTTTTGTTACTGATATATATATTATTTTTTTTGTCAGGTTCGGCTTCTTGTCAGGCATCTTTTCCTGGAGCGGAAGATCCTCATCAAGCTTCCTATCCGACAACCTCTACCGAAGACAACGAGATGTGCCAGGAAGTCGTCAAAGCTTTCTATTCTATCCCGAAAGTAAAGCTTCCTGGAGTTCTGAATCAGAATGCCGCCTTTGGCCCTGTAAAGGTTGTTGCTGAATGCCAAGCGGCGGACCTTGAGAGCATCGTCGATTATGAAGAGCGGGCTAATGCTCTAAGGAGGGTTCTGAATGATCTGGAAGGTCAGGTGGCCAGATTCCGGGATACCAAATAACGGAGCCCGACGTCGCTGTTTCGTGCAGAAGACGAGGCTTTAATCGCAGTTTTCGCGAAGGAGGAGGCTTCTTTCCAAGCAAGGAAGGATGCCCTCGCTCAAGAGATCAGTGAATTGGCTGATCAGTATGAGCAGTTCAACGCTACGAGTGAGGCATGTATTGCTTCAAAAAATAAGCTCGCTGTAGAGATTACTGAGAAATATAATCACATTGTGCGGATCCAAAATAAGATTGCTCAACTGGAGGCCAGCTTGAGGACAACGACGTCTGAACATGAGGACTATTTGGCTCAGGCTTCCATGACCGCCACAACTTCCGACCACTTACAAGAAAAGCTGGTAACATTGGAGGAAGAGCACGTGAATCTGATCCCCTTCCAGGATGAGGCTGCTCATCAAGAAGAGGCGTGCCGCCGTGCTACCGTGAAGTTCGAAGCCGAAATTATGGCTCCAAGGGATAGTATCAATCGATTGTGTATCCTTTAGATTTTCTCTTCTAATAGGCTCAATTAGCCGTCAAGACTCCTGTATCTCTTTCTTTTCTCTGTCTTTTGATAGATGTTTTTAATAAAGAATCTTTTGGCTTTCAAAATTCATGAATGAAGTTTGTGAAATATCAAAACTAGAGGTAATGTGGACGTAGTAAGGATATTTCTGGTGGGTATTCTGCTGGACAATTTGATGTGGACTTATTATCCATTTTTTATTCAAGGTTCTTGAATATAGATAATAAGTTGAAAGAAGCTTCTAATAGAGGTAATGAGGACGTAATAACAAAGGATATTCTTGTTTGACATTAAATATCAAGAATAAAAATTACAGAAGAATTGAACTTGATTGCAAACTCGCTTGTACAAAAGAAAGCCTAGAAAGAAGCCCTAGGAAATAATCTAAGTACAATTGTTTAGTTTTTGATTCTGGGGGGTGACGATGGAGGCTCGAAAAAGTGTAGCAACTCTGCCTTACTCCTTGGACTATCAGACACAGTCTTTGCTCTCGAAAAAATTTTGTCAGCCTTTGATTGCCAACCTTTTGCAGGGTGTGGCACCCTGCTATTTATAGTGATTCCTGCAATAGAAAATTTTGGGCCGCATAAAGGGCTACGTAGCCACGTGTCTGTAACAGCACATAAAGACTCGATCTTGGGCTGCCAGCTGGTGGGGGGTTGTTTAGATTTTGTTGTAGCGTATCTGGGTGGTTGAGACTTGGTCAAATTTCTATGTGTCCCTTCCAAAAAGTAGAGTCTGACTCATTTTGGCCTCATAGCGGCTTTAGGGGTGTTGCTTCTACGGCTCGGCTCCGTTTGGCTGCATGAGATCTTTGAGAACCTTGCTTCTGTGGTTGGGCTCACTTGGCCGCATAGGATCTATGGGCAGTATGGAGTCTTCATGAGCACTACTTCTGCGGCTTAGTTTTGCTTGGCCGTATGGAGTCTTCATGAGCACTGCTTCTGCGACTTAGTTTTTCTTGGCCGCATGGAGTCATTATGAGAACAACTTCTGCGACAAAGTTTTACTTGGCCGCATGGAGTCTTCGTGAGCACTGCTTCTGCGGCTTAGTTTTGCTTGGCTGCATGGAATGATAAACCTCATAAACTCCATCTTTTCCATGCTTCTACAAGACCCCCTTCAAAATTTTCAAATTGCAAATTTGGAATACTTTGAATAAGAAGCATGGAGAGAAAATGTCAAGCCGTAGGAAAGCTTCAAGCCGCAGAAAAACTTCAAGCCGCAGGGAAGCTCTGAACCGCAGGAAGATTTTGTCCAGGTTGTCCTACTGTTACTGCTGCATAGAATGCTCGAATTTACTTTTTAGATTTGGTCTCCTTTTTTGAGATAATAATGACGGTTACTAAGGATAAAATCCAAAAAGGCTATTATTATCTTTTAATGGCACGATAATCGAAGCGGCACCTATTCATTTTAGCCTATAAATACAGGCTATGTGATAGAGAGACTTTCTTCTATTCTCTTTCGATTTTTTCTCTCTTTTCTATATTTTCTTCTCCGACTAGCCATGGCCCCCAATGCTTCTAGAGCCGTTAGCGCTGCTGACAAGGAGAAGGGGTCACTGCTGACAAGTCACCTTTCTTCCATCCAGACGTCCATTATCTGATCAAGGGTAAGGCGGGAGAATGATCGCTCGAATTTAAACATCCATATCGCATATTTTATGCGCGAGTCTGACCATCCTTCACCACTGTGCCATGGTTTTAACACCTTTAGTGCACAGTTGGCCTTCATGGGGCAAGTGCCACATCTGCTCTACGTGACTGGGCTGCATGGACCGAGCCGCATAAGTATCAGTCTATATCTGGGCCGTATAGATTCCATACGATCGAGCCGCATGAGCTCTACCTTAATCTGTGCCGCGTATGTTATGCTTGCCTAGACCGCAAGTGTTACTTAATTTAAGCCGCATATGTTTCCTTTGTAACTGAGCCGCATAGGCTTCTATGTTACTAGGCCGTATAGCTGAAAAGGAGCCCATTCGCTTTGTTTTCATACGACTATCTTCTCCTCTCGTCAAACAAGAGTCACCGCTTGTTAAGGAGGAGGTGATACCAAAAGTTGAGGTAAAAGAAGAGCTGGCATCCATCGAGGAGGGAATTACTCCCAAGATTGAAATTGCTGTAAAAGGAGGAGCACAAGTCCGAGGGTAGTAGTACTGGGAGTTTTGACCCTCCTGTCCTTGTCGAGGACCTTAATCAAATAGATCCTTCGTATACAAAATAGCTGAGGGAATGGTATATGCCTCAACATAACTATGATCCTTGACTGTAAGGATCGGTGGGTTGCCATATAATTGCTGTTTTTGAGAATATGAAAAATAAATGTTCGTAATTTGTCTTAGTGTTTATGTTTGTCTTTAGATGTAGTTTGTGTTTTGCTTCTTTTGGACATCAAAGTAATCCTTTACTTCCTGTCTAGATGAAGAAATGAAGAACTTTTTTGGTTTGCTCATTCTTGTGACGAGTCTCTGAATTTTTTTTCCTGGAGATGTAGTCCTATGAATGTAACTGATTTTGAATAAATAGAATACATTCACTCCATTCTTTGTTTATGGTATCTGTGGTGCTTGTACTAGAGGGCCTAATACAGCATTTGTGTTTGATAAAGGACATCCCACTGGAGGACTTTTTGTGGACCTATTACCTTTTTGTGCATCTGGAGATGCGAGCAATAGATTTGAATGATATTTTGTGGACTTGTTACTCTTTTTGTGCACTGATTGTATGAGTAATAGATTAGGATAACTTCTGTGGACCTATTACCCTTTTGCGCACTGGTAGTACGGGTAATAGATTTAAAACAAAACCTAACAGAGGTAATATAGACGTGATAGATTTTGTGGTCTTAACACCATGTCTTTTTATCCCAGGTTGGGTACATGTGTTAAGTAAAAAGACTATCGATATCAGAGGTAATATGGACGTGACACACGATAATCAAAAATAGTCTTTGGTGGACCTATTACTCTTCTGCGCACTGGTGGTACGAGTAATAGATTTTGAGACAAAACCCAACAGAGGTAATATGGACGTGATACACGATATCTTTTATTCTGGGTTGGGTACAGGTGTTAACACCATATCTTTTATTCTGGGTTGGGTACAGGTGTTAAGTCAAGAGACTATCGGTATCAGAAGTAATATGGACGTGATACACGATAATCAGAAATAATCTTTACTGGACCTATTACTCTTCTGCGTACTGGTGGTGCAAGTAATAGATTTTGAGACAAAACCCAACAGAGGTAATATAGATGTGATAGGTTTTGTGGTCTTAACACCATGTCATTTATCTCGGGTTGGGTACAGGTGTTAAGTCAAGAGACTATCGGTATCAGAGGTAATATGGACGTGATACACGATAATTAGGACCAGAAAATTTGCCCAGAGATGGCGATAAGCTTGGCAGACTCCTGTGTGATAAAGTATTAGAGTGGAAGTTCAAAGGTATCAGCATACATGACTCGCCACTCGGGGAGATACGATGTGAATCCACTCGAAGCAAATAGAGTGTGAGTTCAGAGGTACTTGGTGTACAAAACTTGATAGCCTGGGAGATTTTGTGGTTTAAGGAAGTACCAGCATATCCTTAGACATAGTATTTCTTCAGGAATTTACCGTTTATGGGCATCATGAGCAAGTCCCCATTCTGCTTCGCGAGTCGGTATGTGCCGTTGGAGAATACGGTCTCGATAATTATACACCCTTCCACTTGGGCTAGAATTTGCCTACGATTTTATGAGTCATCACCGTCGGTTTGCGAATGGTTAAGACAAGATCGCCTATTCGGAATGTCCTCTGCTTGACTTTCTTATTGAAGGCCCGAGAGATACGTGCTTGATAGAGCTCGATGCTTTGTTGAGCTTGCAAACGCTTCTCGTCTAAAGCTTCCAATTCTTGTAGCCGTCGACGGTAGGTATCATCCGACGTCAACCGGTAAGTAAGGGCCACACGAAGTGAGGGGATCTGAATCTCCAATGGGAGAACTGCCTCACTCCCGTACACTAGAGAGAACAATATATTTTTTGTAGCCGTCCGACTCGTGGTACGGTACGCCCATAAGCATTCGCCTAACTTTTCATTCCAGTCGCGCTTGATTGAAGACACGAACTTCTTGTGAAGCTTGATTATGGTCTTGTTAAATGCTTTTGCCAGACCATTAGCTCATGGGTTGTGTGCCGTTGAAGCCACATTCTGAATCTGATTCTTGTCACAGAATCGATAGAAGGCATAGCTTGTGAACTGCAGACCATTGTCATGAATGATCCTCCGTGGCAGTCCAAAATGGTGAATGACGTGATATTTTATAAAACTGATCACGTTTAATGTCTTTACCTCTGCCAGCGGAATAGCTTTCGTCCACTTGGAGAAGTAGTCGGTGATTGCAAGTATAAACCGGTGCCCTCTGGACGACGGCGGGGTGATTGGGCCAACGATGTCCATTCCTCATGCTTCAAATGGCCAAGAGGCTACTGTTGGGTTCAAGAATTCGGATGGAAGATGTATGAAATCTGTGTGGATCTGACAAGCCTTACACTTCTTTGCATAATTGACTGCGTCTGCTACCATCGTAGGCCAGTAATAACCCATCCGACGGAGACGGTCCTACAACTTTGGGCCAGGTTGGTGATCCCCACAAACGCTATCGTGAGCCTCAAGTAAGGCTTTTTTGGCTTCTGTATTTGACAGACATCTTAAAAGTAGCCTGTTGTAAGATCGTCTATATAACATTTTTGTTTTTGTGTCATAAAAGAATCTGAGAGAACGCCTTCTAATTGAAGTTGCTTCTTTCACATTCTCATACAGAAGTTTGTAGACTGCAAAGTCGATGAACGGAAGTCTCCAGTCTTGCATGTCATTGGTTATCTAGACGGAGTAACTCGTATCCAGTTGAACATTATTTTTGGGACAGACCAGCTCATGGCCTATCACGTCGACTAGATAATGAGCATAATTTGGAACCGCCAAAGAAGCGACAAGGCCTGCTAGGGCGTCGGCTTCAATATTCTGGAGTGTAGGAACATGCTCTATAAAGAACTCCTCCAAGGTTGCAATGATGGCAATTGCTGTCTGATGATAGGGAATCAGGTCCACGTTATGAACCTCGTATGAGCCTCGGATTTGATGAACAATCAACTGCGAGTCGCCATATGATTCTAGGTATTCGAATCCCACTTCTTTTGCGAGTCGAAGCCCGATGATCAAAGCGTTATATTCTGCTACATTGTTTGAATAGTGTTCTGTGAGAGAATATGCCTGATTGACCACCAATCTGGAGGAAAAAATTAATACTATTCCGACTCCAGCGATGATATCACCTTGGGGCCCCGTTCTTGAAGCACCGTCGAAGAACATTCGCCAAACGTCATCATGTGAAGTCATGTTTGAGTTAACGACTTCTCTGGGATTTCTTCCTAGATTCTGGCTGTTTCTGAGCCTGTATGGGCTGGTAGAAAGTCGGCCAAGGCTTGACCTTTGACAGCCTTCTGCGGAACGAAAACTATATCGTAGGGGGATAACAGTATCGCCCATGTGGCTAGGCGAGAACTGAGGGCACCTGGCTTGGTCCTAAGAACCCTGAGGGGATTAACTTGCGAGATAACATGGATGGTCTGTCCAGACACATAGTGTCATATTTTTTCAATGGCGAACACCAAGGCAAGACATTCCTTCTCTACGGCGGTGTACCTATGCTCCGGCCCCACCATCATTTGGCTGAGATAATAGATGGCTTATTCGTGCCTCACATCGTTGTTCTGTGCCAGTAAGTCGACAAAAGAGTGTTCCATCGCTCGTACATAGAGCAGGAAAGGCTTTTCGACGACCGGGGCTACCAGAACCGGCGGATTCGACAAGTATTTCTCAATGTCATCAAAGGCACGTTGACATTCTTCATTCTATATGAAAGAGACACCTTTCATCACGAGTTGTGTGAAGGATTGACATCGCTCTGAGAGGTTAGATATAAATCTCCTGATGTAGGCTAGTCTTCCCTGGAGGCAGCGAAGTTCACGGAGGTTCCTCGGTGGACTCATTTCCAGGATTTCTTTTGTCTTATCGGGGTCTATGTGAATGCCCCAGAAAGTAATGACAAAGTCCAAGAACTTCCCACTGGACACGTCCAGAAAGGACTTGGTGAGATTCATCTTCAGATTGTGTGCTGGCATAAGGTCGAACACTGTCCTCAAATCGTGTAAGTTATCATCCTTGGAGCAGCTTTTGACGGTGATGTCGTCAACATAATACTCCACTGTCTTGCGTAAGTGATCTCTGAAGTTGACGCTCATAGCTCGTTAATATGTAGCACCGGCATTCTTCAGGCCGAAGGGGATGACTGTGTAACAATATACACCGATCGGTGTTCGGAATGACGTATGCTTCTCATCATTAGGAGATATTTTGATTTGATTGTATCCTGAAAAGCCATCCATAGAGGACATGCATTCGAAGCCACACGTATTATCGATCATTATGTCGGTTATAGGAAGAGGGAATTCGTCCTTAGGGCATGCCACATTCAGATCGTAAAAGTCGATGCAGATTCGGATCTTTCCGTTCTTCTTGACGATTAGTACTATATTAACTATTCAGTCTGGGTGATGCTCCTCATGGATAAAACCACTAGCTATAAGCTTGTTTACTTCTGCTTCGATGGAGTTCATGATGTCCGGACGGAACTGCCGTTGCTGTTGTTTGACTGGTTTTACGTCTAGATGAATATTGAGCTTATGGAGTGCGATCTCGGAGTTTAGTCCTGTCATGTCTTCATAACTCTAACCAAAAATGTTGATGTACTCTATGTCGAGTTGCAACAACGACTCTTGCTCGCCGTCCGTCAGGCTTTTACTGACGAAGATTGGCTTTGGAGAGGATTCGTTATCGAGGTCAACTTGCATGACTTCGTCTTCAGTAGGAGGGTCCCTTTGTTCAAAGCCCTTCACCCATTGTGTATTAAGCTGTTAGGCTTATGGCTCTAGTTCAAGAGGTTCTAGTAGATCTTCGTCTTCCTCTTCAACACCAGCGAATGCCATATTGACAGACAATGTCTGCCTGAATATATCCCCAATGTTGTCATCGGAATCATATGTAGGCGAGTCGGATGAGTGAGAAAGCCAGTCGCATACCTTATCGGAGCTCTCGGGCGTTGTTGCTGGTGTAACATAACCGAGGCCGCATTTGGACTTGCTGTAATAATCCTGAGGTTTTTCAGCCAGGTCTGACAGCTCAGAGGCGATCGCCGACCGTTGTCGTAATTCAGACCTAGGGTAGCCTCCATGTCGTACCCCTACTTTTGTATGAAGTACTTGGCTTGAGGACTATACAGGTAGAGCGATAATCTTCCAGCATCGGGTTCAAGATCAAACTCTTGTGGCATGAAAGGTTGAGGACCTTCTTTTCGGCTGAAGATGATCGTGTGATCCCCGTCTCTTCTGTCTGGGACTAGGAAGTAGGCACCTTTAATTGAAGTAAGTCGGTTTGCGGTATAGACGATTGTCACCCGTGTGTGCAGGTTAATATCTAGACCGTGCTCCACAGCATACATCAGATTAAGCTTATTACACTCAGGATAGTTCAACGACAACCACTTATTGATGAAATAAGGAATTTTACTACAGGGATTACATCATCAGGAGAGGAACGATCCACCTGTACAACCAGATACTTTATGAGTTTTGCATCCTCTTCAGCAACCCCCTGCGAGATCGGAGGTTGGGATGCTGTCTTAGGCAGCTTGACCACTAAGGGTTCTGCTTGTGGCAATGGCTTGCCCGAGGGCCTCGGATCAACACTTGGTTGCTGGCTCATCTTGGAAAGACGGATAACCATCGGCTCGGCAGAGGACTTCGTGTCTTTCGATTACTTTTGACTGGATCTAAGGATCACCATCGGTTTCCCAGAGGGCCTCACATCTTCCAGTCGCCTTTGATTAGATTTCGACAATCGGAGCACCATCGGCCCTATGACGGGTCTTGGCTCCTGGCTGGACCATGGGAGACGGATGACCATCGGTTCCAACTGCGCAGCTGGGGCAGAAGAACCGGGCACCTCTTTATGCAAAGTTGCGATAAGGGGTGCGGCTTTGCTCGGTTTACGGGCCTGGAGATCAATTCTCAAAGGTTTCTCTGACCCTGTTATGGCCTCCAGTTCGTCAGATATATGCTTCTTGGATTCTTTATATAGACAAGCCTCCAAAGAGTAATAAGACTCAACCCCTTTGAAGGGATCGATGTCGGCAAATTCCGTCTTCACGAAGCCGTACTTACTAACATACTTGAAGCACTGGTGGAGTGTGGATGGCACGATCGTATAGTCATGTATCCACGATCGTCCCAAGAGGATATTGTAGGACGTATCTGCGTCTAAGACATAGCAGGTAATCTCTGTCCTCAGGTCGCCGATCTGACATTTCAATTAGATCTTTCCTAAGGGATAGCTCCTTTCCGAGTTGAAACTGCTAATGACAGTGTTGGTCGCCATATGCCGATGCATAGGTATGCCGAGGACTTGAAGCAAGCTTTTCGGGATGATGCTTATCGACGAGCCAGGATCGATGTACATCTGATCCACCTTGATATCGCCTATGTATCCAGTATAGTACAAGGGGCGATCATATAAGTTGGTCTTGATTAACATGTCCTGTGGGGTGAATAAGATGTTGGACATCGCGTCTACACAAATGTTGCCCTGGAGATCTGCTGACGAGTCTTCCCCTGTAGGTTTGACCTGGGCTAAGTAGGCGTTAGCATTCTGGAGTGCTTCGCTTAATGCAACACGAAGATCCTTGAAGAGCCCTAGGAGCTCGTATAACGACAACTTTATCGGCGTATTAGCCAGTTGTGCTAATATGTCAAAGTTGTAAGGTCTCTCCAGTCCCTGAGGTGCATCCTTACGGAGCGGCCTGTCGAAGCGGATTTCCTTCGGCTTGGACCTGTCCGCTGACGGAGGCTGAGATAGCCCCGGAACATCAGTGTCAGGTATCGTTGTCGGCTGAAGGTCTTCAACTGAACTACCCATAGTTGGCTAGACTTATTCCCCAGACCGGGTAACAACGGCTGCCGCCTCCTCAGCTTCGACTGAAATTGTATGGCAGGATTTGGACTTCCTGCCCTTTTTCTTGTAGGCTCGAGATGACACCGCCTGGGTAACTTCAGATACTAAGTCTGGGTGTACCCACATGACCTCTCTTCGTGACGTGGTGATAGGTACCAAGCCAGGCATCTGGTCCCGCACGGGGAGAAGATTAGTAACATCCATCGTTGCCCAGGGGATTGGTATTACCCCGTCTTGAGTACTTGTTAGGGAAAAGTCACCGAACTGAATTGATGCCATGTTTGTCGCCACGGTAACCTCTTCAAAATCTAACGACAGAGCTTTGGATTCGATAAGACTATGGATGTACCTCTTTAATTGAAATCAGTCATGAGTGGAATGATGAACATAGCGATAGAAGTGGCAATATTTTGGGTCCTCCATCTCTGCCGCTCGAGGCTCGTAACTTTTGGAGGGAGTTGGATCCTGTCTCCTTCTAAGAGCATGTCGAAGATAGGCTTGACATGACTATCTTCGAATGAGTAATTCACCTTGGTCTACTGAGCTTCTGCCTGCTTCTGTTCAGGCTTCTTGTTTGTGCCAGCGACTATGGCCTGTTTGCCTTTATTGTCCTAGTTATTGGAGGTTCTACCACTGTTGTTATTGGGGGTGGTACCAACATATTTTCCTTTGTCCTCTCCATCCAGGATGTATAA
The DNA here is from genome assembly GCA_029216955.1 of Iris pallida. Taxonomy (NCBI): domain Eukaryota; kingdom Viridiplantae; phylum Streptophyta; class Magnoliopsida; order Asparagales; family Iridaceae; genus Iris; species Iris pallida. Next base: position 19,029,112 of record JANAVB010037819.1, on the reverse strand, counting down.
TCCCAGATGGCGAGCCTTCTTTAACTTCGCCTACGCATTGGTGGCGCTCATGATGAAGGTCGTCCAATCCCTAAACTGATCTTCGCCCATCCAGAGGCTGATTGCGGGAAGCAACTTCTTCTGGCAGATTTCAATCAAGGAGCTTTCAGGATTGCCTTGGGGCAATCTCATTACTGTTTGGCAAAACCGCTCGATATAGTTCCTTGTTAGCTCCCTCTCCTCCTGAGCGACGTCCATAAAAGACGACATTGTCACATCGTGCCCCACTTCGTAGAATCTCTCAAGGAACATGTGCTTGAATCCGTCAAAAGAATGGATGCAGTTGTTCGGAAGGTTGCGTTACCAGTCGAATACGATCCCCTCCAATGCTCCGATGAATAATCGTGTGAGGATGGCATCGCTTTGCGGCAAATGGTCGGTTGTGACACAAAAACAAGTCATGTACCGACTAGTAGAGATCTTCTCGTCATATGAATCAATATAAAATACTTTGTATCATAGCAGAAAAGGAACATCTCTCCACGCAACGGGATACGGCTGTCGTATTCTGAGGTCCCGAGAGGAGTCTCGGGTATTGAACATTGCTCGAAGCTCCTGGACTTCCCTCCTTGCCTTCCTGGCTTCGTCTGTAGCTGAAGGAACGGATGCTCCTAAAGGATTGTCACACAAAGGAGGAGCGGTCATATTGGAGTCTGCATTTACTGTGGGTCCCAAGCTTTTTTGTCCAGGCGTCCTTACTGGTTGAGTCGGCAAGGCAGGTTTGATTTTGTCTACTGACTTAACCAGGGACAGGAGCATGGCTTTAAGTACTTCTAGACGTTGTCGATCAGTAGACCCTTCATGATTATCGCCGACCATAAAGACTGTCCGTACGTGGGTGGACGCAGAAGGGACCGTAGAAGAGGTGCTCTCCGTGTCTTACCTTCGTATCAAGAAATCTTCAGGGAATGTCAGAATGTCCTCCTCTTCGAATTCAGAAGGCGTGCCACCCCCTGCGCAGGAAGCTGCAACGTCTTGGAGAAGGCAGTCATCCTCGGGGACGTGCAAGTCCGTTGCATAATTCCAGTGGATCGCTACCCGCTGTGTATGCTCTTGGAACACTGGGTTATCGCATATATTGAGGGGACTGCTACCCCCAGCTTCATCTACCCCCAGGGCGGTCGAGGGTGCACCCCCGGGTGTTGGAAGCTTCTTTCTGGATCGAGTGCCTAGGTAGACACCCCATGTGGCTGTTGGCGGTAATCCTCTAGATGAGAGTTTCCTTGCAGTGCTGGCTGAGATTGCCGGGCTGGAAGAGTCCTTCTTCTTTCTTTCCTTGCCGGGAAGAACCTTTCGAGTTGAATTACAGAAGGCGAAAGAAAATTCCTCTTCTTCCAGAATTTGTACCTATTCCTCAAGTGGTTGTCGGACAGGTGCTGGCTGATATAGTCGTTGGAAAATGGACTGCTGATCTTTAGGTGCTGCCGACTTGTCTCTGTAGCAGTTGATGATGACCTGGGTGCAACGACCTCCCGAAAAGGGCTCATCACATGCCAATGTTGCTTCTTTCTCCACGTATTTGTGAGTAATCACCTCTCGTAAGTCGATAGCAGACTGATCTACCTTTTCATCCAATTTGTGGACTCGGGTATCCCGAGCACACGGTTGCGTAGGTATCATGTTTGCTCCCTGATCCGAGGCTAGTAAAATTACTTTCTCTCTATCATTGGACAGAGACTATTGAGACCCATCCTGTCCGTTAGCCCTGGGTGACTTGACGTGGGTAGTTCTGTATAACTTCCTTCAGGAGCCCATATAACAGTTAACGGTGCCCGCTGACGGTAAGCAGCTTGGACAGTTGACTGGCTTGTTGGGTCCGTACTGCCCTAGACTTCTTCGGCTTAGCACCCGAAGGCACATAGTAAGAAGGGTCCAGATTGGCATATTCTACATTCTCAATGGACCGTATGGGGTCAGGCCCGTATGAGAGATGGTCAAATAAATAGCATCTGACAGGGCCGTATGAGACACCCAGTTTGCGGCCAGGATTGGCTGCCGTATGGGCCATCTGCCTACAGCCAGAGTTGGCTGCCGTATGGGCCATCTGTCTCTGGCCAGAGTTGGCTGCCGCATGGGCCATCTGCCTATGGCCAGAGTTGGCTGCCGCATGGGCCATCTTCCTGCGGTCAGAGTTGGCTGCCTCATGGGCCATATGCCTGCATCCAGAGTTGGCTGTCGCATATGTAGACTGCCCATCTCTCTTATACGGCCTCTTCCTCATCTGCATGGATTTCTCTTGTGCCTCCAAAAGCTCAGCATCGTAGTATTTTTTTGCTAGATTTGGGGACAGTGGGGTTCTCTGTGGTCGAAAGTAAGGCCGCAGGAGAGCTTTGATCACCGTCTTAGGCAGCAGAAGGAGCTTCTTCGAGAACCTGGTCGGGGGCAACAGTTTTACGCCTCGACATCCTGCGGGTTCTCTTTGGGTTGGCTCACTTCTGCGATGGGCTGTCGCTCCCTTCCGAGAGCATTTCTTATGCTCGTTGGTCAAAATGAACCACAAGCATTTACTGCATAGAGCTGAGCTTTGACGCGTCAGATTGCGTCACCAACTTCTCATCAGAGGAGAAGGAAGTCCCCAGCAGAGTCGCCGTCGTGTTTGCCATTAAATATCAAAAAAATTACAAAGAAATTGAACTTGATTGCAAACTCGCTTGTACAAAAGAAAGCCTAGAAATAAACCCTAGGAAACAATCTAAGTACAATTATTTAGTTTTTGATTCTGGGGGGTGATATTGGAGGCTCGGGAAAGTGTAGCAACTCTGCCTTACTCCTTGGACTATCAGACACAGTCTTTACTCTCGAAATTTTTTGCCAACCTTTAGTTACCAACATTTTGCAGGGTGTGGCACCTTGCTATTTATAGTGATTCCTGCAATAGCAGATTTTGGGCCGCATAAAGGGGCACGTGGCCACGTGTCTGTAACAGCACACAAAGACTCGATCTTGGGCTGCTAGCTGGTGGAGGGTTGTTAAAATTTTATTGTAGCGCATCTGTGTGGTTGAGACTTGGTCAAATTGCTATGTGTCCCTTCCACAAAGTAGAGTCTGACTCATTTTGGCCGTATAGTGGCTTTAGGGGCGTTGCTTCTGCGGCTCGGCTCTGTTTTGTCGTATGAGATCGTTGAGAACCTTGCTTCTGCGGCTGGGCTCACTTGGCTGCATGGGATCTATGGGAACCTTCCCTCTGCGGCTCAAGTCCCCTTAGCTGCATGGGGCTTTCAAGAGCCTCGCTTATGCGGCTTAGTTTCGCTTGGCTGCATGGAGTCTTCATGAGCACTACTTCTGCGGCTTAGTTTTGCTTGGCCGCATGGAGTCTTCATGAGCACTGCTTCTGCGACTTAGTTTTTCTTGGCCGCATGGAGTCTTTACGAGTACTGCTTCTGCGGCTTAGTTTTAATTGGCCGCATGGAGTCTTCATGAGCACTGCTTCTGCGGCTTAGTTTTGCTTGGCCGTATGGAATGATGATATGCATAAACTCCATCTTTTCTATGCTTCTACAATTCTATATCTGACCAGAGGTAATACGGACGTGGAAGGATATATAACATTAGGTAGGAGTGGATAATTTAGAGGTAATATGGACGTGATTATCCTTGATGAATGCTTTGCTCAGAGGTTATATGGACGTGGCAAAATGTTTTTTAATCATCTTACTGGGGAAATTATTATCAGAAAATAGTTCAGAGGTAATATAGATGTGACTTATTTTCGTTAGACCGAGTTTCGACAGATTCAAAAACAAAAATAATTCTACTGGAGAATCTTTTTTTAGAGGACCTATTATCCATGGCGTATTCAAGACCCTTAAAATACGGATAATAGTTAAATGATTTTTTTAAATCACATAAACATTGTACTGTATATTTACGTGACTGAAAATATTTGAACATTATTTACAAAGGTTACACATAATATTTCTTCAGGAACTTGTCGTTGATCGGTATCATGAGCAAGTCACCATCAGGTTTGGTTAGTCGATATGCACCGTTAGAATATACTGATTCTATAACGAAAGGACCTTCCCATTTAGGCTAGAATTTTCCTTTTGTCTTGTGCATCATGACCATTGGTCTTCTTACTGCTAAGACCAGATCGCCAACTTGGAAGATTCTTTCCTTCACCTTTTTATTAAAGGCTCTGGAAAGGCGTGCTTGGTATAGCTCAATACGCTACTGAGCTAATAAGCATTTTTCGTCTAGCGCTTCGAGTTCTTGTAGTCGCAGATGGTAACTTTCTTCGGCAGTCAACTCACTGGCTAAGGCTACTCGAATAGAAAGAATCTGGATTTCTAGGAGAAGAACTGCTTCGCTCCCATAAACCAGAGAGAATGGTGTACTGCCTGTTGGAGTCCGGACCGTTGTACGAAGGGCCCATAGGCATTCGCCGAGCTTCTCATTTCAATCGTGCTTGTTTGAAGACACAAACTTCTTGAGAAGTTTAATGATGGTCTTATTGAAGGCTTCTGCTTACCCATTAGTCGTTGGATTATATGCAGTAGAGGCTACATTCTGGATTCGATTCTTATCGCAGAACCGATAGAATGCATGACTCATAAATTGTGGACCGTTGTCATGGATGATCCTGCGAGGTAGGCCAAAGCGATAGATAACGTGATGTTTGATGAAATTGATCACGTTCGACGTCTTCACTTCAGTGAGCGGTACAGATTTTGCCTATTTGGAGAAGTAATCGGTTATAGCTAGGATGAACCGACTTCCTCTAGAATATGGTGGGCTGATTGGGCCTATGACGTCCACACCCCAGGCTTCAAAAGGCCAAGATGCTGCCGTCGGGTGTAGACACTCCGAAGGTTGATGAATGAAGTTGGCGTGGAACTGACAAGCCCTATACTTCTTTGCATATTCAACAGCATCTGCTATCATCGTGGGCCAAAAATAACCCATTCGTCTGAGGCGATCTTGTAATTTAGGGCCTGGTTGATGTGCACCACAAACTCCGTTGTGAGCCTCACGGAGTGTATGTTTGGCTTTTGTGTCTGATAAACATCGTAACAGTAGCCCGTCGTAAGAGCGTTGGTATAACATTTTGGTAGCTGTATCATAGTAAAATTTAAGGGATCGCCTTTGGACAGACGCTGCTTCCTTTGGATCCTCAGGGAGGATTCCGTAGATGGCGTAGTCTATGAAAGGAAATCTCCAGTCTTTAACGTTGACATTTGTTTCTGTTGCATAATTGTGATGAATATGCAAGGCATCCTTCACACAGAATAATTTTCGACCAGACACTGTGATCGAATGCTGAGTCTTGACAGGAGCAGTCAGGGAAGCAGCAAGACCGGCTAAATCATCTGCTTCTATATTCTGTAATCGAGCGACCTGCTCGATGAAGAATCCAGCGAAAGTAGAAGCCAATTCGATTGTCGCTTTGTCATATGGGATGAGGTCTTCGTGATGAACTTCATAATCCCCTTGGACCTGACTAACTATTAGCTTAGAATCACCGTAAGCTTCTAGATAGTCAACTCTCAGTTATTTTGCCAATTGAAGGCCGATCAGTAGGGCATTATATTCAGCTACGTTGTTAGTACAGGGTTCCACGAGAGAATATACATGGTGTATAACCAGATGGTCGGGTGACACAAGCACGATGCTTACTCCGGCCACGATATTTCCTTTAGGTCCTGTTCTTGATACACCGTCAAAGAACATTCGCTAAATGGGGATTTCCTCATTTGAGGTGTTAGACTCCACTACTTCATCGAAGATTTCATCGTAGAGTTTTGAAGATTCTGGCACTTGATGAGCTACTAGGAAATCAGCTAACGCTTGGCCTTTTACTGCCTTCTGGAGGACGAACAACATATCATATGGAGTCAACAGCATTGCCCATGTAGCTAAACAGGAATTGAGAGAACCCGATTTAGTCATGAGTATTCTGAGAGGATTGACTTTAGATATGATATAGATAGTCTGCCCTGACACATAGTGGCGTGTCTTCTGGATAGCAAATACCAGTACGAGACATTTCTTTTCCACAGGTGTGTATCTGTGCTCGGCACTCAACATCATGCGGCTGAGGTAGTAGATTGCCTGTTCATGGCCGCCTTCATTCTTCTGAGCTAATAGGGCACCAAGGGAATGGTCCATAGCATGAACATATAGTAAGAAGGGTTTTCCCATTATTGGAGCCACCAATACTGGGGGCTTGTGAGATACTTCTTCATGTCGTCAAATGTGCGTTGACATTGTCAAGTCCAGACGAAAGATACTCCTTTCTTCATGAGCTGAGTAAACGGTTGACACCTTCCAGAAAGTTTTGAAATGAATCGTCTGATGTAGGCTAGCCTTCCTTGAAGTCTGCGTAGCTCTTTGAGATTTCTTGGAGGATGCATATCGAGGATAGCTTTCACTTTCTTCGGGTCAAGATATATACCTTTTGAAGTGATAACAAAACCAAGGAACTTAGCTGGAGACTCGCAGAAAAGACTTGGTTGGATTCATCTTGAGTTGGTGTGCACGCATTAGTTCGAACACCGTTTCCAAGTCTTGGAGGTGGTTGCCCTTGAGACAACTTTTAACTGCGATATCATCTATGTAGCATTCTACTGTTTTACGTAAATGATCGCAAAAAATTGTGTTCATGGCTCGCTGGTATGTCGCCCCTGCATTTTTCAATCCGAAGGACATCACCGTATAGCAGTATACCCCCAACGGTGTTCAAAAAGATGTGTGTTTCTAATCGTCGGGGAACATCTTGATCTGGTTGTAGCATGAGAACCCATCCATGAAGGACATCCGTTCGAAGCCGCAAGTATTGTCGATCATTATGTCGATGATCGGTAGAGGGAACTCATCTTTTTGGCATACAGAGTTCAAATCGAGGTAATCGATACAGACTCGAACTTTACCATTCTTTTTCATAACTGGCACAACATTAGCGACCCAGTCAGGGTATTATTCTTCGCGAATGAACCCGCTTGAAATAAGCTTCTTGACTTCACTCTCGATGGCCTCCATGATATCTGGTCGGAATCGTCGGTGCTGCTGCTTCACTGGCTTAGCTTTGGACGTGATATTTAGGCGATGCATAGCAACTTTAGCGTCCAAGCCTGGCATATCTTCAAAGCTCCATGCAAACATGTCAATGTATTCTCTTATAAGCTGCATAAGAGATTGTTGTTCTTTGCCAGACAGATTTTTGCTGATGAAGATTGGTTTAAGAGATGATTCATCTCCTAAATTAACTTAGACGACTTCGTCTTCGGTAGGTGGTTCACATTGTTCGAAACATAACTCCTATCTAGTATCCATCTTTTGAGCCCATTGTTCAAGCTCGATCGATTGGACATCATCTGCAATTTGGTCAACTAACACCATTTTGACGGGCAAAGTTGCTTTGAACATGTCTCCAATGTTGGAGTCTGAATCCCAAAGGCAGGAATCAGAAGAATGAGAACAATGATCTGCTTCGACGTCTGATCCTTCAAGAGTTGTTGGAAGAGTGACATAACCCAAACCAACACTATTTTGTTGATAGTAGTTCTCGGGTTTGCCGGGAGGTACAAAGTGACGTATTGGCAATCGTCGTCCCCGATCGTAGTTTAGCCCCTGGTTGCTTTTTATATCATATCCCATGTTCTGGATGATATTCTTGGCCTGCCAACTATATCGGAAAAGTTGGTTTTTTCCAGAGTTATAGTCAACTTCAGTGTTGTGATTGGGAGAAGTAGAGTCCAGAATGAACTTTGATAATCAATTCTTTACCCTTATTTCTAGCTGGAACGATAAAGTAGTGGATATCTTCTGGCCAGACTTTTTCTCGTAGATGAGGCATGGTAACCAATATACAGAGATGTGGTCCTATGGCGTACTCTAGGGCGTATATCGTATCTATGTACTGGTTTACAAATTGGTAGATATCGGAGTAATTCAAAGATAAACCTTTACTTAGAAAATAAATAAGTTCTTCTTTAGGGATAACATCATCCACTGAAGGTACATTATTTTGAGTATTAATATACTTATTGAGAGGATCATTGTCTAGAATAAGAGCCACAGACTTGGCCAAGTTCACCACATAGGGTAACTCTTCAAGATTGGGAGGACGGACTTCAGCAGGTTCCACCCGAGGTATTTTGTGGAGAGTGATGGTCAATGGTTTGACTTTATCCGGATTCTTTTTTTAACCCAGATGGTAAGAGGTTTTGGCATACTTTTTGGAGTAGTACATCTTTTGACTCAGATAATCAGGGGACCATCACTGGAAGATGAACTCACTTCAGCTTCATCGTTAGCCTCGTTACCATCGTCTTTGGGAGGCTAAGATTGATAATGTACCAAATCTCTGTATTACGTCCTTAAAATGATCGACATCGACAAACTCCGTCTTCACGATGCCATCACATTGACATACTTGAAGCACTGGTAAAGTACAGAAGGAACGATCATGTTCTCGTATATCTATGGACGTCCCAACAAGACGCTGTAGGATATATTGGCGTCGATTACATAGCAAGAAACCTCTGTTCGAAGATCACCAATCTGGCACTTGAGACAGATCTTGTCCAGCGGGTGGCTTCTCCCAGCATTGAATGTCATGATAGTTGTATTGGTTGTAGATAGATTGTTCAGAGGGATTCTTAGAATTTGGAGTAAACTTTTAGGAATGATGATAAGGGAGGAACCTGGATCAATATGCATCCGATCCACCTTAATCTCCCCGATATACCCTGTATAGTACAGAGGTCTATCATGACGATTGTTTTTTAGTAGCATGTCCTCCTGTAAAAAGGTGATATTGGGCACCACTTCCATAGTATTATGGCAGTGAGGACAGGAGACTGGATCTTCAGCGGGAGCTTTGACTTCAGCGAGATAATAGTCGACATGTAGTAATGCCTCAATTAAGGCCTTCTGCGTTTCTTTGGAGAGTCGTAATAGATCGAACACCTGGCAGGTATATTGGTCAGCTGTGCTAGTATGTCAAAATTGTAAGGCTGATCCATGCCTTCGGGAGTTGGCGCCTTCAGAGACTTGTCAAATTGCGTCTCCTTCTGCTTGGCTTTGTCGGTAGTTGAGGGCTTAGATAGATCGGCTTCTGAACTTATGGGGGCAGTAGGAACTTAAGAAGGTACTGCTTTTTCTTGTGCGGGGTCATAAGTACGTAGATAAGCCTTCCCAGATCGCGTCTCGCCAGATAGAACTTCATAAATAGAAGAAGACACCATATGGCATGATTTGTATTTCTTGCCCCTCTTTACTTTGGAAGATACCACCACCTACGTCATTTTTTGTACAAGTTGATCTCACCATGTTCAGTTATGAGTGGCACCAAAGTTGAGTTGCGAGCTAGCGGTAGGTTGAGGACTTCCATTATTGCTTTGGGGATTGAGACTACGCCGTCTTGGACTTCTGTGGGAGAAAAGTTACCAAATTGAACATAGATCATGTTAGAAGATACGAGCTTGTCTTCAGCATCGAGGTTGATCACTTGGCTGTCGATAAGCTGCTGTATTTTCTTCTTCAGGACGATGTAATCCTTGGTAGAGTGGTACACGTACTGATGATAAGGACAGTACTTGGGATCGTTGAGTTAGTTCGCCTCTGCTGGACGTCGTGGTGGAGGCAATGTCAGTTTATTACCCTTTGTTAATGTGTGAAAAATGGTAATAACATCATCCTCGTCAAAGAAGAAAGTCTCTTTAGGTTTGTCAAGAGCGCCCTGAGAATTGGAAGCTCCCTTGGAAGTGTCGACCTTCAAGACTTCTTTTCCTTAATCCCCACGGACAGGGATAGTCTAAGGGTGCTTGCCGTTGTCTTCAGATTTGGGTGTCTTCAACCCCGATAATTCCAGATTAGGGACGCTATTTTCAGCAACATCAGCGGCCCCAATGAAAGCAGGCCATGTATCGTACTTATGTATACCCAAACAGAACTTCACTGTAGGAAGGAAGTTATGTCGACAAGTATCCATGAGTTATGAGTCTGGTATATCGAAGGTCATCTTCAATGCTAGTCGTCTGAAGCGATCGATGAAAGCAATTACAGATTCAATCCTCTTTTGCTTGGTCTCGATGAGGGTGGACATACTAACATACATGCCACTCTCATAAAACCTATTGAGAAATAACCTCTCCAAATCTTTAAAGGAATTAATACAACCATCAGACAGACTACAGAACCATTCAAAAGCTACCCCTGCAAGGTGCTAATAAACAGCTTTGATAAGAACGGATCTTCTCGGGTTAAATATGGCGTCTGCGTGTTGAAGTATGTCATGTGTTGGCGAGGAGAAGTCATCCCGTCAAATAAATTTAGCATAAGTGGCTTGTAGTTAGGAGGGCAAGTAGCATTCTCCCATTCATAAGGATAAGGTTGAGATATCCCCATCTTCTAAAGCTCGTCTTTGTGTGAGATGGTCTCGAGAAAGGCAACAAGAGAATCAATTATATCTTGTTGATTGAACAGATATTGAGAAACGACAATTGTACGATTGTCAGGCGTCGTTGGTAAATGACCACCCCCAGCATTTACAAGATTTAGAGGAGGCACAACGGAATGATACTTCTTCTGTATTGAAGGAGGTTTGTTGCTATTATCCGGACTAACGTGTGCTGAGACGTTTGGTTGAGGTGGAGGAACAGCCCAAGCAGCTTGGACCCCCATGATAATGGTAAGCATATCAGTGATCTTGGTAAATGCTGTTTCAAGACCCTCTAGTCGTTTGTTGGTCTGATCACTGGCTTCTTCAGGTCTCTCTCCATCCGCCATGTATATAGATAACATACGAGGATGAACAGAGAAAACATTACAACTGGTACTAATACTTTTTGTCTTTGAGTTGAAAAGTCCCTCGTCTTCAGATAGGGTTGGTAGATAGTCACCGTCAGACTCGGAGAGATCATCGTCATCTGGAAGGCTACCCCCAGTGTGAAGGTCATCTGCTTCAGACTCTGAGGGAATACTACCCCCAGCTGAAGGATTATTACCTCCAGCTTGGGAGTCCTCGTCATCTATACGAAATCTCGTCCTTGACCGAGTACCCATATAGACTCCTTCAGATGTAACAGCTCGTTGGCTATTTGTTGTCAGACCTCTTCTTTTTTTGTTCGTAGAACTGAGAGAAAAAATTGGGTTCATGGTCCACCTTCTTTGATTGGGGCTCCCATAAGGAGGACCCCATGAGGCCATGTTAGATGAAACACACAGCGGCTTTTCATCATCAGAGCGATACAGTCGTCGAAATATGGACTGTCTCTGAGGCACTCTCGTTGCTTTGGAGCAGCAACAGTTGATGACAATACTGGTGCACAGATGTACACCATGAATTGCCGTATCCTACTTCGCGTTACGCTTATAATTTATCATGTCGCATAAGTCAGCGGAATAGAGTTTTGCCTTAAAACTCTTGTCACATGCATCCATGAGCTTTGCATATGGGTTTGTAAGGAAAGTTGGCACATCCGGACTTAGTTCACGTGCAGGGGCAACCCCCATACCTAAGTTCTCCTTGAAGACAGCCCCGTGCTATACGCATTAGGGCCTGTCTTTTTGTTGTGGGCGCATAGACCCTGGAGTCTGCCTTTGGATACATGCTTCCGAGAAGTCTTGGCAGCATGTCTGAGCTTCCTGGATGTGGGTGCATAGTATGGGTCAGCAGAGCTTATACACATGACCCTGGGCGCATAGTCTGTCGAAGACATAACTCTTCTGGCCAGAGTTATGCGCCCACACACCCTCTTGGGCGCATAGCTTTGGACACAGGCTTGGTGAAGCAGCGCTATTTCCTCCCTATTTTGTCTCCTTCGTTTGTGAGCCTCACTGCGTTTGCCCAGAGCGTCGAACACTTCGATTCTTGGCATCGTAGTATTTTTCTTTGCCAAGTATCGAGCGTTGAACACTGTTGTTGATTGCACAAGAGAGAAGTCGCTGGGCTAGTAGATCCCAGAATGGTATGTGCCTTTTTAATTTCAGGAGCCTCCGTGGCAGAGCTATGTGCCCACAGAGGAGCTCCATGGGCCCACGTAGAAGGCCTATGCACCCACGTGACAGAGTCCTTCGGTTGTATATCTTCTACGATATTGGCAGGATATGCACCACGAGCCTTCGGAAGCCAAGTCTTGCGAGACTTGTTTGGCTTCACTAATTTTGAAGGAGTAGAGCCGTCCCTTAAGAGCATCTCTTCAAACGCCTGCTGATCGAGCTTCACGAAGTGCTCCCCACTTTATCGGTATCTGATTGCATCACCACCTTCTTGTCAGAGAAAAAGGTAGTCCTCAGCAGAGTCGTCATTTTTGTCGACATACATAAAAAAGAAGAAAAAATACTATCTTTTCTTATTGGCGCAAGGCACCACAAATCGAGTATGACTGAGAGATCCTGTGCTGAGCACCCCGTAGTACAAAAAGAATTCTGGAGAATGGAACAATGAAGTTCGAACAACAGTTGCTCCTTTACTCCGTTGACACTTCGATTACAAAAGTAGGAGAAAACCTAAGAAAATTGCTAACTCTCGGCTCACTGGCAAGAAGTGCAGCAATTTGGCTCTTAAAATGCTCTCCGTTCTGTCCTTTGAAGAGGTATGAGACTCCTTTTTATAGTTATTTCCATGCTGGAATGATGTTATACGCCCATATGAAAAAATATGCTGATTTTCATGTGGGCGCATAGTCCTGCTTTGGGCACATAAAGTGTAGGCGCATGCAGACTGTGTGATCGTGGGTTGATCTCTGGGTTGACGTGGCCGCATGCTTCGGTGCATGACTGCTCGTGGAGACTGACATGGCCATATGCTTCGGTATAAGATTGTTTGTGAGTTTGACCGAGTCGGAGGCTGTCCTGACTTGGGCGCATAGCCTGAAATAGGGCTATGCGCCCCTTTCTGGAGGAGTCCAGTATGGGCGCATAACTTGCTCTGGTGACTTGGGCGCATGTGGGCTGTCTTGGCTTGGGCGCATTTGTCTTCCTGGCTTGGGCGCATATTACTCCCTAGCTTGGGCGCATATGACTCCCAGGCTTGGGCACATGGTTATCAAGATTGCTAAAATTTTTATTCTTCTACAGCCGCCAGATGCTGCCATCGGGACTGTTGCTGAGACGGAAGACGAGGCGTTGGCAATTGGTGCTGGCAACCGGCCCGAAGGGGCTCTGGGAGGAGTCTCTATTGAGCTGACCCACGTAATCGACATAGAGGAGCCAGTACAGCTGCCGAGTCCTACCCTTGCTCCTATTACAAGGGACCCTCATATTAGCGAGGCCTACGTGACAGGCCTTGATACTGGCGAGGCATCCGTTATAGAGGATCTTGCTTATGTCCTCTAGAGAACCGTAACTGGGGCTGCTCTGCCAGAGGTATCGCCTCAAGTGCGTCCTAGTCCCGGCGTCGTCGGAGGATAATTCGGGCCGGTGGATACTTAATCTTGGTGGAACTTAGGTCAGAGCCTCGTCAGAAAAAATTCGACCAAGGCACCTCGGTGGCTGGAAGCTCAATTGGAGGGGAGACGATTGCCCCGCCTCTCAGGTCGTGTGTTGGCCTTCAGACAGTTGCTCCTCTACCAGCTTCCGTAGGTCCGTCGATGATGATGCCCCCAATGACGCCTCTAACGTCAGTCGAGGCAGACTACTATGTGAATCTTAGTGTTGAGAGCTATGCTGGAGCGTGGCCGATCTTTTGCAATGGCTAGGACGTTAGCACTCTTACATGTAGCCGCAATAAGATCCTACTTGGGTTTCGAGGCTATGACCGAGGATGTAGAGGCAACACCTAGTCGAGCTTCAATTCGTCAAGAAAATAACCTCACATCTCTTGTGGAGGAGGAGACGACTATGCTGTTGTTTGAGGTTTTTGAAGCTAAGTCAGCTTATTTAGCCAGCCGAGTAGCTCTGGAACACGACTTGGACGAAGCCAGCACCAAGAAGCATGAGCTTGCAGTCGTTGAGGAGACTCGAGTCAACATGCAAAATATCTTAGACCAGCATCTGACGGAGGTTGATGAGCAAATCTGTCTCTCTAGGAACAACGGGCTTAACTATTGACTGAGTCATAACAGGTGGCTACCAAGCAAGCAACCGTTCGCAATAAAGCAAAGGAGTATGCTCGACATGTGGCCAGTTTGACCAAGAATAGGGAAAAGTTGGACGCCAAGTATGCAAAATTTATCGCCTATTAAGATGAGGCGATGGTACGCCGCGAAGCTGAATGTCGGGCTTCAGCAAGTGTTCACGCTCGGGCTCAGGCCTTGAAATGTCGTATTGGCGAACTGTGTACCAATCCTTAACTTTTTTGTTCTTTTTGTTTGTCTTTTTTTTTCAAAAGGAATATTTTGTAATGTAATCTGCTTTTCCTTTTTATATAAAAAAAGTAAAGACTTTTCCTTGCTTTTTCTCATTCATGAATTTTGTTGAAATGTCGATCCTATCAGAGGTATTATGGATGTGATATGGTGGAAGTCGATTTGTAGGAATGTTTACTCAGAGGTAATATGAACATTTTTAACACCGAATTGTGGTAGAGTTATCTTACTCAAAGATTATACGAACGTGAAAAGATATGACTCTGTGGGGATTCTGAAAACAACTCAGAGGTGATATGGACATGGTCATTTACTGTTGGGGATATAGCGATCCAGAGGTTACTAAGTATAGATGTCACTCGAAGGTCGTATGGACATGGTGGACATTGACTTAGAAGTATCTTACCCAGAGGTTATATAAACGTGGTAAGATAGAATTTTGTATGGAAGTAGAGAATAATTCGGAGGTAATATGGACGTGACTATTTTCTACTAGGAAAGATTATCGGATGTCCTAGAGCAACTGTGCTCCGATGAGCCGTTCGCTGAATTTAGGTGGAGAGAAATGACAAAGGGGTAATTCAGAGTTAATATGGATGTAAACTGTGTTAAGGAGAGAGTTTTGTGACCCTTGCTCAGAATATGGCATCCGGGTATTTGGGGGCAACTCGCCCTATTACTCATTTTATTTGACACCGTTGGGGATATGATGCAGCAAAGAAAACTTTGTACTTTTATTAGGCTCTACTGGGGATAGAAAACTATATGCTAGGACTAGACATAGTACTTTTTGAGAAACTTTTCATAGATCGAAATCATTAGCACATCTCCATTAGGCTTCATAAGCCGGTAGACGCCGTTAGAATACACCGGCTCTACCACGAATGGGCCCTCCCACTTGGGCTGAAACTTTCCAGCTATCTTATGGGTCATGACCATTGGTCTTCTTACTGACAACACTAGGTCACCCACTTGAAATGGCCTTTCCCTAACCTATTTGTTGAAGGCTCCAGAAATTTGAGCTTGGTATAGCTCGATGGGTTGCTGGGCTAGAAGCCGTTTTTCGTCCAATGCTTCAACTCTTGTAGTCGACTACATTGGTTGTCTTCCTATGTCAACTGGTTAGTGATGGCTATCCTTAGAGAGGAGATCTAGATTTCTAGGGGAAGGACTACTTCTCTCCCATAAACCAGAGAAAATAGCGTATTGTCAGTTGAACCATTGTGTGATAAGCCCAAAGACATTCGCCCAGCTTCTTATTCCAGTCATGTTTGTTGGACGACATGACCTTCTTGAGTAGCTTGACAATTGTTTTGTCGAATGCTTCCACCAACCCATTTGCCGCTGGATTGTAGGCTGTCGAAGCTATGCTCTAGATTCACTTTTTATCACAAAATCGATGGAAGGCCTGGCTCAAAAACTGAGGGACATTACCGTAAATGATCCTTTGAGGCACCCCGAAGCGGTAGATAATGTGGTGCTTGACAAAGCAAATCATGTTGGAGGTTTTTTACTTCAACCAATGGTATCTCCTCTGTACACTTAGAAAAATAGTTGGTGATGGCGAGGATGAACCGGTGCCCCTTAGATAACGGAGGGCTGATCGGTCCAACGATGTCCATAGCCCATGCCTCGAATGGCCAGGCCGCAGCCGTTGGGCATAGGAACTCGGAAGGTTAATCGATGAAGTCGGCATGTAGGTGACATGCTATATACTTCTTGGCATACTCATTAGCATCTGCCATCATCGTGGGACAATAATATCCTCTACTCGGCCCTGCAACTTAGGACCAGGGTGGTAAGCTCCACAAGTACCATCATGCGCTTCCCGGAGTGCATTCTTTGCTTCTGTATTCGATAGGCAACAAAGAAGGAGTCCGTTATAGGAGCGACGATACAACATTTTAGTAGCTGTATCATGATATAATCGGAGAGAGCGTGTCCTAACAGAACTAGCTTCCTTCGAGTCATCGGGTAGGATTTCGTAGTCTGCATAGTCTATAAAGGGGAATCGCCAATCCCTAACATCAACATTAGTGTCTGTTTATAGAGAGTGATTCAGACACATGCATAGGTTATTCTTAGGACACACTAATCTTGGCCATTCATAGTGACAAAGCTTGTAAAGAAGTAACGAGGCCAGCAAGAGCGTCGACTGATAGGTTTTGTAATTGGGGTACATGTTCTATAATGAACCCTGTAAATGTGGAGATTATTTCGACTGTCGCCTGATAGTAGGGAGCAAATCTTAATGTTGGACCTCGTTGTTTTCCATGAACCAAAGTTAAAGAAATTTTTGTATTTTAAACGTATAAAAGAGTACATAAAACTTCTAAACAGGAGATCTAGGTACAAATTTTTTTAGGGAAGTGTGACGAGGGAGATCGAGCACTGAGTGGCTCTTTACTCCATTGATGATCTGACAACGAACTGAACTTGCCCTAACTTTTTGATGCCTGTGAGTGGTAATCTGGGTTGCCAATCAAAAAGGCGTCGAAGCCTCTTGAATGAAGAAAGAATTCTTCCTTTTATAGGCCTTATATATATGATATACGAGAGGATTTCTGACGCACTGGAGCGCCGCGCATGCAAATCTTTGAGAAAATCTGTTGTAACTGCTCCGTAAGAGCTGCTATTGAGCTGACACGCGACGGTTGTTAGAGTTCTCCATTATCGAGATCTAGGACAGTTAGCATCCTTCATCAACATGACCGAGTATCTGACACATGACGCATATCCATTGCTCGACTATCTTACTCGAATGAAACTAAATAGATTTCGCTCCTATCGAAAGAACAACGGCTTAAACAAACTGAGTTCTGATCTTGTCTCAGGAGTGGCAGTTTGAATAATTGGGTTTGATTGTATCTGAAAAGATACAACTGTTTAAACAAACTAAATCTGATTGTATCTAAGGGGAGACTACTGTTCGAGTAAACTGGATGTGATTGTATCAAAAAAGATACGGATGCCATACTGGCTACAGAGTATGATGCCATATTGTGATGGAGCTGCGTGCTATACGAGTTGCACTTTTGGGCAACAGCGAAGTCAATGTACTTTTGGGCGACGAGAAGACTGTGCTTCTGAGGCAACGAAGTCACTGCACTTTTGGGCGACAAGGAGACTGCTTATGAGGCAACAAAGTCACTACACTTTAGGACAACGAGGAGACTGTGCTTCTGAGGCGACGAAGTCACTGCATTTTTGGGTGATGAGGAGACTGTGCTTTGGAGGCGACGAAGTCACTACGCTTTTGGGCGATAAGGAAACTGTGCTTCTGAGACAACAAAGTCACTGCGCTTTTAGGCGACGAGGAGACTGCTTCTGAGGTGACAAAGTCATTATGATTTTGGATGACTCTAAGAGACCAGAGAAGGAACCGTTAAAGGGGCTGCACTTCTGGGAAGCACATAGAGATCAATAAAGAAGTCGTTGAAGGGGCTGCACTTTCAAGAAGCTCTGAAAGACCAATAAAGGAGCTGTGAAGGGGCTGCGCTTCTGGAAGCTCTAAGAGACCAATGATGGAGCCATTGAAGGGGATGCACTTTTGGTAGGTCTAAGATACCAATTAAAGAGGCGTTGAAGGGGCTACAATTCTGGAATGGACTGAAGAAGCTGCGCTTTTACGAAGCGCCGAAGTCGCTGTGCTCCTAAGATGATTAATAATTGCCTTTGAGCAGCTGAGTCAACATCTTCTTAATTACTACCATTTTGGGAGGGGGCACGAGAAGTGGTAGCCTTAGATTTATTCAAATGAACCTATTAAATGAGATTTATTGTGTTGAGTCCTAGGTTTGTCCGATTAGTTCAGAGTCTTTTGACCGACTGCCACGTAGCGTGTGGGTTGGACCACACATCCGTTATAAAGAGGAGCTTTTGGGTAAGTCTTTGCCCATAGCTTCTTGGTATTCCTCTGCCATGGTCGACCCCGACTTAGCTTCAAATGGCTATAGGCCTTGTATAAGTCAACTGTTGGTTGTAGATCTCTTCGTTCAAAGAAGTTGTAGTCTTGGTGAAGGACAACTTCTGAGTTTCGAGATGCATTTGAGTATTTGGCATAAGGGGTTCGAACCTGAACAACATCTTGCAGGTCTTCGAGGTCCAAGATATCGGGCTTGGATTGATTGCCAATCAGAAGTGCCACAAGTTGTGCTCTACCCTACCCAAATAAATGTTTTATTAGCCATATTAGAGCGGGGGAGCTGCACACCTTATTAGGCTGGAAGAGCCACAGGTTCTGCTGTAAGCTTCGAGCAGGAGCTGCGTCCTTGTTCTACCTTGTAGCTGACTAAAAAGTGGCTCTGACGAAGAAGTGATTCGCTTTAACACTGCTGCGCTTTGGGGACTGTACACAATGTGCACTTTTAGGTCTTAGTCTTTATATGTAATCATGAGGAGTCTGTAATAGATCTTTGTAAACATGATTTTAATAAATAATTTTCCTTTGTACACTATCTTTTTGTAGTCTGATTTTTTATGTGCGCAACAATTTAGGTGTCTCCTGCGCTTCTGATGTCTTCTTTGCTTTTGTAGATGCTATATTTTTTATATTTCTACAAGACCACCTTCAAAGTTTTCAAACTTGAACAAGTTTGAACACTTTGAACAGAAGCATGGAATGACATATGTCATAAAGAGTATGTAGTGCACTGCTGACTGGCTGTCATCAACAATGACTGTCAGCATTAATGCTTCGAGCCGTCGTTTCATTTAAAAATAATGCTGACTCCTCTTTTTAGAAAGAAGATCCGTCATGATTTTTTTTATCTCTACGTTGTTCGAAGCGTTTCTTCAAATACGAAGGGTCTCTTTTGTCTTTATCTGCTGACGTGGCTTCGCCTTATAAATAGGGCTTTCTTCGGAGAGAGAAAGACTTTCTGCCATTGCTGTTCTCTTTCAAGCTTTTTCAGAAAGAAATTTCTTCTTCTTCCTTAAACCAAAAACCTTGCTTTACTGTTATAGCCCCTAAGAGATCGAGAGACCCTAGAGCTTCCAAAGTGGCTACGGCGAGCATGAAAAAGGCCAGGGAGAAGCGGCCGGCCATGGAGGCTGTCGATGTCGACGACTCTCTGGTTGCTGATGCTAGAGTGCATGGGGACGTGCGACCGCCTGTTGCAAGTAGGTGTTCGATGACGTCGATGCCTTATTTTGCTGATTCATATGAGCATTTACTTCTCGGAGCAGCATCTCGAAGATGTGTTAACGCTATTCCTACTGATGCGCATGGGCACTACTCTTCAGAGTAGTGTTTGTAAGATGTGTTGAAGCTCCATCTACCGATGCGTATAGTCGTCACTTTCATGAGGTAATGACTATAAAATGTGTTGAGGTTTCAGCTGACGCGTAGAGTCACTAAAAAGTGTCTGTGCGGATGCTTGCTTGCTGATGCACAATACCACTAAATAGTGCCATGCGGATGCTTGCTTGTTGATGCGTAGTAACACTAAATAGTGCCTACGCGGATGCTTACTTGCTGACGCACAGTAACACTAAACAGTGCCTACGCGGATGCTTATTTCTTGCGAAAAATACTTATATTATCCTGACTCTTATTTTGTTTATGTGCAGTTTTTGTGGCTACGCCTCTTTTTGACGAAGTCCTCTTTTACTCATTGGTTTGTGTACTAGGCATAAATGTCAATGAGGTGCTTGTTAATCTCGTTAAGAAGTTGATCGCCAATGCCAACCAAAATAGCGGCTGGCTAAGATACGTGATCAACATCACTCCTACTTACGTCGTATGATGGATCGAGGCAAGTTGCCTCTGCCCTCTGATTCCGAGATGCTAAATCCTCGTTCCTCTTTGGTGACCAACTGACTTTGAAAGAGACTGACCTCCTGAAGATACGAGAGGATTGGTACTTTGAGAACGACGACCTCGCCTTGTATGTTCCATCAATCGATCGGCACCTTCCGCTCTCGATTTTCTTCTGCTTTGCCGAAAAGCGGCGTATGGAATAGAAATTGACCCTGGAGCGGGGAGATTAATGACAGGCCATTTCAAGGTGGACAAGTACTCTAAGATAAAGGATACTTTTAAGAGAATTTATGATAGTCCACCGTACACTTTGCGGGTGTTGCTCCCCGGTCACCAGCTCAGTTATTTTACCCTGGATGTACATTCGTTCAGGACTTCTCTTTTCGCCAATCAGCTTCAAGTGACGGGATGCACATATTTGAAAGAAGCCTTCCTGGTTGAAGGCTGGATTCATCCTAAGACTAAATGGTACAAATTAACCCAATGGGTATTGGGTAGGTTCAAAACAGAGCTGGAAGGTACTGGCTTACGTCATGCCATCAAGGCTACTGAACATGGTATAGAGATCTATCAGCCCCTGTTTGTGGCTTAGCTGGAGATGTATAATCACCATACAGAGACTTTCTATACTCCTTATTGAAAGATAGGGCTGGCCCTCCATGTGATGTACGCCATCTCGAAGCTGTCTTAGGGTGAAGAGCCATATGAGAAATATACTCCTAGTAAAGAGGAGTTTTTGGGGATGGAGAACAAGTACCCTGAAATGATGGCAGTGTATAAAAAACTACTTTGCCATCATCAGGTATGTGTATGCCAGGATTCTGCGTAGACTCATCCAAACATTTCTGCTTTGAAGGACTATATCTTCACGCAAGAACCGTCGGAGCCAGGGAAGGTCTACTTTACAATGTGTAGGGCATACACCACTGATGAAGTAGAGACCATGATGATCAAGGCGATGGTGTCAGCCCCTTTCGTAGATGTTGAAGGAAAATCTACTTCCATCGTTTATAACTATTTTTTTCAGAACGTGACTGCTTTGAGCAAGAAAGCGGCGCTTGTTACTTTTCTGATGATATAGCTGCGGAAAGCTATTGTTCCTGGAGGCTCTGGATTCATGGGGTAGATCTATCGGGAACTCATTATGCCGACTGTAAAACTAGTTTTTGGACATTCGCTGGCTTTGCTCTCATCTTTGGTGTGTAATACCATACGAGGCCTGTGGGAGCTCTCGAGGAAAATAATAGAGCATCCTAGGGGAGATAGTGAGATTCCTCGGGTTGAAATCCCTTACAACTATTTGATGGCTTGGTTGGCGTTACACTGCCTAGGTTTAATAGCCACTGAAACCATTGATGGTTATCAGGACAGAATGCGACGTTGTGCAACTATCACCGAGCGAAATAGCTTCACCAGGGCGTCCCCATCTGTAGGTGGATGTTAGGCTTCTGGATGGCTACGATTTCAACAGGGCTCTTACATAGGTTATCTCGCAGACGAGGAGCTAGTAGACTGGGGCGGAGTGGACAGCGATTTGACTATCGGTGCTTTCCATTGGCTGTATTCTATTCGTCCCTCACACTTAGTGTACCTAAATCAAAACCAGGTGTATTTGGAGCCCTATTTACTGAGTTGGTTTGTGCGACAGTTTAGCTATAGCCAGACGATGATGAACAACCCAAGCCCTTGCCTCGGTTATGAGAAAAGTCTGCTGGATGGCGCTCGTCGTGGTATTAATATAATGCCGGCTGTACTGGGGAAAAATTTACGATCCCTGTAATGCATGGAGAGACCCATATCTTGTATTCTCTCGTAAAGTTTCACTGCTTGGCGAATAAATTCTCGACGGACTATGATCAAGATCGAAGTTTGATTTAGGGGACGAAGTTGGAGGTGCCTCATTCAGCCCTTGCGCATCTCCGAAAGCTTGCATCATCGGGTGGTAGATCCTTGGATGGTTCTAGAACTTTTCAAAAAAGGAGAGAGGATAGAGCACCCTTGAATACCTCGTCGAAACGTCGGGCTTGTTCAGAGGTGAGTTCTTCTCCTACCAAGAGAACCAAGCGAGCTATACCCAAGCAGTACAGACCCACGAGACGGTCTTTGCCGCGGCAGAATACTCTACCTGTTGAATATTCTTAACAGGTATACCTCGATCCCTTTTATTTAGGTTATTTTTTATCCCAAGGTTTCCGCTTATTACTGTTTTATTTGTACATGCGAAGAGGAAGTTCGGGTGGTCGGAGATACTCGGGGAAATTCCTGAGGAGCCCACCCCTGGGTGTCCCTTCGGGAGATGCTGCATCCGACGGTTAGAGTTAACATCCCTTTGTCTGTCGAAGGTCCTTCTTTGAGAAGGGAAGAAAGAATTGCCACTGTCATGGGTCCTTCAGATGCTGAGGCACCTACGATTGTGAGAACTGAGAAAGCTAGTATTCTAGAGGAGGACCCGATGACTGCAGCTGCTAGGCTGCTGACTCAGAAGTTATTTTTCCTCTTGCTCCTTTCGAATATGAGACTCAGGACGTCACGGAGCTAATGGCTTCACATCATCGAGAAACTTTTATGGAGCCGACTGTGGACGAGCCCGTCATGATACCCGGGATCGGTCTTGCAGTGGCCAAAGGTATGACTCCAGATCCCGCATCGACGATAGGCCGAATAGTTGAGGATTCTGAAGGCACTGCCGAGATTCCTTTACTGAACCTCCTCCTCATACTAAGAAAATGGCTGAAGAGAACTAAGACATTCCAGAAGGTGAAAAGGATCAAGAAGCTGACGAATTACCCACAAAGGACATCCAAGATCCACAGCAAACATCGATCGAAGAGGCCACTAAAAGGTTGACAATGGAGGCTTTTAAAGAGTTAGCCGGCAAAGCCATTGAGGAGTCGGTCATGGCGACTATTGAACAGCTGGTCAAAGAGGCCATTATGTAAGCGGCCGTGGAGGCTATTAAAAAGCTGGCCAATATAGTCATAGTCGAGGCAAACGAAGAGACCATGGAAGAGCGGGTCGAGAGAACTGCTAATGAGCTGGTCACTCAGGAGTAGGTCGATATAGCTATTGAGATGGCGGTCGAGGAGGCTGCCGATGATCCTGTTGAAGAGACCATTGACAGCCCGATCATTGAGATCGTAGAAGAACCGATTGTTAAGGAATCTGTCGATGTATTCACCACAGAACTGATCGAAGAGACTGCTGACGAACTAGCTGCTAAAGAGTTGGCCGAAAGAACTACTAACAAGCCGACTACTGAAGATTCGGTTGAGTAGACCACTGAGGAGTCGATCGAGATGACTGTTAAAAAGTTTGTCATAGAGACCGCTAATGAGCTAGTCACGTCGACCATTCAAGAGCCAGCCGATGAGGCTGCATAGAAGTCAGTAGCAAAGATTATTGTTGAAGAATTGATCATCCACGAGGCTGCTCCTGAACGAGCGATGCAAAGTCAGACAACGTCGAGAACTACTGTCATTGCTCCATTGATGGCTTTTGTCTCAGTCATGGCACCACATGCCTCGGTCGTACACCCTAGTTATGTATTAGCGGCGACCGCTGTTTTGGGACCTTCCATCGCGGCATCCCTGATGACCACGATGCCCATGGCCGACAATGATTATTACGCCAACATCATTCTAGACACCATTCGTCATGCTTTAAAGCGCAGTATAGAGATCGTCTTGTAGCATAACCAAACATTTCGGCGGGCTTGGTCTACAGTAAGAGCCCAGTTAGTGGCATTGTTCGAGTATCAGGGATATGAGGCAAAAGTGGATGTGATAAAGGCTTCTTTGGCGGAATTAGAAACCACAGTCTTAGAGATTCAAGGCCATGAGCATAGCCTTTCGTCCCTTGCAGACACGAAACAATAGAAAATGGTCGCTAAACTTTCCCAGCATGAATAGAGACGAGAGGCTCTGGCTCACAGGATTGCCGAGATTAAAGAGGTGATCAACGCTGAAGAAGTGCAAGTCTACCGTCAAACAACCTTAGAAGAGGAACCTTCCGGGAACAGATTTAGTAGTTGGAAGTGACTTTGGCCTTTACCGAGAGTGAGCTGGAGAAGTCAAAAGACCAGCAGAGGTTCCTTTGTCAGCGATCCGAGACCATAGCTCAGAAGAAAAAGAGCATCGGTGCTTGTCAAGCAGAGCTAGACATCGTATGCTAAAGCATGTTCCAGCTCGAGGATGAGGCCACCAAACGACGAGAGGCAGAGTACCGAGCCAAAGAGTTGGTTGGGCCCAAGATTGCCTTTTTGGGAAGCCAGTTTGACGAGCTTATGTGCTGGTCATCTTGGATCACAATATTAATGTCATTCGTCTTTTTGTTCCTCTCTTTTGTGAAGCTTTTTGTAGTAAAGAAAGAAAATAATTTCTTTTTATGAATACATTTTTTTAGTTTTGCTTCTTTGTTTGTTCATTTATTATGAACTATTTATAGTAATGAGAATTCCCTCAGAGGTAGTTTTATCATGATAGGATGGAGGTAACTCCGCTGGGGAAGGGGTGTTTACTCCGAGATAATATGGACATGGTAAACACAAAAAATTTTGTCGTAGAATTTTCCTTACTCAAAGGTCATGTGGACATGGTAAGAATAGATTCTATGGATGTGTAGAACGACTCAGAGGTAGTATGGACGTAAAATGTTCTATAGATGATTATAATAACACAAAATTTGTCATGGAAGAAATGTCTACTCAGAGGTAATATGGACATGGTAGGTATGAACTTCGTTGGAGTTTAAAAAAATAACTCAGAGGTAATGTGGACGTGAAATATTTTCTACTGGGAAATAAGGAAGGGATAAATTCGTTAATAGAATCCATAAGCACCCGCGAGGGACGCGGAAACACATGTTGATTTAGACCTCAGACATAGTATTTCTTTAGAAACTTGCCATTGATCGACATCATTAGCAAATCGTCGTTATGTTTAGCCAGCCGGTAAGCACCGTTGGAATAGACCGTCTTTTTGACGAACAGTCCTTCCCATTTGGGTTTGAACTTTCCAGCAATATTGTTAGTTATCACCATAGATTTTTGAATTGATAAGATGAGGTCAACCCACTTGGAATGTTCTTTACTTGACTTTTTTGTAGAAGGCTTCAAAAATTCGAGCTTGATAGAGTTCAATACGCTGTTGAGCTAGCAGACACTTCTCGTTCAACGCTTCTAACTCTTGCAGCCGATGGTGTTGGTTGTCTTCGTCTGTCAGCCGATTAGTTACAGCTACCTGCAGAGATGGGATCTGGATCTCCAGGGGAAGCACCTCCTCACTCATACAGATGAGAGAGAATGGCGTATTGCCCGTGGATATTTGAACGGTTGTATGGTAAGCCCATAGACATTCACCGAGTTTTTCATTCCAGTCGTACTTATTGGAAGATACGACCTTCTTGAGCCGCTTGACAATTGTCTCGTTGAATGCTTCGGCTAGCCCATTCGCTGTAGGATTGTAGGACATTGATGCTACATTGTATATTCGGTTTTCATCACAAAATCGATGGAATGCATGGCTCAGAAACTGAGGGCCATTGCGTGGATATTCCTTTGAGGAAGTCCAAATCGGTAGATAACGTGATGCTTAAAAAAGTTGATCACGTTCGAGGATTTTACCTCTGCCAGTGGTATTGCCTCCGCCCACTTGGAAAAGTAGTCAGTGATGGCGAGGATGAACCAGTATCCTTTGGAGGATGGAGGACTGATCGGCCCGATGATATCCATTCCCTATGATTCAAACAGCCAGGCGGCCGCAGTGAGGTGTAGGAACTCAGAAGGTTGGTGGATAAAGTCAGCATACAGCTGACATACCCGGCACTTCTTAGCATAATCAACAATATCTGCCATTGTGGTGGGCTAGTAGTAGCCCATGCGACATAGTCGGTCCTATAATTTAGGACCAGGTTTACGAGATCCGTAGGTACCATCGTGTGCCTTCAGGAGTGAATCTTTTACTTCAGTATTAGACAGACACGGAAGGAGAAGCCCGTCATATGAACGATGATACAGAATGTTGGTAGCTGCTGTCATGCCCCGCTCCCGTAGGAGCGATCGTCCTCACTAAGGCGTGATGCCGCATGGGCCTAGGTTGCGCCCGTGCAAGGCTAAGTCCAGAACGGTCGAGTCGAGCTAGGCCACAGAGTCCTACAGAGTGTCCCCATTTCCAGCGGAAAGTAAATGAACACAAGTTGAAGCGAATTTAAACTCTTTATTAATTTTTTAAGAAGTTTACAAGCGGCGCTAGGCCGAGTTTACAAGTCTCTCAAGCTCTCTCTCTCTAAAACATAAAAGGCGTGCCAAGTGGCTTACAACATGGAATAATTCATGGCGATGTTTCGATACATTATGTCCTGTATATGGTGCTTCAGCTCCTTGCAACACTCCAAGGCTCCAGAGTTAGCTCCGCACCTTAGCACGTTCGAGGGAAGCTCCGCACCCTACGACGTCTCCTATATCCTGCAAGCAATCTGTGGTGTTATCAGTACATTGTTATACACTAGTAGAGAGGCTAGCTCGCCCACAATGCTATCATTACCAAACACGTTCTATTTACTTTTATGCACCGTTTATCATTCATTGTCTTTCTAATCTTGTCTTAGGATCAGTTTTTATGACATATATCATAACCTATCTCGTGTTATCGATTTCAATGTGTTGCGTGGAAATACATGCACGACTTACCCATACTTACCATCTGGCCTTCCCTGTCCAAAGTAAACCAAGTTAGTCAACAATTTATATATAATAACTTAACGTACTTCTCGTAAAAATTTAGTGTCGACGGCGTGTCCTTGCCTCAGAATCTAGTGCGTCATGGGCGTGTTTTCTCACTCATTTACACGAAGTACTCTCGATCATTTGGTGTATTATATTCAAGCCTGTTCAGAAGGTGCTTCATTCAGTTAACTTAGACTATTTTGTCTCAATTCAAGGACTTGCATGTGGATTGCCACCAGCAAAGTCCACTTAATCTATATGCACCGGTCGATGGCATCACAAGCTAAATTGGACGTTTCTCTTTGGCATTCTCACCTATCATAGCGTAATGGCTGGTACACCTTAATAGTCTTTTGAAATACCCCGCACTTACGTCTACTTGGAATCTCTGAGCCCATACCCAAGCAGCCCGTAAGCCATGATTCTGCCTAGGTCGGCCACGATATCGTCAATCGTTGCCCTTGGAATCCCTTATTACTTCTACCTCCCGTATACGAGTGGATTGTCCACGACCATTTTGTATTGTCTTATCATTTTAACTTAACGGCTTGTCCCTGAGCCGTAGGCTGTCTATGAGCCATGATGTGTTATCGACCAGGTTGGCGGTGGCGTCTGTACAGCGCGGGTAGCGAGATCCGATGCACGTCTCCGTCATACCTGTCGCTAACCATTCCTTTATTTCTTATCTTTTATTCATTCTTTCTTTTCTTTCTTTTACTTGTTCGTTCGTTCATTGATTCATTCACATATTTATTCATTCATTCGTTGATTCATTCATTCATTCATACATTATGTAACTCCCCGTGCGGGAGTCGCCTTGGCGAACCGTCGGTCCCGAAGTCTTCCAATGTTGCTATACTCTACTCGGAACGACTATGTCGATAGTCTTCCCATTTAATTATTATAAACCATTCATTGCTTCATTGTTGAACGCAAAAGGAACTTGAATGTAAGCTTGTGCCTTAGCACGAGCGTGGAGTGCGGTGCGAGAGTCCCTATATTTTCCGAGTTCTTTTCCATGTTCTAAACAAACATACAAGATGGAATTATTCCTTTAGCTAAGTGCTTTGAGTCATTTATTAGCATGCACGGTGTTATCGTCTAGCGATTCTAGCAATAGTGTCCGTATTATTAAGTGTCTAGACTAAGCAAAGACGGGTTCATCGGAGCCACTCACCATAGCAATGTTCGCATCGGTCGAGCGATACTCCGAGTGTGTCTTTGAAAGTCTAAGTCTGGATTCATCTTCGATGGGCTAATGTAAGTCTTGCATCGATTCTTCATCGGGTCAACGCAACTCTTCGAGTCGACGGCTCGTTTGAGTCGTTGTACTTGCCATTTGAATCGGCGTTCCGCTAGGGCGGAGCGGGTCATTACATAATACACCACTCAAAACAAGTCTCGTCCTCGAGACTTCCTGAGTGAAGGTCATCCTACCGTTACTTAACTCATGTCGTGTGCGTATCTTAGACAATCCCTATCGAATGGCTTTATCGTTCGATGGCATCGAACTATACTCGGTTATTCTTCCAACTTTTGTGTTGTATACGTTTGGTCAATTTTATTGAATGACTTTTTGCTCATTTTAGAGTTGATGGTACTTACTCAATCGTCGTGTTTCTTCGACTTGGTTGCTATTTCGTCGTGTCATGGGACAGTAATGGTCGTACGAGGTGCGTTGTAATTTATCAACGCGAGAGTCATAGGCTGAGGTAAACTCATTTATTCGTTCATGCGCATCTCAATTCCCACTAGCAACTGCATTCGAGTTCATCATATCGCTGAGTTTGGATCGTGCACATATTCAAGGCGTCCGCCGAATACGAACATTTCAACCAAGCATAGCGATTAGCAAAGTCGGACAAGCTACTCATGATAGTTTTGATTTTTCCGATTGTTTTGCTAACTTCTATTAAAATCGAACTCATGTGCGTCTTAGTATCGTTTATCCCGGTCCTCAAAATGATCCGATTCGCTTCTCAAGCATTCTTGTCTATGAAATCAATACGATTTCTTTTTAGCGGGGTCGACCAAGTTTAAGTAATTCTCGTCCGATTCAAGACAAAGTATTGCACTATCATCGAGTATATCTTTCTATCAATGATTCAATTCGTTATCCCAACTTTACTTGCGCATCATCCATTCCTATCATTCACTTCGTTTGGAGCCAATCTCGTCGACGTTCACGCACACTCCCAGGTCCCCATCCTACTCTAAGTCTTGTTGCCCCAAGTCTACCGTCCGTCCAGACGATACTGTAATGTCAATCACACAGGTTTAATTACTCGGCATAGGGTCGTCCGCCTATCCGCTAGGTCAGCTCACAAGGTCATAGGTACAAGTCAAGTTTTTGGTTTATTGTGCAAAGTCATTGTACGATGCTCGCCCCAAATCCTACGGTCAAACCATTTGTTTGTTGTACGGGAGTTTCTATCCAAGTTCGTTTCACTCAAATTTTTAAACATCGAGCATCATTTACCCTATTCACATCGAGACATTCTCCGCTCCAAGTTCGAGCTCGTTTAGGAAAATCATTCTACGATAGGTTGTCCTCAACCAAATCCTTAACATGTTATTATCGTGCGTCCATACTATTACTTGTCGTAGTCTATCTCTTCAAGTATGTTTTGATACAATTCACCTATCCATCCTATCCAATCCACGTAGTCGATCACAAGGTCGTCTAGCCTTGCAATATGACGTGCCCCGATCTCACGCAAGTCCGATTATCCACGGCGGACATGAATCACCATGTCAACATTCCCGTGGAATAATCATCCTCATCGGGACGTAACTCTTGCTTTGAGTCTAGACTTGCTCATTTTCAATACACAGATTGGGTCTACACAATCCTCAACTTTACTTAGTCGCCAATCATAAGTCCGATCAATCCTCAAATCTGCCTTCGCTTCAAACCACAAGTCAAAGCAATCAAAACTGCCATGTCAAGGTATTTCGAGTTCGATCATTCCTGATGGATATGAATCACCATGACAACGCTCACACGGAATGATTGTCCCAAATTTGACGTGACGCATGTGCGAGGCTGGAGTTGCGCTCGCGCAAGACAAAATCGTTGTCGTTGTGGTTATCACCGAACAATCAAGTCACTTCCCTTCCTCATTCCAAACATTCATTTCTATCAAAATTCCCAAACATATTATCCTTCAAAATAATAACTTCTAACACGATCATCATTCATCGAATTAGAGTACCCCCGAGTTATCGTACATTGACCTTTGATACGCCTCAAGACCATCGATGATGTACATAACCTGATGATCTTTCTTTTGTAACGAATTCTGAGTCGTGCAACTTAATTCCTCAATTTGCATTATCTCGTGCTAATTCGTCATTGAGCAACATCTATTTCAAATCCTTAGTCATTCTCGTATCTTCAAACCAACTTTTTCTATGCATGCTATCTTCCGATCGTGCTATCTTCGATTTCATCTGAGTATTTCGTCTTAACTCAAGTTTCAATCCATTCGACTAAATTCAAAATTGCATGCAAGATCCACTACGTTTCCTCGACCAAGACATCCATTTATTTTATCGTTTCGAATATCCATTCAATCGTTTCATAATTCGCACTACACATTCATAATTCGTCCGAACGATATCTCGTTTGAGACTGTCGAAGTCAAAACCAACTAAGCGTTACTCGTTCTAAGGCTTTGTGCGAAGTCATCATTTGCCGACATACTCGTTCTATCCGTAAATCCTTTAGTTTCACTCGAATAATTTCTAAAACGTCCATACACCACTCAGGGTTCGAGCTACTCGACTAGTCGTCAACACTTATTCTTATTCTATAAATCGTCAAATGGTTATTCGACTCACAATCGATATGTTCAATTATGCGTTCGCCCGTTCCTCAAAGTCTAAGAACCACACCGGGGTGGGATCCCCCTTCTGCGTGCACTGGTGAGCACCGTTCACGCTCGAGTCTCCGACGCCGACAGACCACGCCGACCCCGTCGTTGTGAGCATCCCCACGCACGTGCACTCTCTCCGTCGCACCTTTCCGGCCGTCCCCGGAACTAGCCACCGCACAGCCTTCGCCGCCCGCCGACGAGCCCACCAAAAGCCTCCGCCAATCCGATCCCGAGCTCCGCCGCTCCTCCCCTTTCTCCTCCGTAGCTCGGCCGCAGCTCCATTGCCAACTTCCGTCCGCTCCTCTCTCCCTCTCGCCATCACTCTCCCCCTCTTTCATCACTCTCTCTCCCCTTTTTTTGGTTTCAGCACGATTGTTGTGTTGTTTTATTTTTTATTATTACTATTTTATTTGTCTTTGAGAAGAGCATACAGTTAGGTGATTTATAAAATCAGTAATGTTTTGTTATTAATAGTATTATTAATTAATATGATGAATATTTTGTAACAGTAGTCGGTTTTGATATTTGTATAAATATAGGTATATTGGTATATTATGTATATATACTATTGTAATAATTATTTTGATTAATTGATAATATTAGCAATTATTTAGTTAATTTTCCTGTAGTTGTTGTTCAATAAATTATTTATATAATATTTCTCTATGTTGTATTTTATCATTAAAAAAAATAGTATTAGGGCTTGGCCCTATTGGTACTTCAAACAAGATTTTGAAGCTTATTTTTATGGTATTCAATATAGATGTAATATTTTCTACAAGCAAATTATAGTTTTGATATAAAGATGGTTTTTATGACTTTCAAGTATTTATCTAAAAGTATTTTACTAATAAAAATATATATATGAAACAATAAATATTTTCCAAACTATTTATTTATATATACAAATCTTCTTCGATTATTTATTCTTGCCCATGACTAAAACGAATCATTCCTATCTTCTTACAAATCTCGAACTTCCGTATATTGACCCTAGCTAATTTGACCCTCCTGGAACCAATGGAACTGTCCGTGTCACCACCCGAGGTCACCTTGCATAGTTGTTGCACCGAAGTCGCAGTTCGTGCAACCTTGATCATCGCAGCACACCAGGCGTCCTACCAGGCAAGACACCTTGCCATTCGCTGTTTATTTATTTTAGCTCATATTTCATGCATTATTTATTATTTTTTTATGCAAAATAAACTGTGATACATGGCATAACCTGTTAGAACTTACTGTTCAGTTATATTTTCTACAATGTATTATTATTTTTACACATTAAACCTAGATTTAAGGGATCATCTTTGTGTGTTGCATTCATGGCCTTGACACGTTGTAACACGAAGTTGTGTGTCGCATGTAGAACACGGACATATGTGACTGGCTGGCCACCGGTACGTATAAGCCGTACGATAGGAATAACTGCTAATAGAGGTTGCATGCTAGTTTGAATTAGCGGTTATAGAGGTTTTATATTGTGGATACAACATAATAGGCATTGGGCGAAAAGGACAATTCCTTAGCGTATGGGCTTCGATGCACTTTCCCTTTTGTAACCTGTGAGCTCCGCCGCATATACGGGTCAAATTACCCATGATTACTGACGGCCACTAACATTCTGTGGAATATTATGATCTTACTGATTGGGCCTCTGGTGCCCCAATGGGGGACTATGTCGGTCCTATTTAGCCAGGGCCCATGCGTAGGAAGGATTGTTCTTAACTACATTTCACTTAGAACAGTTAGGCACCTTTATCCGTTAGGTATGAGTACTTTTGGTTTGGGTACTTGTATCTGATCGCGGCTTGTAACAATAACTTGTCGCGGATTAGTTTGTCACATCTTATCCTTGTTTGGTTGTAGGTGTGGCGTACTACTCCGATGAGAAGGTATTGAACCTTGTTGGGGTTCGAATACCATATTGGATTCATAGCATAAAAAGATACGTCACCGTGAATTAGTTTACCATCTCCTGTCTTTGTTTGGTTGGAGGGATGGTAAGCTAGTTCAATAGGTGTGTATTGGACCATGTTATAATTCAATTGACTTATTTATTTGAGCAATATTTATTCAGTTTATAGGGCATGATATTATGTGTCTTGTTACGTCCCTTTGAGGACCTGGTTATCTCGCCAGGTGTATGTTCTTGTCTTTCGTAGGTGCTCTAGCTCTAGCCGTGACCATCTCCAATTCTTCGAGGATGATTGTGCTTTGATCGTCTTCGCTTCGCTCACCAAAATTATTTATTCTCTCATGTATTTTTTTCTTTACTTGTTGGTAATGGATTTGTCTCCGTCCAACATATTGTATCAAGATAATTTATTATCATTACATGATATCTTTTATTCATTTATTTTTTGTGGATTAGATTAGTCATGGTTATACTGCATTCTACAGCTTACGTATATTTATTATATGGCTGGCATGTCTACGTTCCTAGTCCTACGTATTTTGGGACTGGGGCGTTACATGTTTTTGTGGTAACCCATGCAGGTCAAGATAAATTATTTGGTTACTTTACCGTACCAAGCAAGCCAGCGTATAGGATTTGAGTCTAGGATCTCATCCATATACTTGACCTCTTCCTAGATTTTATCTATCGTTCGACTCATCGACTGCATCTTTCTTGATTCCTTCCATCATAATTATTACCTTCACTTCGTGCTTGCTAGAGATTGACCCTACTAGTTGGATGTCCCAAAACACCCTTAGCTTAATTCTTTTAAGTTGGGTAGAACACCCCACGACCCGACACACTCTTGACCATTAAGGGGAATATAAATAGTATCATCTAGACTATAGAGACTAGAGGAATTTAACCCATTTGGTCAACCAAGCCTTGGTCAATAAAATCGTAGAATGATTATATAGGAATAAACAAGACTTAGATTCTTATGACTCTTAGACTATTCATATTTGTTCTTATTTCATCTACCATCGTGCATATGTTTTACTATCTAAACTAATGATGCTAATGTAGCCTAGTTTTTGCAAGCTCAAATCTTTATCAAGCTTGTTCATGACATATGTTATTGGAGGCATCCACTAACGTATTATCTACTCAGAACCGGTACATGATGGTCTGATCAACCGAGTGCAATTTGGTTCGCTTTTATCTATCGTTCTACGTAGATAGGGACATAGCTAAACATGCCCTCTAGAATCCCATCCACGACTGCCTTGACAATTCCTTTAAAATTATTCGATCGTCTTTGAATCACGTATTCGTATTCGATAAAGCCTCCTTCGAACTCTATATTGCTTTCGCCTTCACCTATTTTAGAAGGGCGAAGGCGTTATACTAGAACTTTCTCTAGCCTGCCTATCGACTATGACCATTCTCACTCGATGTTGCTATATCTTTATCCTAAACCACTCGTCCTTTTCTTGGCCCTATATTCGCTATCATGAACCTTCCAAACCACTTAATTTAGGCATGAACCTAATCGATCTCTTAAATCGTGCCCTCAACCTACTTTCAAAACATATCTTTTAGGCCTCTCATTTATTCTCTTGATACCATATTACTCCTTTGCATGTTATCATGACTAACTTTAAATGTTATCTTTTAAGCCACGACTTGCTAATCGCATGTCGAACATCATCTCTTTGTCACGCCAAATAACTTGATTGTTCTCCACCGATACCCCCTTGTGTCTTCTACCCCCTAATAATTCATAATTTCGAGGACGAAATTCTTTTAAGTTGGGTAGGATGTAAAACACCTAAATTTCTACTATTTTTTTATTAAATTTGGTACTGATTTAAAATTTTGTATTGTACGTCGCGTAGTCGTATTGTACGTCGCCCACGAAATTTCATTTTTTGTAATTTCTCGACGAGTGCGAATATGTACGAGCGTACATATTTTTAGAAAAAACATTTTTCCTATTTTATAGTTTCAAGATAAAATATATAATAATTATTTAGCTATCAAAATTTCTAAATATATGAGTTATTTATGAAAAGCCTTTTATTTAGACAGTTATAATAACTAAATATTCTTATAAAATGGTATACTAGAAAAGTATATATTTATAAATATTATTTGTGCATACATATATATTTCATAATTATTTATTAGTTTATTTTTAAATAATAAGGTAATTTTTGAAATTAATATTATTAGTATTTTTGGAAAACATATTTTGAATTTATTTTGGCAATTTAAATCTTGATTTGATTTTTGGATTTATTTAAATAGATTAAATTAATATCTATATTTGGAATTTGAATTATCTTATTTTTAAACTAAAGGATGTAAATTAATTAGATTTAAATTGACTTCGATTTGGATTGATTTAAATTAATAGATGAATTATCTAATTGGGTTTTAAATCTTTATAATCCTTATCCAACTGGAATTCCCACATCCTATAAATAGGCAGGTACTCCTCCATAGAATTTCACAATCCACAAAATTTCTACAAAGTGTACGTGCCTCGTGTCGGTGTCCATCTCTTCCGTGTCAGCCGTGACGGCCTCGGGTCCGACCCCGGGTGTCTTTCTAATATGTCAATTTTGATTCACATACATCGTCACCCCCTCCGTGTCCGACATGCCGGACATAATTTCTACATCCAAATTTCCTAACTCCAGCCACCTGCTGCCCTTGGCCGTGACAACGCTGCCCC
Organism: Iris pallida; assembly: GCA_029216955.1. Classification (NCBI taxonomy): domain Eukaryota; kingdom Viridiplantae; phylum Streptophyta; class Magnoliopsida; order Asparagales; family Iridaceae; genus Iris; species Iris pallida. The sequence goes on along the minus strand of JANAVB010037819.1, from coordinate 18,993,824 downwards.
GTCTCCACCATCGCCACCTGACCATATTCACAATACCTTAACCACTCTTCCACGACCCAACCACTCTGCCACCACCGCCGCTTCGCTCCCGGCCACCCCCCTAGCACATTCGTTCTCGCCACTATGCCCCAACCCAACTCTCACCACGGTCTCCTCCAAATCCGACCAACTATCGGGGCGCCACCGCCATCAGCCGCACACACCCAACACCAGCCCTCGGCAGACCTGACAACCACCTCCACCATAACCACCATATTAACAAACCTACGCCCCCACCATCATCATCACCGCTGCGACAACCACACAACATCACCACCCTCGACACCTCTGGCCGACCAACCGTCACAACATCGTAACCACCTTACCACAGCCACAAATCTCAAAAAACGAATTTGAAATATAAACCTTACCGGCCCGCCGCCTTGCCGAGGCCCGAGCGCCACCGCCTTGAGCTCCGTCGATGGCCATTTTTTCTCCTCCTCCACGTCGTGGCCGAACCACCCGCATCCGTGCGCAGACACCGCTCGCCGGCGCCTTCTCCGACCATCTCGGCATCTGCCCTGTAGTATGACCGCGCCAGTCGAGAGTCACCGAGGTGGGATCGCCCTTCTGCGTGCACTGGAGAGCGCCCTTCACGCTCGAGTCTCCGACGCCGACAGACCACGCCGACCCCGTCGTCATGAGCATCCCCACGCACGTCCACTCCCTCCATCGTGCCTTTTCGGCCGTCCCCGGACCTAGCCGCCGCAAAGCCTTCGCCGCCCGCTGATGAGCCACCAAAACCCTCCGCCAATCCCGATCCCGAGCTCCGCCGCTCCTCCCCTTTCTCCTCCGTAGCTCGGCCGCAGCTCCACTCCCAACTTCTGTCCGCTCCTCTCTCCCTCTCGCCATCACTCTCCCCCTCTTTCATCATTCTCTCTCCCCCATTTTTGTTTTCAGCACGATTGTTGTGTTTTTTATTTTTTATTATTACTATTTTATTAGTCTTTGAGAAGAGCATACAGTTGGGTGATTTATAAAATCAGTAATGTTTTGCTATTAATAGTATTATTAATTAATATGATGAATATTTTGGAAACAGTAGTAGATTTTGACATTTGTATATATATAGGTATATTGGTATATTATGTATATATACTATTGTAATAATTATTTTGATTAATTGATAATATTAGCAATTATTTTGTTAATTTTCCTGTAGTTGTTGTTCAATAAAATATTTATATAATATTTCTCTATGTTGTATTTTATCATAAAAAAATATATTAGGGCTTGGCCCTATAGGTACTTCAAACAAGATTTCGAAGCTTATTTTTATGGTATTAAATATAGATGTAATATTTTCTACAAGCAAATTATAGTTTTGATATAAAGATGGTTTTTATGACTTTCAAGTATTTCTTGAAAAGTATTTTACTAATAAAAATATATATTTCAAACAATGAATATTTTCCAAAATATTTATTTATATATACAAAACTTCTTCGATTATTTATTCTTGCCCATGACTAAAACGAATCATTCGTATCTTCTTGCAAATCTCGAACTTCCGTATATTGACCCTAGCTAATTTGACCCTTCTGGACCCAATAGAACTGTCCGTGTCACCACCCGAGGTCATCTTACATAGTTGTTGCACCGAAGTCGTAGTTCGTGCCACCTTGATCATCGCAGCACACCAGACGTCCTACCAGGCAAAACACCTTGCCATTCGGTGTTTATTTATTTTAGCTCATATTTCATGCATTATTCATTATTTTTTTATGCAAAATAAACTGTGATACATGGCATAACCTGTTAGAACTTACTGTTCAGTTATATTTTCTGCTATGTATTATTTTTCTTACATATTAAACCTAGATTTAAGGGATCACCTTTGTGTGTTGCATTCATGGCCTTGACACGTTGTAACACGAAGTTGTGTGTCGTATGTAGAACACGGACATGCATGACTGGCTGGCCACCGGTGCGTATAAGCCATACGATAGGAATAATCGCTAATAGAGGTTGCATGCTAGTTTGACTTAGCGGTTATAGAGGTTTTATGTTGTAGATACAACATAATAGGCATTGGGCGGGGAGGACAATTCCTTAGCGTATGGGCGTCGATGCACTTTTCCTTTTGTAACTCGTGAGCTCCGTCGGAGACGCGGGTCAGATTACCCATGATTACTGACGGCCACTGACGTTCTGTGGAACGTTATGCTCTTACTGATTGGGCATCTAGTGCCCCAAAGGGGGACTATGCCGATCCTATTTAGCCAGGGCCCATGCGTAGGAAGGATTGTTCTTAACTACATTTCACTTAGAACGGTTAGGCACCTTTATCCGTTAGGTATGAGTACTTTTGGTTTGGGTACTTGTATCTGATCGCGGCTTGGAACAATAACTTGTCGCGGATTAGTTCGTCACATCTTGTCCTTGTTTGGTTGTAGGTATGGCTTACTACTTCGATGAGAAGGTATTAAACCTTGTTGGGGTCCGGATACCATATTGGATTCATAGAATGGAAAGATACGTCACCGTGAATTAGTTTACCATCTCCTGCCTTGTTTGGTTGGGGGGATGGTAAGCTAGTTCAATAGGTGTGTATTGGATTATGTTATAATTCAATTGACTTATTTATTTGAGCAATATTTATTCAGTTTATATGGCATGATATTATCCGTCTTGTTACGTCCCTCTGATGACCTGGTTATCTTGCCAGGTGTGTGTTCTTGTCTTTCGCAGGTGCTCTAGCTCTAGCCGTGACCATCTCCAATTCTTCGAGGATGATTGCGCTTTGATCGTCTTCGCTTCGCTCGCCAAAATCATTTATTCTCTCATGTATTTTTCCTTGTTGGTAGTGGATTTGTCTCCGTCCAACATATTGTATCAAGACAATTCATTATCATTACATGATATTTTTTGTTCATTTATTTTGTTTGGATTAGATTAGTCATGGTTCTACTGCATTCTACAGCTTATGTATATTTATTATACGGCTAGCATGTCTATATTCCTAGTCCTACGTATTTTGGGACTGGGGCGTTACACCTTTGCCTATCGATCCCGTCCAACCAAGTACTCGTACGAGCTTTTGAAAATATTAGACTTATTATATGGAACATCCCAAGGCACAATGAGAGAGAGAGTATACTTCTTTTGTTTCAAAACAAGCATTCAAAATTGAGAGAATCGAAATGAAGACCAAGGACGTAAAGCCGTGCTCTGATAACAATCTGTCACGCCCCGCTCCCGTAGGAGCGATCGTCCTTGCTAAGACGTGATGCCGCACGGGCCTAGGTTGCGCCCGTGCAAGGCTAAGTCCAGAACGATCGAGTCGAGCTAGGCCACAGAGTCGCACAGAGTGTCCCCATTTGAAACGGAAAGTAAATGAACACAAGTTGAAGCGAATTCAAACTCTTTATTGATTTTTCAAGATGTTTACAGGCGGCGCTAGGCCGAGTTTACAAGTCTCTCAAGCTCTCTCTCTCTCTGAAACATAAAAGGCGTGCCAAGTGGCTTACAACATGGAATGATTCATGGCGATATTTCGATACATTATGTCATGTATATGGTGCTTCAGCTCCTTGCAATGCTCCAAGGCTCCAGAGTTAGCTCCGCGCCTTAGCACGTTTGTCACGCCCCAGAACTAGAAAACTGGAGAGCGGGGGCAGACATAGCCAGCTACGTATATAAAATGGAATCCATCTTGCTATACGGTCACGGCTGTCTAGATACATGAGGGTTTACTACAAGCCAACAGTCTTCTAGGGTCATGAACAAGCCTAGTGTCTCAATCATAAGCAAGTAAGTAAAGTCACAAGATATATGATCATTAAATATACAATAATAAGGCGTCCCAAATATTACATATTCAGCTGATCATGAAGCTAGTCGTTACAAAATGTTAGGACTAGCAAGAGTTTAGTCATACATGATCAACCCTAAGATCTGTCAATCATATTACAGCCCGTAGGCAGACAGTAAGTAAGTGCAATCGAGCTAAACAGGTGCTCGTCGGCTAAACGCCTCAAAAGAATATTTTTATAATAAAGTGGGAGATCAAAAATAAATCCACTCGTTGCCCTGGTTACGTCTAGTCGCCACCATCGGGCTGGAAAGTCGGTAGATCCTCTGGACCTGCTCCGAAATCTGGCCATACAAAACCAGCTGGGTCAGATCCCAGAAAGGGCAAGTGCCATAAAGGAAGCTTCACTTAGGAACTAAAACCAGCAATTAGCACAGAAGATAATAATATATAGTAAAACTAGAGATAATATAACATCACGAGGATGTATGGTAAGATAACCATGGGACCATTCAGATAACCAGGTTACAATCCTTAAACCAAACAAGGACCGGGATCGTAACCCTTCGTCTGAACCGAACTTGGTTTCTCCCATTTATTCGCAAGATAATATAAGAAAATCAGAACATGTAACGATCTTATACAGGATCAAGGCTAGACAGATTATTCCTCATTCAATCAATCACGACCAAGCAATGAGTACGACTTGATACTTTAACTAACTAGGGTTATCACAGGCCTAGTTACTAGTAAGATGTAGTGAGATTATTCCACAGCCACAAGCCCTGCAGACCATCCAGGTTACCCAGGTCAAAAATTAGGGGTTGAATTCAGGTGGGTACATCGTCTAGGAAATGCATGTACCCTTAGATAGCTTGAAGGGTGCAACACATGAAAGTGTGCTTGAAATGTGCCCTACGCGACGGCAGGCTACAGATCCCAAGCGCGCCCAGGTAACGGGATTGCCTGTAGCTGAGAGATATCTTTATGACTAATATATTAATATAGTTATTAGCCTTAGTCCATTTCAGTAGGTACTCCTGACCGTTGTACTCCGGAGTCCCCTTCTAGACATGATGCAAGACAGGACTGGATTATTTGTACAAGCACAATCGTCCACGGTGTCCAGGTTATCTATACAGGTCATGTCATGTCAGGTAGCCGTCACAACAGCTTATCAAGATATATCATGTCAGGTTTTTATGTCAGGTATACTTGTCAGGAGTACGCCACGACGGGCCACTATCAGGTCATGTCATGTTTACTTGTCAGGAGTGCACCACGACGGGCCACTATCATGTCATACAAGTTCCTCGTCATACCATGTCATACTAGTTCCTCGTCATACTAGTTCCTCGTCACACCATAAGAACTCAAGTTACAAGGAGGGGTTACGAGACATGGGCAAATAATAGTAAAATAACAGTACCCAGGGCTATAGGAGAACCATACGGCTCAGGCCTATGCGGTCATGAATGATCTCATGCGGCTGAAAGGAGAACAGCCCATACGGCTGAAAAGGGTCAGGCGCATGCGGCTGATAAAGAAAAAGCCTATGCAGCTAAGGACAGGGGCAGGAACTATGCGGCTAAAGATATCAGTCCCCATACGGCCAGCAGGAAGAGAGGGCGCATGCGACTAAGGCAGAGTTCATGCGGCTGGAAAGAAGGCCTAAGCGACTGGGAGGAAGCGGGTCCACATGCGGCTGAATGATCACGAGCATATGCGGCTGCGCCATGCCTAAGTCTTATGCGGCTGCGCCACTGGGTATATACGGCTGGGAAGAATATGAACGCGCATGTGGCTGATAAGGAATACGAGCCTATGCGGCTACAGGTAGACGGAGTCCATGCGGCTCGGATTATGCCGAAGCCTACGCGGCTGGAAGACTCGCCGCATGAAGGTTCATGTGGTCAAGTGCTGCCATGTGGCTAAGGGGGTTCATGCGGTCAGCACTGTTCTTCTTCTCTACTTGTCCGAGAAGAAGAACCAAAGAGTTCAGGGTTCCGAGGCTCATAATTTCTTCATCCCAAGTCCAAATCCAGACTTCCTTAGGTCAAAACGGGGCAGAATAAAATTCTCTACAACATAGAACCATCTGTAACACCCACTTTTCCAAAATAAGGGTAAATTTGAACTTTTGTATTTTAAATCATTAAAATATTTGATTTTAGTCATGGTATGATTTTTGGTGATTTTTAGTTATTTTTAAACTATTTAATTGAGTGAAATGTGAATTGATGTTTTGCTAGTGTAACATTAGTCATACATGACCTAGAAGACTAATCATGACCAATGAGACCAAATCATGTGTTTAGGATTTCAATTTTCTACTTTTAAGCCTAGGGGTATTTTAGTCATTTTGACACTTTTGTGATTTTGTGAATTATATTAATTAAATATGTGTTAGTTAAATTGTTGAGTCTTGACCTAGAAGCTAGCCTAATCTAGATGTTAATCATGACCCTAGAGACTAAGTTAGAGGGCTTCATTAAAGTAATTACATTAGTGAATATCTAGATATTTATTGAAAGATATTTTAGACTAAAGGTTTAAGGGGCTACTTTAATTGTGAGCCCTTAGATTAGCTAGCAATTATTGGAGAAACCTTAGCCCCTCATCCTAAACCCTAACCCTAACTTATTGGCAGCCAACACACATCCCCACCCCCTATAAATGTATCCCATTAATCATTTGCATCATTTTAATTCATTCTATTTGCCTCTTTTGTGTTCTTCCCTAAACTTCTCCCCAAATATCCAAAACAACTCCAAATTGAGCCAAACTTCTTGCATTGGGATCCCCTACCATTGAGGGTGCTAAGGGGAGCTAGCTAGCAAGGTTGCACAAGCTTTGGGCATCATCTTTTGAAAAAGAACACCCCCCTTTCCTTAGTTTTCATTGAGTTTTCACTCAATAGGTAAATTGCCTCAAAACCTATTAATATTGTGATTTCTCTTCATGAATGCATGGATATAGGTACCAAGGATCTATAGGCTAAGTTTTGTAGGAATTAGATAGGGTTTGGTGTCCGTATCGGACACGTATCTAGGTTAGTACTAAAGTGTTTGATGATTTGTCTCTGTGAACAAAATGTTATTAATTTTGAAAACTAATTACACAAATTTCTAGCCCTATAGGTCTAGATCACAGAACCATAGCTCTGAGCACGAGACTGTGTCGTGTCCGTGTCCAAATTGGACACGAACACGCTGTGCACACCCACACATAGTGTCCTGCTACCTGACCTCTCTTTCTCCCTACACAGGACACGTGGACACTTCAAACTTGACATGGGGGAAGGGGCAATGTCTGGCATGCCTCCCCCAAAGTTTGGTGTCGAATCGTATCGTGTCGAGGGAGCACGGACACGTGCACTGGTCATACACTGAACTGTGCACGTGGAATTTCAGCACTGACACGCACTTCGTGTCGTGTCCTGTCACCACGTAGACACGATGCAGGGTGTCGATCGTGTAGCCCTACATGTGGGCTACACGTGTGCACGACCACGTGGCTCCACGTGGCCTGTGTCGAGTGCACGAGTCCCTGGATTCACTGCACGACGCTGTGTGCACGCGTGTGTGTCTACGTGTATGCGTGAGTATTTGGACACGTTTGTGTCCAGATTCTTGACACATTATGGCTCGACAGACACATACACATGTAGTACTCTGATTACCAACCTATTAGTTGTAAATTAGATGTGTGTTTGATTCGAATTGGTTTTGGTTTCAAGGAGGTTTTTACTGATACATGTTATTATGTGGTTCACTGTTTTCAAGCATTTTCAATGTTCAAATTCGATTTTAAACAGGAATTTACATTATATCTAAGTTTAGTTATATCTCCAAATTAGTTTATGATATAGGTTTTGGATCTTCAAATTGAATTGGGTTCGATTCATTTCAAAATCCTTTTTTTTCTGATACCATGAGAACAGTTCAAGTTCTGAGTTTTGATGCTAAGGTTAAAACTGAGTTTTTTTGTGTTCAATTCAAAACAGGGACTTTTGCCATTTCCTAAATTCAAACATGTGTACTGAAACCTGCTTCTATATGAATCTAAGAATTCATTCATGATACAATAACTGAGATTTTACCAAGTATATGAACCTGTGTTCACCCTTCCTTGATCTGAAATCGATTAGGAGTTGTATTGAGTACCTGAGATAATGTATGTAGGAAAAACTGAGATTTGTTTCAAAGGAAAACTGAGAGTTTCCTTTGGGTCAGAACCTGAGTTCCTCAGGCAAATCTGAGAATTTCCTATGTGCAAACCTGGGTTTGATTGTTATGATAAACCTGAAATATGGGATATATATGTTTCCAGTTTTGAAAGGAAAACTGAGAATGGAATTGAACTTGTTTTGTTATTGATCTATGTGTTAAACTGAGATTTTCAAATGAATCTGAGAATGTGATTCGATTCCTGAGAAATATGAATTGATTTCCTTTCTTCTTCAAACTGAGTTCAGTTGTTAATGGTAAACTGAGATTTTCAAATGTTGGAACTGAGTTTATTCTTCCCTCATGCACATAGACACCATTCACACACACACACCCTTTAACTTGATAAAAATCTGAGAATGTGTTTTGAAAACTGAGTTGAACTCATTTTAGAAATCTGAGATTGTATGACTAAATACTTGAGATTCCCTATGTTTAAAACTGAGATACAATGTAATATATGTACACACACAACACCCTACCATTTCCTGTCAACACAAATACCTGAGACACACACCCATGTAACCTCTCTTTTCACTTTCTATGTATATATATATAGTTGTGATGTGTTAGGACTTGTGAGGCATGCCTTCTAACCCTATCTTCTGTACACATCCATGTTTACACACACACATAGCCTACATGTTAGTTCCTTCCTCTTTTTTATATATAATGTTGAACATGCATGAATAGGATGTGCCTTGATATGTGCTTGTGTTTGGCTTGTATAGCCTTGTGATTGGTGTGTGATTGCTAGATTAGGCTTGGTTAGGCCTAGTGAGACTTGTTAGACTTGTTTGGGCTAGGACTTGACCTAGGTTGACTAGTGTGGTTGACTAGAGTTGACCAAGTGTCGACTTTAGCCTAGTTTGACCTAGACAGCATGCAGATGCATTGTACATTTCATATATCACCCTCTGTATATATCTTGACTTGTGTTGCTCTAACTAGGAGTCAGGTACCTCATCTCGGACAGTACGTTTACTTCAGACATTCAGATACGAGGCGAGTACATTCTCTGATCGTTTCATACTTGTCACGATTTATATTCTCGCTCTAGATTACTTTTACTTGATGCTGTCACGTTATCATCACGGATTAGTACTATACGGATCTCTTCTTGGGATGTTATCCCCCTTAGCGGGAGCATCGGATACTTTATGACATGTGTTTCATGCACATTATGTATTCTTCGCTTCTGCGTTATTCATGTACACTCATGTTCTCTCATGTTCTTATATGTACGTTTATGTACTCTCATGTTCTTTCATGTACGCTCATGTTTCCTCATGTGTTTCCTGTGTAACCAAAACATCATGTCCGTAATATAACGGGACTAGATCCTTGTGTATTAATTGTGGGTAGGGGTGAGTATAAATGGTCATGTGATTTACCCATCATGTTCACTCTGTTACTTTTCATGTTTATCATGTACACATCAGCCATATTGGCTGATGTCCCACATGTTCACTCATGTACATCATGTTCAACCTAAGCCAATTATATGCCATCTTGTACTCTAAATCACTAGTCACTTACAGTTCTTACTTATCATGTATATATTTCCAGTTACCAAATATCTCTCCTGTTTCATGTACATCTTCTTACAGCGTTTCATGTATTTTATTCTATTGCCTGCTTTATATTTCCTGCCATGATATGAACTGCATGAGATGTACTGTGCTCGCTCCCGTCCTGACTGGACCTGTTGAAAATTTTACAGAGGATGATGAGGAACCCTGCACCCCCTTACTTGGAGCTTGCCTAGATGACACTCGCGACCTGGACCCCTGGCGAGGTTCAGGCAGCTGCTCAGGATGATACCTTGTATAGAGTAGATAGCTTAGACTATTTCCTTTCATGTTTAGCTTATGTCTTTGTTTCAGAGTTATATGTTGTAGAGATGTTGAGACTTGTATTTAGTTTCTGTTGTACCTCAGTTGAGGATTTCCTTATCTATTTTATCGTACCATTTTCTATCTATAGATTGTGATTGAGTTATACCTCTGTGTTGGCCTCCTTATGGAGAGTATTCATATTATGTTAGTTATAGTTCATGACCTAGAACAGCGTTCTACCGCCGACACTGCGGCGTAGGCTGGACGTACCCACTTCTCGTGCCCTTACTCTAGGGTGCGGGTCGTGACACGTTTTTAGTGGTGGCCCATGCAGGTCGAGTTTATGTAGTGGTATTCGAACTAGAGTATTACTACAGCCTGCAGTAGGAGTAGAATATTTTGGGGTACTCAATCACAGTTAGAATTCCTTGAGAGATTCCTGGGATGCCCCTTGAGAATCTTATTCCGAACTTCTAATTTGAATTCCTTTTCTCTTGTTTGATTTACCCTTACTCCTTTATATTTGAATCTGATTTTGATGGATCGTTGTTGATTTGATTTTTTTTTTATCGAGATGAATTTTATGATCCGAGTTACGATATCTTCTGATAACATATGTTGACGGAAATAACAGGGATGGTAAAACGTCTACTTTATTATGGAACCTAGAGTTTACCGCAGCTATATTAGCCGGCGTGGCAAGAACATAGGGACCTGACTTCGGATGTACATATCTTGATCATGCGATTGGAATTTCTCGCAGCTATACTAGTCGGCATAGCGAGGATTCCAGACGACTTGATCATAGAGATGCATACCCCAGTTATGGACTCTACCGTTCATTGCAGCCTTGCTTACTAGCGTGGCGAGGATTCTGAGTATCATGATTTTGGACAGACGAATGTGATTATCAGATTATATCTTGAAGGTTTTTAAAGTATCACCTCTTTCATTTCTTTTCTGTTAAAAAAAAATGTTTTCCATCATCAAATAACTTAGGAGTAGGGATAACTTTAGTTGACTAGTCTAATTCCTTGTAGATTTTTATTAGTTATAACTCTTCCTTAGTATGATGATTTGATGAGTTGTGATTAGGCCTTTATCTTAAGAATGATAGTATAGCCTTGGCTTTAGAGTAGGGACCCTTGTAGCTGGTTCTCTGTTGTTTATATTTACCAGTTTTCATATATAATAATAGACTGCATTACAGCCTTGATGATTTGTTGTTTCTATAATTTTTCCAGTTTAGCACCCCAGATTGCTTGTATGTTTGATACCCTATGACCGTTTTGGTTTAGCTTGACTAGTATACTTAGATGGGACCTTCAACTGCCACCGTATGTCATGACCCTGTATGCCATTCTTTAAATTGTATGATTTAGGTAAGTTCTGAGACAATGATTGTTGGGGACGAGACTCTAGAAGAAGTACGACTATCTTAATTTCGAGGACGAAATTCTTTTAAGGGGGGTAGACTTGTAACACCCACTTTTCCAAAATAAGGGTAAATTTGAACTTTTGTATTTTAAATCATTAAAATATTTGATTTTAGTCATGGTATGATTTTTGGTGATTTTTAGTTATTTTTAAACTATTTAATTGAGTGAAATGTGAATTGATGTTTTGCTAGTGTAACATTAGTCATACATGACCTAGAAGACTAATCATGACCAATGAGACCAAATCATGTGTTTAGGATTTCAATTTTCTACTTTTAAGCCTAGGGGTATTTTAGTCATTTTGACACTTTTGTGATTTTGTGAATTATATTAATTAAATATGTGTTAGTTAAATTGTTGAGTCTTGACCTAGAAGCTAGCCTAATCTAGATGTTAATCATGACCCTAGAGACTAAGTTAGAGGGCTTCATTAAAGTAATTACATTAGTGAATATCTAGATATTTGTTGAAAGATATTTTAGACTAAAGGTTTAAGGGGCTACTTTAATTGTGGGCCCTTAGATTAGCTAGAAATTGTTGGAGAAACCTTAGCCCCTCATCCTAAACCCTAACCCTAACTTATTGGCAGCCAACACACATCCCCACCCCCTATAAATGCATCCCATTAATCATTTGCATCATTTTAATTCATTCTATTTGCCTCTTTTGTGTTCTTTCCTAAACTTCTCCCCAAATATCCAAAACAACTCCAAATTGAGCCAAACTTCTTGCATTGGGATCCCCTACCATTGAGGGTGCTAAGGGGAGCTAGCTAGCAAGGTTGCACAAGCTTTGGGCATCATCTTTTGAAGAAGAACACCCCCCTTTCCTTAGTTTTCATTGAGTTTTCACTCAATAGGTAAAATGCCTCAAAACCTATTAATATTGTGATTTCTCTTCATGAATGCATGCATATAGGTACCAAGGATCAATAGGCTAAGTTTTGTAGGAATTAGATAGGGTTTGGTGTCCGTATCGGACACGTATCTAGGTTAGTACTAAAGTGTTTGATGATTTGTCTCTGTGAACAAAATGTTATTAATTTCGAAAACTAATTACACAAATTTCTAGCCCTATAGGTCTAGATCACAGAACCATAGCTCTGAGCACGAGACTGTGTCGTGTCCGTGTCCAAATTGGACACGAACACGCTGTGCACACCCACACATAGTGTCCTGCTACCCGACCTCTCTTTCTCCCCACACAGGACACGTGGACACTTTAAACTTGACATGGGGGAAGGGGCAATGTCTGTCATGCCTCCTCCAAAGTTTGGTGTCGAATCGTATCGTGTCGAGGGAGCACGGACACGTGCACTGGTCATACACTGAACTGTGCACGTAGAATTTCAGCACTGACACGCACTTCGTGTCGTGTCCTGTCACCACGTAGACACGATGCAGGGTGTCGATCGTGTAGCCCTACATGTGGGCTACACGTGTGCACGACCACGTGGCTCCACGTGGCCTGTGTCGAGTGCACGAGTCCCTGGACTCGCTGCACGACGCTGTGTGCACGCGTGTGTGTCTACGTGTGTGCGTGAGTATTTGGACACGTTTGTGTCCAGATTCTTGACACATTATGGCTCGACAGACACATACACATGTAGTACTCTGATTACCAACCTATTAGTTGTAAATTAGATGTGTAATTTGATTCGAATTGGTTTTGGTTTCAAGGAGGTTTTTACTGATACATGTTATTATGTGGTTCACTGTTTTCAAGCATTTTCAATGTTCAAATTCGATTTTAAACAAGAATTTACATTATATCTAAGTTTAGTTATATCTCCAAATTAGTTTATGATATAGGTTTTGGATCTTCAAATTGAATTGGGTTCGATTCATTTCAAAATCCTTTTTTTTCTGATACCATGAGAACAGTTCAAGTTCTGAGTTTTGATGCTAAGGTTAAAACTGAGTTTTTTTGTGTTCAATTCAAAACAGGGACTTTTGCCATTTCCTAAAACTGAGATCATGCACCCAATGAACTGTTTTGTACACTGCAACTGAAATGTAAGGAGGACTGGACTTGAGTTATAACCTGAGATTTGGGGAAATAGTATAAAACTGTGTTTAGTAAAACTGAGAATTTCCTTTGGTTGATAAAACTGAGATTTTCCCTAAATTCAAACATGTGTACTGAAACCTGCTTCTATATGAATCTGAGAATTCATTCATGATACAATAACTGAGATTTTACCAAGTATATGAACCTGTGTTCACCCTTCCTTGATCTGAAATCGATTAGGAGTTGTATTGAGTACCTGAGATAATGTATGTAGGAAAAACTGAGATTTGTTTCAAAGGAAAACTGAGAGTTTCCTTTGGGTCAGAACCTGAGTTCCTCAGGCAAATCTGAGAATTTCCTATGTGCAAACCTGGGTTTGATTGTTATGATAAACCTGAAATATGGGATATATATGTTTCCAGTTTTGAAAGGAAAACTGAGAATGGAATTGAACTTGTTTTGTTATTGATCTATGTGTTAAACTGAGATTTTCAAATGAATCTGAGAATGTGATTCGATTCCTGAGAAATATGAATTGATTTCCTTTCTTCTTCAAACTGAGTTCAGTTGTTAATGGTAAACTGAGATTTTCAAATGTTGGAACTGAGTTTATTCTTCCCTCATGCACATAGACACCATTCACACACACACACCCTTTAACTTGATAAAAATCTGAGAATGTGTTTTGAAAACTGAGTTGAACTCATTTTAGAAATCTGAGATTGTATAACTAAATACTTGAGATTCCCTATGTTTAAAACTGAGATACAATGTAATATATGTACACACACAACACCCTACCATTTCCTGTCAACACAAATACCTGAGACACACACCCATGTAACCTCTCTTTTCACTTTCTATGTATATATATATAGTTGTGATGTGTTAGGACTTGTGAGGCATGCCTTCTAACCCTATCTTCTGTACACATCCATGTTCACACACACACATAGCCTACATGTTAGTTCCTTCCTCTTTTTTATATATATAATGTTGAACATGCATGAATAGGATGTGCCTTGATATGTGCTTGTGTTTGGCTTGTATAGCCTTGTGATTGGTGTGTGATTGCTAGATTAGGCTTGGTTAGGCCTAGTGAGACTTGTTAGACTTGTTTGGGCTAGGACTTGACCTAGGTTGACTAGTGTGGTTGACTAGAGTTGACCAAGTGTCGACTTTAGCCTAGTTTGACCTAGACAGCATGCAGATGCATTGTACATTTCATATATCACCCTCTGTATACATCTTGACTTGTGTTGCTCTAACTAGGAGTCAGGTACCTCATCTCGGACAGTACGTTTACTTCAGACATTCAGATACGAGGCGAGTACATTCTCTGATCGTTTCATACTTGTCACGATTTATATTCTCGCTCTAGATTACTTTTACTTGATGCTGTCACGTTATCATCACGGATTAGTACTATACGGATCTCTTCTTGGGATGTTATCCCCCTTAGCGGGAGCATCGGATACTTTATGACATGTGTTTCATGTACATCATGTATTCTTCGCTTCTGCGTTATTCATATACACTCATGTTCTCCCATGTTCTTACATGTACGTTCATGTACTCTCATGTTCTTTCATGTACGCTCATGTTTCCTCATGTGTTTCCTGTGTAACCAAAACATCATGTCCGTAACATAACGGGACTAGATCCTTGTATACTAATTGTGGGTAGGGGTGAGTATAAATGGTCATGTGATTTACCCATCATGTTCACTCTGTTACTTTTCATGTTTATCATGTACACATCAGCCATATTGGCTGATGTCCCACATGTTCACTCATGTACATCATGTTCAACCTAAGCCAATTATATGCCATCTTGTACTCTAAATCACTAGTCACTTACAGTTCTTACTTATCATGTATATATTTCCAGTTACCAAATATCTCTCCTGTTTCATGTACATCTTCTTACAGCGTTTCATGTATTTTATTCTATTGCCTGCTTTATATTTCTTGCCATGATATGAACTGCATGAGATGTACTGTGCTCGCTCCCGTCCTGACTGGACCTGTTGAAAATTTTACAGAGGATGATGAGGAACCCTGCACCCCCTTACTTGGAGCTTGCCTAGATGACACTCGCGACCTGGACCCCTGGCGAGGTTCAGGCAGCTACTCAGGAAGATACCTTGTATAGAGTAGATAGCTTAGACTATTTCCTTTCATGTTTAGCTTATGTCTTTGTTTCAGAGTTATATGTTGTAGAGATGTTGAGACTTGTATTTAGTTTCTGTTGTACCTCAGTTGAGGATTTCCTTATCTATTTTATCGTACCATTTTCTATCTATAGATTGTGATTGAGTTATACCTTTGTGTTGGCCTCCTTATGGAGAGTATTCATATTATGTTAGTTATAATTCATGACCTAGAACAGCGTTCTACCGCCGACACTGCGGCGTAGGCTGGACGTACCCACTTCTCGTGCCCTTACTCTAGGGTGCGGGTCGTGACACCATCAAAACTCGGAAATAACAAGATTAAATAGATCAAAACCCAAGAAATCTGAAAATAAAATAAACTTAGATCTACTAGAATCTAGCCATGGAAAATAAAAATGCCAAGTACTAAAGTACGTTAGAATGCTGTAAGGAAGAGAATGAAGCGATAAAATTAGAGTTCTTCCATGAAGCAAGTTGCACTTGCCTAGACCCCTCTCTCCCTCTCTCTGGTAGGTGAAGAAGTAATGGAGGAAAGAAGAAGAGTAATGAAGAGAGAGAAGGAAGTATGGGTAATAAATACTAAAGGTAGTGGTAGGTAGGGGTTCTCTCTTGGTTCATCATGAACCAAGGCAAAAACCAAAGCCAAGCCGAACCGACCCAGAAAATAAACCAAGCCAAGAAGGAAGCTAAGCCAGGAATCATACAATACAAGATAAAATACGTACACGTATTCCAAGAATACGTAATACGAACCACAGGCATTACAACTCTACCCACCTTAAAAGAATTCCGTCCTTGAAATTTAATTAAGAGGCTAGAGAGACGAGGACAAGCTATATTAATCACATGCAAGCTATAACTAGGCAGGCAATCACTCATTCAAGCAAGGAATCGAAGGCATGAGGCATAAGGAAGACATTATTCCTCACGAGTCAAACAAGCCAGGATATCGCGATCGGATATCATCCTCACGCTCCCACGTTGACTCACCCAAAGAGTGATGACCCCAAGCGACTCGGACTAACTTGATAGTCTTGTTCTTGAGTATCTTCTCTCTTCGGTCCAATATAGACACGGGCCTCTCCTCATACGAAAGATTGGTACCAACAACCAATTCCGAATGATCCAGGATGTGGCTCGGGTCCGGGATATACTGTCGTAATTGGGATACATGGAACACGTCATGCACCTTGCTTAGCGACGGCGGAAGAGCGAGACGATAGGACACATCTCCTACTCGCTCTAGAATATCGAATGGCCCTATATACCTATGACTAAGCTTTCCTCGTGGGCCGAAACGAATGACACCACGGTTAGGCGAAATCCTCAGGAATACATGGTCGTCGATAGAAAACTCGAGAGGGCACCGTTGAAAATCGGCCCAATGGCGCTGGCGATCTTGGGCAACTCGAAGATGATCCCGAACTCTTCTGACCACTTCACATGTCTGGGCAATCATTTCTGGACCGAGCATCTGCCTCTTTTCGACATCATCCCATGCTAGCGGGGATCTGCACTTCCTACCATACAGTGCTTCGAACGGTGCCATCTGGATACTGGCTTGGAAGCTATTGTTGTACGAGAACTCCACCAGGTGCAGGTGATCTTCCCACGAACCACCGAAGTCAAGTGTACAGGACCGCAACATATCTTCAAGAGTATAGATTGTATGCTCCGACTGACCATCTGTCTGCGGGTGATAAGCTGAACTGAACTGGAGACGAGTCCCGAAACTCTCTTGCAAGCTACGCCAAAAGTACGACGTGAATCTCGAATCTCGGTCCGAGGTGATACTTACTGGCACTCCGTGCAACCTGACAATCTGTCTGAGGTACATCTCTGCTAACTGAGCTGTCGACTGACCAACTCTGAATGGAAGAAAGTGAGGCACCTTCGTGAGCCGATCAACTATAACCCAGATAGCATCTCTACCAGCTGGAGATCTAGGTAATCCAGTTACGAAATCCATGGTCACATGCTCCCACTTCCATTCTGGAATCGACAAAGGCTGAAGAAGTCCAGCGGGCCTCTGATGTTCAGCCTTAACTTGTTGGCAGACTAAACAACAAGAGACAAACCGGGCTATCTCCTTCTTCATGCCATTCCACCAAAAGTGCTGCCGGATATCACGGTACATCTTCGTACCGCCCCGAATGAATGGAATATTGAGAACTGTGAGCCTCTGTCATAATTTCCTGTCTGATATCTCCACTGGGTACATAAAGACGCTTACCATGTCGAAGTATACCATCCTCATGAATGCATAACTCGGGTCGTCGGCCTGCCTCACACTCTGCTCTGAGTCGCTGAAGCTTAGAATCTGCTGACTGTGCCATCCGGATCCTCTCGACTATGGTGGACTGAACTTGCATACTGGCCATCAATGCCACACTGGAAGGGAGAACAACTTCTATTCCCATCTTCTGAAGATCTGCTAACAGCTCTGGTTGTGCTATTAGGAAGTAAACTCCGGCTCTCCTGCTCAATTCATCTGCAATGACGTTGGCCTTCCCGGGATGATACTGCAAGTTGACATCATAATCTACAAGAAGCTCCAGCCATCTCCTCTGATGCATGTTAAGGTCATTCTGAGTGAAAACATACTTCAGGCTCTTACGGTCGGTGAAAATCTCTACCCTATCTCCGTACAAGTAGTGCCTCCACAACTTAAGTGCAAACACTACTGCTGCCAGCTCCAAGTCATGGGTTGGGTAATTCCTCTCATGATCACGAAGTTGTCGTGACGCATAAGCTATTACCTTCCCATGCTGCATCAGAACACATCCTAAGCCTCTGCCTGAAGCATCACAATACACAGAGAATCCTCCGGTTCCATCTGGAAGCACGAGAATGGGAGCCGTCATCAAGCCTCGCTTCAACTTCTCAAAAGAATCCTGGCACTCTGCTGTCCAAGTAAACTGCACCTCCTTGCGGGTCAACTGGGTCAATGGCGTCGAGATCCGGGCAAAGTCTGAAATAAATCGCCGGTAGTAGCCAGCCAATCCAAGAAAACTGCGAACCTCTGCAACTGTGCTGGACACTGGCCATGACTCAATAGCCACAATCTTCTGGGGATCCACTTCTACTCCTCCTCTGGTGATGATATGACCCAAGTACGAAATACGATCTAGCTAGAACTCGTATTTACTGAACTTGGCATACAACTGGTGTTCCCTGAGAATATGAAGAACTACACGGAGATACTGCTCATGCTCCGCTTCGCTCCTACTATAGACCAGGATGTCATCCAAGAACACAATCATAAACTGATCCAAGTAAGGCATAAAGATGCGATTTATGAGATCCATGAATACATCCGACGCATTGGTCGCTCCAAATAGCATCATTAGGAACTCCCAATGCCTATACCTCGATCTAAAAGCTGTCTTCGGGATGTCCTGCTCTCTGACTCTGATCTGATGATATCCTGAGCGCAAGTCGATCTTCGAGAATATTGCTACCCCTTTGAGCTGATCAAACAACTCATCTTTCCTCGGGAGAGGGTATCTGTTCTTGATTGTCACTGAGTTCAAGGTACGATAATCAACACATAATCTGGACGTACCATCCTTCTTTTTCACAAGAAGCATCGGGGCTCCCCAAGGCGATCCACTAGCACGAATGAATCCCTTGGTTCGAAGTTCTTCAATCATCTTGTACAAGATCTCCAATTCTGACGGCGCCATCCTGTAGACTCTCTCGGATACTGGGGCTGTCCCGGGAATCAAGTCTATGGTGAACTCGATTTCCTGTTCCGGCGGCATACCTGGAAGCTCTTCTGGGAAAACATCTGGAAACTCTTCGACTATCCGGGGCAACTATACTGCTGCTACTGCCATCCGCAACACTGAAGGAGAAGGCTCAACTGTGCCTCGGGAAAAGAAAAACTCTAGCTCGCCTGGAATACTAAAGACAACCCTGCCAACATGGCAGTCTATCCTAGCATACTGGTTCCTCAACCAATCCATCCCTAGGACCACATCATAATCGGCCATCGGGAATTCTATCAATCTAACAGGAAATTCCTTACCGCTAACTACGATCCGACACGAGGAAAACACCCTATCGACTCCCACAAGTCCGTTACCAGTAAGTATATTGAGCCATACTGATAATAACTCGGGCTCCAATCCTATCCGTGTCGCGAATCGTGTAGACATAAAAGAATGCGATGCACCAGAATCAAATAAAGCTGAAGCTGGAAAGGAGTTGACGAGAATAGTACCTGCCACTACCTCTTCTGGTGCCAATCCTTCCTCTGTGGTCATCACCATAGCCTGACCATGCCCTCGGGGTGCTGGTCCCTTGTGCTAAAATCCTCGCTGCCTGCTCTGACTCAAGGCTTGGGCTTGAACATGCTGCTGGGGGTGTTATTGCTTGAACACCTGGGACTGAGGCGGCAAGGGTCTCGGCAATGGATACTGCTGCTGCTGGACCAGAGCTAGTCCTCTCACCGAAGAGCTAAAAAGGTTGGACGATGATGAACCACCCCTATTCGGGTAGGATCAAACCCTATGGTCTGCTGCTCCACAAGCCCGACACAATCCCTGTACCCTGCGACACTCTGCCACTACATGGCCTGGCTTCCCACAATAAGAACATCCCACTGCGGAAGACTGCTTCTGCTTCTGATGCTGAGGGTACAACGGGGTTGAATACTGAACCGACGTTACTGAGGTCGCTCGCCTCGGAGCTCCAATAGTCAAAGCCCTGGCTGCCGGGGCTGGTGCTGAAGACTGATTCATCTGGCCGTGGGATCTCTTCCGACCTCCGGCCCTATTCACAATCCTCTGGGAGGTATACTCATGCCTCCTAGCTGCTCTCAAGACTGCATGAAAAGTCTGATGCTCAAACTGCTCAACTGCCAATAGAATCTCCAGGTAAAGCCCCTGCTGAAACTGCTGGGCTCTATCATACTCGGTTGCCACCAAAGTGGAAGCAAATCGACTGAGTCTCGAAAACTTGGTCGCATAACCATCGACCGTCCTGCCCATCTGGTTCAGATTGGTGAACCTCGTCTGTAGATCATACCAAGCTACAGCATCAAAATACTTGGTCTGGAATCTCTCTCTGAACACTGCCCAATCAATGGGTACTGCTAATCCAACGGCCTGTGCTGTCCACCAGCTGCGGGCAAGATCCAATAGCTGCAGGTGCACCATGGCCACCTTCTCGTTCTCTGGGGTCCTAGCTGCTTCTAGAATCACCTCTGTGTCCTGAAGCCAAGCATCTGCAATGATATCATCTTCACTACCGTCGAAGAAGGGAGGGTTCAAGCGCTTGAAGTTGTTGGCCGCGCTGTTACCCTGATGACCTCCTCTGGTCAGACCATCCGTCACTGCCTGGTGCAAGGCATCCCTACGACGATCTTGGGAAGCTATCAAGGTCTTGACGAGACCTACCTAGGTGCCATCATCAGGTTCGACAGGCTGAACTGGCTGGACTGGTGGCTCTCCGCCAGAAGGCTCGACTCTGGAGGCTACTCCGGAATGCTGGGCTTGATCTCCTGGTTGCTGCTGATCCGCGGAAAGTGCTCCGCCTTGCTGACCGGCAGGTCCAGGAACAATATTGCTGAAGAAGACGACATGGGGAACAATAAGGAAGGACCAGGACAGATCAACGATACAAGCATATAATCAGGACAAGAATCCAGGGATTCAGAAGATACGAGCAAAGATCAAGGGCGAATACTGATTGAGACATCTATTCAGTAAACCCTCATATATCTTGATTTACAAGACCTGCATGGGCCACCACTTAAACCATGTCACACCCCAGAACCAGAATACTGGAGAGCGGGGGCAGACATAGCCAGCTACGTATATGAAATGGAATCCATCTCGCTATACGGTCACGGATGTCTAGATGCATGAGGGTTTACTACAAGCCAACAGTCTCCTAGGGTCATGAACAAGCCTAGTGTCTCAATAACAAGCAAGTAAGTAAAGTTATAAGATGTATGATAATTAAATATACAATAATAAGGCGTCCCAAATATTATATATTCAGTAGATCATGAAGCTAGTCGTTACAAAATGTTAGGACTAGCAAGAGTTTAGTCATACATGATCAACCCTAGGATCTGTCAATCATGTTACAGCCCGTAGGCAGACAGTAAGTAAGTGCAATCGAGCTAAACACGTGCTCGTCGGCTAAACGCCTCAAAAGAATATTTTTACAATAAAGTGGAAGATCAAAAATAAACCCACTCGTTGCCCTGGTTACGTCTAGTCGCCACCATCGGGCTGGAAAGTCGGTAGATCCTCTGGAGCTGCTCCAAAATCTGGCCATACAAAACCAGCTGGGTTAGATCCCAGAAAGAGCAAGTGCCACAAAGAAAGCTTCACTTAGGAACTAAAACCAGCAATTAGCACAGAAGATAATAATATATAGTAAAACTGGAGATAATATAACATCACGAGGATGTATGGTAAGATAACCATGGGACCATTCAGATAACTAGGTTACAATCCTTAAACCAAACAAGGACCGAAATCGTAACCCTTCGTCTGAACTGAACTTGGTTTCTCCCATTTATTCACAAGATAATATAAGAAAATCAGAACATGTAACGATCTTATACAGGATCAAGGCTAGACAGATTATTCTTCATTCAATCAATCACGGCCAAGCAATGAGTACGGCTTGATACTTTAACTAACTAGGGTTATCACAGGCCTAGTTACTAGCAAGATGCAGTGAGATTATTCCACAGCCACAAGCCCTGCAGACCATCCAGGTTACCCAGGTCAAAAATTAGGGGTTGAATTCAGGTAGGTACATCGTCCAGGAAATACATGTACCCTTAGAAGCTTGAAGGGTGCAACACATAATAGTGTGCTGGAAATGTGCCCTACTCGACGACAGGCTACAGATCCTAAGCGCGCCCAGGTAACGGGATTGCCTGTAGCTGGGAGATCTCTTTATGACTAATGTATTAATCTAGTTATTAGCCTTAGTCCATTTCAGTAGGTACTCCTGACCGTGGTACTCAGGAATCCCCTCCTAGACATGATGCAAGACAGGACTGGATTATTTGTACAAGTACAATCGCCCACGGTGTCCAGGTTATATATACAGGTCATTTCATGTCAGGTAGCCGTCGCAATAGCTTATCATGATATATCATGTCAGGTTTTCATGTCAGGTGTACTTGTCAGGAGTGCACCACGACGGGCCACTATCAGGTCATGTCATGTTTACTTGTCAGGAGTGCACCACGACGGGCCACTATCATGTCATACTAGTTCTTCGTCACACCATGTCATGTATAATAGTCATTCAATCATGTCAATCAAATTATGATTTATCAAGTTCAAGACAAAAGGTATAAGGATATAAAATGGGCGTAAAAATATACAATAAAGGTAAAGGTGTACGCCATAAGAACTCAAGTTACACGGGGGGGGGGGGGGTTACAAGACATGGGCAAATAATAGTAAAATAACAGTACCCAGGGCTGTAGAAGAACCATGCGGCTCAGGCCTATGCGGTCAGGAATGATCTCATGCGGCTGGGAGTAGAACAGCCCATGCGGCTAAATAGGGTCAGGCGCATGCGGCTGATAAAGGAAAAGCTTATGCGGCAAAGGACAGGGGCAGGAACTATGCGGCTAAAGATATCAATCCCCATGCGGCCAGCGGGAAGAGAGGGCGCATGCGACTAAGTCAGAGCATTCATACGGCTGGGAAGAAGGCCTAAGCGACTGGAAGGAAGCGGGTCCACATGCGGCTGAATGATCACGAGCATATGCGGCTGCGCCATGCCTAAGTCTTATACGGCTGCACCACTGGGTATATGCAGCTGGGAAGAATATGAACGCACATGCGGCTGATAAGGAATAGGAGCCTATACGGCTACAGGTAGACGGAGTCCATGCGACTCGAATTATGCCGACGCCTACGCGGCTGGAAGACTCGCCACCTGAAGGTTCATGCGGTCAAGTACTGCCATACGGCTAACGGGGTTCATGCGGTCAGCACTGTTCTTCTTCTCCTCTTGTCCGAGAAGAAGAACCAAAGAGTTCAGGATTTCGAGGCTCATAGTTTCTTCATCCCAAGTCCAAATCCAGACTTCCTTAGGTCAAAACGGGGCAGAATAAAATCCTCTACAACGTAGAACCATCAAAACTCGGAAATAACAAGATTAAATAGATTAAAACCCAAAAAATCTAAAAATAAAATAAACTTAGATCTACAAGAATCTAGCCATAGAAAGTAAAAATGCCAAGTACTTAAGTGCGTTAGAATGTTGTAAGGAAGAGAATGAAGCAATAAAATTGGAGTTCCTCCATAAAGCAATTTGCACTTGCCTAGACCCCTCTCTTCCTCTCTCTGGTAGGTGAAAAAGTAATGGAGGAAAGAAGAAGAGTAATGAAGAGAGAGAAGGAAGAATGGGTAATAAATACTAAAGGTGGTGGTAGGTAGGGGTTCTCTCTTGGTTCATTATGAACCAAGGCAAAAACCAAAGCCACGCCGAACCAACCTAGAAAATAAACCAAGCCAAGAAGGAAGCTATGCCAGGAATCATGCAATACAAGATAAAATACGTACATGTATTCCAAGAATACGTAATACGAACCACAGGCATTACAACATTCGAGGGAAGCTCCGTACCCGACGACGTCTCCTGCATCTTGCAAGCAATCTGTAGGGTTATTAGTATATTGTTATGCACTGGTGGGGAGGCTAGCTCGCCCACAATGCTATCATTACCAAACACGTTCTATTTACTTTTGTGTACCGTCTATCATTCATTGTCTTTCTAATCTTGCCTTAGGATCAGTTTTCATGGCATATATCATAACCAATCTCGTATTATCAATTTCAATGTGTTGTATGGAAATACATGCACGACTTGCCTATACTTACCGTCCGACCTTTCCTGTCCAAAGTAAACCAAGTTAGTCAACAATTCATATGTAATAACTTAACGTGATTCTCGTAAACATTCAGTGTCGAGGGCATGTCCTTGCCTCAGAATCTAGCGCGTCATGGGCGTGTTTTCTCACTCATTTGTACGAATTATTCTCGATCATTTGGTGTATTATATTGAAGCCTGTTCAGAAGGCGCTTCATTCAGTTAACTTAGACTATTTTGTTTCAATGCAAGGACTTGCACGTGGATTGCCACCAGCAAAGCCTACTTAATCTATATGCACCGGTCGCTGGCATCATAAGCCAATTTGGACGTTCCCCTTTGGCATTCTCACCTATCATAGCGTGATGGCTGGTATACCTTGATAGTCTTTTGAAATACCCCACACTTACGTCTACTTGGAATGTTCGAGCCCATACCTAAGCAGCCCGTAAGCCATGATTATGCCTAGGCCGGCCACGATATCGTCGATCGTTGCCCTTAGAATCCTTTATTACTCCTACCTCCCGTATACGAGTGGATTGTCCACGACCCTTTCGTATTGTCTTGTCACTTTAACTTAACGGCTTGTCCCTGAGTCGTTGGCTGTCTGTGAGCCATGATGCGTTATCGACCAGTTTGGCAGTAGCGTTCGTGCAGCGCGGGTAGCGAGCCCCGATGTACGTCTCCGTCATACCTATCGCTAACCATTCCTTTCTTTGTTATCTTTTATTTATTCTTTCTTTTCTTTCTTTTACTTGTTCGTTCGTTCATTGATTCATTCACATATTCATTCATTCATTCGTTGATTTATTCATTCACTTATTCGTTCATTTATTCATTCATACATTATGCAACTCCCCGTATGGGAGTCGCCTTGGCGACCCATCGGTCCCGAAGTCTTCCAATGTTGCTATACTCTACTCGAAATGACTATGTCGATAGCCTTCCCGTTTTATTGTTGTAAACCATTCATTGCTTTATTGTTGAACGCATAAGGAACTTGAATGTAAGCTTGTGCCTTAGCACGAGCGTGGAGTGCGGTGCGAGAGTCCCTATATTTTTTGAGTTCTTTTCCATGTTCTAAATAAGCATAGAAGATGGGATTATTCCCTTAGCTAGGTACATTGAGTCATTTATTAGCATGCACGGTGTTTTCGCCTAGTGATTCTAGCAATAGTGTCCGTATTGTTAAGTGTCTAGGCTAAGTAAAGTCGGGTTCATCGGAGCCACCCACCTTAGCGATGTTTGTATCGGTCGAACGATACTCCGAATGCGCCTTTGAAAGTCTAAGTCTGGATTCATCTTCGATGGGCCACTGTAAGTCTTGCATCGATTCTTCATCGGGTCAACGTAACTCTTCGAGTCGACGGCTCATTTGAGTCGTTGCACTTGCCGTTTGAATCGATATTCCGCTAGGATGGAGCGAGTCATTATAGCTGCGTCATAGAAGAATCAGAGCGATCGCATCTTGATAGAAGTAGCTTCATTCGGGTCTTCAGATAGGATCCCGTAGACCTCATAGTCCTTGAAAGGGAATCGTCAATCCCGAACGTCAACATTGGTGTCTATCTGTACTGAGTAGCTTAGACACGTATGCAAATTATTTTTAGGGCAAACCAGTTCCCAATCCATTACTATGACGGAGAACTAGATTCCGACTGGAGGTTCCAAAGAAGCGGCAAGACCGACAAGGGCGTCGGCCTCCTAGTTTTGCAATCGAGGTACATATTCTATAAAGAATCCTGTAAAGGCAGAGATGATATTGATCGCTGCCCGAAGATACGGGACCAGATCCTCATGTCGAACCTCATATAGTCCTCGAACCTAATTGACTATCAGTTTTGACTCTCCTACGCCCTCGAGGTAGTCAACCCCCAACTATTTGGCGAGTTGGGGTTTGATGATAAGAGCGTTGTACTCAACAACATTATTGGTGCATGATTCCATGAAAGAATATGCACAGTGGATGACTAGACCGTCAAGAGTGATATGGACTACTCCGACCCCTACGACAATTTTGTCTTTAGGACCTGTTATCGAGGCACCATCAAAGAACATTAGCCGGACAGGACTGTCTGAGATCGCATTAGATTCCAGGACTTCATCGGGAATGCCTTCGTAAAGTTTTGATACTTCTGGTACAGGATGTGCCGCCAAGAAGTCGGCCAATGCTTGGCCCTTAATAGCCTTTTGTGGGACAAACACCATGTCATAAGGTGTTAAGTGGATTGCTTTTGTGGCTAGGCATGAGTTCAGTACCCCTACTTGTTCATAACGACTATGAAGGATTGGCACTTGAGATGAAGTGAATTGTCTATCCAGCCACATAATGGCACGTCTTTTGGAAGGAGAAGACTAGCGCAAGACACTCCTTCTCAATAGGATTATACCGATGTTCGGTACCAATCTTGGTCCTGTTCAGATAGTAGATTTACAGTTCGTGGCACTACACCAAAAAAGGTATTTAGGAACAGTTTTTATATGTTCTTAATAATTTTAGGAACATATTATAATCGCTCCTAAAAGTGGCATTGTAATTTTGGAAACGGTTATAATGTGTTCCTAAATTAAGTCTGGAACATTTATAAGGTGTTCCTAAATCAGAATTTGGAACACATATAATGTGTTACTAAATTATTTTTGGAACACGGTTGAAACGTTTCTAAATATCATTTGAAACGCTTTAGGCTTGTTCCTAAATGCAATTTGCAACGCTTTTGCGTTGTTCTCATGGCTAGTTTTGAAACACTTAATTAATGTTTCTATTTTCTTAGTTTTAATTTTGCTTTCCATTTTTTAGTTTGAACCACAAATCTGATTATTCCTCTATTGAAACAACATAATAAATGGTGCATGATTTTTTACACATACCCTGAATCAACATCCAAGAGCTCTATTAAATCAACCAAAGATATCAACTTAATATAAAACAACTAATAAAATTTTTCAAGTTAATCTTTATAGAATGTCATCAAAAGTATATAAATAAAAAAATACAAATAATAAATAAAATCAACAACAAAAATATAATTGTACAATTTAAAAAACAATCTCTAATGTTGTTGCTACTACAAATTTGTTGTATAAAGAATCCGTCTTAAGTTTGTAATGTAAGGGAAGAAGTCTTCAATCATGATACCATTACCCATAGACCGATGCTGCCTCAAATTTTTGGGGTTGCCTCAAATGATTTAGATCACAGGTTTGTGAACCATGCTTTTATTATAACCATGACAACCATCTGTTCGAGTGCTCCAGCTCTTGACTGAATGCTAATCGCAGTTGTTTCTAGGATGCTTTCATCTGCTCTATTTCATATCTCCACCAAACATGTCTGTAAATAAGCATCTTGTCTGAAACATTTGTCATTCTTAGGTATTATGTCTTACAATAAGAATGATTCATGAAAGAGAAAGTAATAGGTACGACTTTTACCTTAAATCTGCCATGATTCACAGTATCATTTATCTGCCAATTGTTCCTTGAATTATATCTTTGTCTTCTCATGTTCTGTTGATAGAAATTTATTATCATCATGTCAATAATCATTCTTTGCATTTTCACGTAGTACCCATTCAAATAAATGTATTTGAAAGCACAGTTGAAAGAGAACTAGGGAGTTACTCGTCTTACATATATGGTTCAACATGTAATAAAGTTAGTATCACGTCGTATTAATATTAATCATGTAAAAAGAACTAGCAGAATTTTATACCATTCCTTTATAAACTGACAATATGTCAGAGTATAATTTTTGTGATGTTGGCATCCAGTAATCTATTACTTGCACCCAAGTAGGGTGGAAACAAATCAACTTCTCCAACTCAAAGTTGGTCATCATGCAGCCATACAAATATAATGCATATGTCAATACAGTTACTATTATAGTATAGAGAGTGTAAAGAACAAATTAGTTCCAAACTCTAAAACTCAAAGGAGTCCTTTGCTCATAGTGTGCTGAAGGTTCTGAACATTGATTTGCTTGTGTCCTATGAATACAATTTTAACATGACAATTACTAGTTCGTGAAAACATTGATCTGCTTGATCCTTTAACTTCAGAACCTAAGCAAATCACTAAAATCAATATGACATTAACTTTCCATGTAAACAAATTATGGATATTAGATAGTTGTTCTTGGGGAAGTAAAGATCATTCTAAACTAGGTAACACTCATCTGTTAATTAAAATCTAATATAACATGGTACTACTTCAGTGTTGATGGAAGACAACAAAATAACAAAGTACCTGGAATTTAGTATTCCTAAGGAAGCAGCTTGTCAGAAATACTGGAACAAATGGGCAAGCATCATTCATTTGTTCCATTCCCAAAACCCGCAAACGGCTGCTAACCTAATCAGTTGTATCCAATTATAATTTCCCAGATTGCTAATTCCTAATATTAAACGAAGATCGTCTGACTAAAATCTTAGGTGTAGTACCTGTTGCAGTAAACATTTTCTCTCCTTCAAAGGCAGACTGTACATCAAACTCGCCCTTCATGATC
Source organism: Iris pallida (assembly GCA_029216955.1). Lineage (NCBI taxonomy): Eukaryota > Viridiplantae > Streptophyta > Magnoliopsida > Asparagales > Iridaceae > Iris > Iris pallida. The sequence goes on along the minus strand of JANAVB010037819.1, from coordinate 18,964,973 downwards.
CTAATTCAGTTCTCTGTTTTAAGGCTTTGCCCTCCACATGCTTTTCGACACTCCTGTTAAAGAAATTCATGTACATTCTACAAGCAAAATAATCTTCAAAACATTATGCAATAATAATGCTACCATTATATATTTGATGGGTTATCATGTTGTGCCAGGTGGTAGCAGCTTTAAGGGCACTAGAATAATGTGTATACCTTTCGTTGTATCTGGGGTTCTCTTTAGATATATCCTCTTCGATATATAAACTGCCTTACTTGTAAAATTTATACGTCCAGATGTAAGTGGGGCCAGAAAAGCAACAAACCTCTGTAAAAAAAAAGAAGAAGTGAATCCTCATAGAGATTAAAAGAAGCAAAAAAACTCAACAATCTCTTCTATAAATGCCATTTCTTTATTTAGTTATACAGCAAGTTACAAAATGAGATAATATTGTTCTATGATGCATGGAGAATGGTGTCCGTATCTGTGTCCGTACTAATTTAACGTAAGGGTCTACATATGTACCTATTTGAGAATGCCCGTATCCCGTATCCGCCATACCTGTATCGTGTCCTTATGACAAATAAGGCTCTCCATGGATCCAACTCTCTCCGTCAAACCCAGATGACAAATTCATGTATCCAACTATTTCTGTCAAATCCATATGATAAATAAGGCTCTCCAAGGACAAGGACATCAATATCAAGTTCTTCGTAGAGCTTAACAACTTTGTTGATTTCCTTTTGATGGCCTTAACATACCTCTTCCTCGAAAATCCTGAATAAAATGTAATACAATGATCAAAATAAAAATATGACTTTGATAAGAAGAAACCGAAAAGGAAACAAATGAAATTTAAACCTCTGGTTTCATTTTCCTGAGCATGTCATAAATGAACACTGAAGCAGCCAAAGCATGAACTATACCATATACAGAAGATGTAAGCAGCAAAAGTTTTACAGAAGACATACCACATAACCATTTGATGCTTCCTGGATATTGGGATCATAAAACTACTGAACTAAATCTCTTGCCTACAAATTCTTCTATCAAAACTTGAAAGATATATCTTCTTAACTTCCTTTATTTCCCTTTGCTGGTGTGGGGCTAGCTATTGTTCACCAAAAAACTCTCAGCTTGCTCAACAAGGAAGTAGTAGAAGTAGATTTGCTAGTAGTTTCTGTAAAGCTTTAGGAAATAATAAAAAATAGGTCTGTCCTTTTGTGGGATAAGATGAGAAGTTCAATGCTGCATATGTAACAATAGAGAAAAGTAGAATCTACATATCTGGATGAGTTACACAGTAAAACATTCAAGGTTGATTTTCTATTTCTTTACCATTCCTTCCAAATTAGTGAATTGGATCATGAGTTACTCAGTTTTTTACTATTAACTGAAGCCATCAAGTCCATGGGATATATCATTGCTACCTAAATGAGATAGGCAAACCATATGAATCCAAAATCAATCATCATAAACAAACTAGTATGAAGCTAATTGAACAATACTGGTTACTATTTCAGTCCCCCCATATATATGCTAAACACAACTATACCCACATGCATCACATAATAACTACACACATGGGGATCTATATGTTCTTGTCATACACAAAACACATACACGCTGTTGTACACATCCTTACGTGCACCGATACACATTTCCAGACAACTGCATATGCATACATATTCTACACACTAAATTGTAATATGCTAACTACCTATGATTCTATACTCAACTCTGACACTCAAAGTTCTCTTACATTGAGACACACAAATGAACACATACATAAAATATGTAGGATGAAGTTGCTATCTCTGCACCAATTTGAGCAGGAAGGATGTGTTTGGTACGATATTTACTAGGATGCAGGATCTTGCCCTAGTAATACCCACATTCATTCTTCTGAAATAAGAAACAAAGCCAATTCTGAAATCACAAACAAAGAAAGAGCATTTGAAGATAAAAGCAAGAACATCGGACAAAAAGAAATATTCCAAACCCAATTAGAATTGATCAAAATAGGACCCTAGTTAGAATGGTGTCAACAACACTCTCGAGTTAGGCACCCCAATATAAAGGTTATGCTAGCAACAACAATCTTGTCTACATATATAAAATGAAACCTTCATCAACCATGTTATTTGTGTTCTAGTTTGTAAGGTTATTTGTGTGTATAATACATGTAAAAAATGCAGATAATATAGGGCACCAAAAATACACATATTTTAATCCTTTACTTGTGAACCATTGAAGACATGTGAATAAAATCTGTTTTTCACTAAAAAATATTTGATATAGTAATATATCCACAAATTCTTAATCACACAAAACTCCTATTGAGGACTATCCCAAAATAAATAACTAAAAGAAAAAGGCTTAAAAAAGCTCATATATGGCTTAGACACCTCCTTACCTTGTAGTAACTTCAACCATGATACAAATATTGATTTCCTAAGGGTTGGTTTTTGTATCGCAAGAACTGTCTTTAATATCAAGATCTTTCGATAATGTTTAAATGCAAAGAATATGGCTGGCATTTCTTATCAAAACAACAACACCTGTCATGCTGCACTTCAGAGTAACAAATAGGATATTGAATTTTAATGTATTAAATATAAATGTGAATATCATATTCTCGTATGTAAAACTAAACTCTTTTATCTACCTGTCTGTATCACAACCTATTGTTTTCTCCAAGAGATTATGACCTGATTGAGATCGAAGCTTTGCCCATACCTGAAGGAATGGTCCATATTCTACATTGATTGTTAGGTATGGAGGCATGCAACTTGTATCAAACTTCAAACTTGAATTTTTTATGTGGGTTCCATTGAATCCCTCACTTCCTAATCGTAAACATGAACACTTCTAAAATCAGTCATTTATTTAACTCAAATGTTTTGAATTCCAGTTCAAGGACGCCAATTTATACGACCCCACCCCTACCCCCCATCACCACCACCAATAAAAATAATTGTTCACAGTAAATACAATGTTGATAAACTTAAGGAAAAATAAACTATCAAACTATTGAATGTAACAAATAAGACTAAGGATTGACACCTATTTAATATTCATGTGAAACGAACTCATTGTTGTTAATGAGGACTAAGGACACTATAATGATTTTAAATTCTGACAGGTTTTATCATCAAAAGATGCTACTAACCTCCCTCCTATAAGCAGTGTGGACAGTTTTCTCCAGCTCTGTCTTAATAAGGTGAGACATTGCTATAACAGGCATTCTATTAAACTTATCTAGGGTCCACCTGGGACCGCAAAAACTAAAATTGTCTGCACATTACTATGGATGTTGCACAATGGGAAATATAGGTAAGTTAAAGGAAAGAAATACCATTCATCATATGTAATATTTGCAGGTAAGTTGGGGGAAATAAATACTATTTTTCGAACCCTATTCATGATTCTCAATTCTTGATAGGCATGTTGGGGGAAAGAAATATATAGCACTGCTAATAGGCGCTTTCACAAGGGATGTCCTAATCTCATGGTATCATTTTTACACTTCCAAAATAGCAAAAGTTTTGCTTGGAGTCAACTTGCTTTTTCTTCGTCTAAAATCATGATCTTTCTTGTAAGGATTCTAAAAGCTTGAAGATGTCATTCCCTATTTTTTATGTTTCCTTATAAAGCTAATGAAATTTACAAAACTCAGTTATTCTCATGGATGATCTTGAGAGATCATGCAACAATTGATGTCATCATGAATTTTGACTATTAAAAAAATATGTTGGATTCATAGATGTCAGACATAACAAGAAATAAGTAACACATGCCCTCTGCACTTTGAAATACAAAGCTATCTCTAGGCCTAGAAAATTGGAACGAGGAACAAAGTCCTTCATTCAGGTGCTCAATATTGCAAGGCAGAATGAAGATACCAGAAGGACAAGAGGAACTAATATTGATTAAATCCTTCGACATCCAAGAAATACCAAAGGACTGAACAAAATCCATAGAACAAGTATAAAAATATGCAATTTTGAACCTGAACATCAATTATGGTCACATAACCTTGTTTTAAATCTCCTAAGTCTCAAAATATGGATTTTTTACATAAGGAACAAGAAAAATATGCAAAGACATAAAACAACAAAAATCAAGATGAAAGGACATCTACATAGCTTTGTTTTGAATCACACCTTTGTAAAAGAAAAGAAGAATACAAGACTCTTGGATTGTGGGCGAAGAATGGTGCTTCCGAGGATCGACTCCCTCGAGTTATCGTCGTTGACGAACTCATCGACGACCAGTCGGTTCAGCTTCTTCTTTCTCTCGAGGATCATCATGCTGAAGTCCTTCTTCCCCTTCATAGAAAATCGAAGATCTGAACCAAATCAAATCAAGATCCAATCTTTAGGATCAGGGTTAGGGTTTTCTTACGTACAGAACTTGCCCTGATTTTCCTAGAAGGCGACAGAGAGGAGAATTTAGGGGAAATTTGGAGGGGAGAGGGCCCGTCGGGTGCAAGAGAGCGGCAACGTGGAGATCAAAATTCTTCGACTCCCATATGGTGATGGGAAGAGAATGGCACCAGGAGGTGTGCGTGGGGAGAGCAAAGGGTTTTTTTCTTCTTCTTCTTCTGTACATAGAATAAAAGATAGTGAACTGGAACGCTTTTGTTATCAAGCACGTGACCAACAAGTGTGATTAAACGTATATAATTATGTTTATTAACCATTCAAAAAATATTCAACTTTAAGAAAATTAATATTAGGAACAATTTGATAGTTTGGAACGGTTAACAAATGTTCCAAGGTCTAGGAACATGTATACACTGTTCCAATGTCCAAAAGGTTAAATGTTTCAAATTATTCTTTTTGGTGTAGTGTGGCCTTCGTTGCCCTTCTAGGCTAGCAAAGCGCCCAGAGAATGGTCAATGGCTCGGACGTATAATAGGAAGGGTCTTCCGACGATTTGTGCTACCAGGGCTGGTGATACATTTCTTGATGTCGTCGAACACACATTGGCATTCTTCGGTCCATACATAATAAACCCCTTTTCTTATTAGCTTGGTGAACGGTTGGCATCGCCCTGGAAGAATGAATCTTCTGATGTATGTCAAGCATCCTTGCAGGCCCCGGAGCTCACGAAGATTCTTCAGGGGAGCCATGTCCAGAATGACCTTGGTCTTTTTAGGATCAATGTGAATACCCTTGGCTATGACGATGAAGCCGAAGAACTTGCCGCTGGAAACCCCCAGGAAAGACTTGGTTGGGTTCATCTTTAGCTGATGTCCGCATAAGTCGAACCCCATCTTCAAGTCGTCTAGATGACTGGTTTTCCTCTGACTTTTAACGACAATGTCATCAACATAACTTTCTACCGTTTAGATGACTTGTTTTCCTCCGATTTTTAACGTCTAGATGACTGCTCATAGCCTACTGATATGTCGTTCCTGTATTCTTCAAACCGAAAGGCATCACTGTGTAACAGGAGATTCCTTTTGGAATCCAAAATGAAGTATGCTTTTCGTCTTCAGGGAACATCTTAATCTGGTTATAGCATTAAAACCCGTCCATGAAGGACAAACGTTCAAAGCCATAAGTATTGTCAATTATTACGTCGGTGATCAGAAGAAAAAACTTATCTTTTGGACAGGCCGAGTTTAGATCCTTAAAGTGCATACAGACTCGAATCTTTTCGCTCTTCTTAGTAAGTAGAACAATATTGGCCACCTAATCTGGATGTTGTTCCTCGTGAATGAAGCTACTGTCTATGAGTTTGTCGACTTCTTACTCGATAGTATCTATGATGTTGGGACGAAAGTGATATTGTTGCTGTTTGACCAGTCTAGCATTGGGCAGGATGTTGAGTCGATATATTATGACTTATGGGTCTAAACCCGACATGTATTCATAGCTCCAAGCAAAGATATCGATGTACTCTCGATTAAGTTGTATCAAAGATTCTTTGTCCTCTCCAGTTAAGCCTTTGCTAATAAAGATGAGTTTAGGCGAAGCCTTATCTCGAAGGTCGACTTGAACGACCTCATCTTCGGTGGGAGGTTTTTGCTGTTCGAAGTGCCACTCCTATTGGGATCCTAAGCGTTGAGCCCAGGGTTCATCCTCAAAGAATTCCAGCATCTGGTCTTCATCATCGACTGAAGGATCTGTAGAGATCATATTGACCAAAAATATATTTTGAAGGCCTGGCCGATAATTGTATCGGTGTCCCAGGTTGAGGAATCGGAGGAGTAAGAGTGCATCATGACCTCCGGCTCCGAACTCTCCGAAGTTGTCATGGGTGTAACATAACCCAACCTCCGACCAATACGCTTGTAGTAATTTTGAGCCTTTTCCTTTGGAGCACGATGTCGTAAAGGAAGGCGTCAGCCTTTGCCATAATTCAGACCTCTATTAATGGTCAAGTCATAGCCTATCTTCTGGATAAGGTGTTTCGCTTGTGTAATCCCCCTAAATTTTAAATTTTTTAATAAATTTTTACTTAATACATTTTACAATATTGGCTTAAATTTTGGATTCTTTATTTTAAATTTTTTATAATGTTTGGTAGCAAGTTAACTGCTTCAATAAATACATACATTATATAAAATTTTAAAAGTTCATTTACTGAATATTCAGAATTTTATTTTTGTATTACTTTTGACAATGGTCAGGAAATTTACTATTTTATTATTTTATCTTTCAGTACTTTATTACTAATTAAAAAGCTTGTACTTAAAACTAATGAGTTTGCTATTAGTAACCGTAGCAGAAAATTTCAACATTTTATGTAGTTAGTTGGCGTATTGTACAAATTGTTCTTTAAACGATTTTAGAAATTATGTTTGGGAATTTCAAAAATTTTATAATATTTATTGGGAATTTTTTTGGAAGTATATATTTGTAGATTACATATGTAAATGATGTGTATACTTTTTATTAAGTTTTTATTTGGAATTATTTATGATTATTTATTAATTCATTTGGGACCTTCAGAAAAATTGGATATTTTATATTACTCTATTTTTTAGAAGGAAAACTAATACTACTACTAAGTAATAGAAATAACAATGGATGCTTATATATATATATATATATATATATATATATATATATATATATATATATATAAAAAAAAAAAAAAAAAAAAAAAATATATATATATATATATATATATATATATATATATATATTTTATATATATATATATATATATATATATATATATATATATATATATATATGCACATCGAGTCGTGGTGTACTGGTAACACCACCGTGCACCGGGGGTGAGGGCCGGGTTCGAGCCCTCCCTCCTACAGAGGTAGCTGGGTGGCGGTGGCCACGGCCTCCGTGCCAAGGTCAGGTGGAGTCGTCCACCGGCTTTGGTTTTTAGAAGAAATATATATATATATATACATATATATATATATATATATATATATATATATATATATATATATTGTTTTCCATAAATAAATTCCTTTATTTATTGTGTATCTGGGAAAATTACAACTGTGGGAATCTGATCTAGAAGACGATCACTTTATCCCTTGGACTATGCGAAGAAGAAAAGCTCTCAAAATTTTGACAGTAGATAACTATGTATCTGTACAATGAATGAGAAAAAGAACTCTATTTATAGAGTCAAAAATAATAACTAAAAAGATAACTGTCTTCACAGCCTGTACTTAGTTGAAAATCACGCAGGATTTAACATACGCAAGGTTGTGAGCAGTTACTGGACGTGGCCTGTAACTGTTGGACACATGGCGATCATGCATGAGTCGTGTGCAAGTTACAGGACACGCGGGCGAGAGATCAGTGGCATGGCTGCCACGTACTCCAATTTGATGAAATCTACGCAGACTTGTTGAAAACAAAATCCACGCAGACTCGGGACAGAAAGCTTCAAAATCCACGCAAACTTGGGGCAAGAAGCTTCAGGATCCACGCAGAATCGAGGCAAAATGCTTCAAAATCCACGCAAGCTTGAGGAAGAAAACATCAGAATCCACGCAAACTTGAGATGAAGATCTCACAATACACGCAGACTTGAGGAAGAAAACTTCAGAATCCACGCAAACTTGAGATGAAGATCTCACAATACACGCAGACTTGAGATAAGACTGCCAGCTGACTGACACAAAATCTCTGACAGTGATTGCTTTTGTCAGTCGCATTAAATGACAAGAAGCTCTTTTGGTACGCCAACTTGACGAAGGTTGAGTCTTGCTGAAGAAGATTTCGAAAATCACGCAATAGACGGCTGTGATCTCTCAAATTCTGTGCATACGTAGCATACGAAGAGACATTCTTCGACTGTTGTACTGTCAGTCATAATTACTCTCTGACAAATGATGAGTTGTCTCCTCAGCGTGATTTGTAAATATTGTCCTGATCAACTGAGCATGACTTTTGACTCTGTTCTGATCAACTCAGCGTGACTGTCATTTTTAAAGGCCTACAAGACCCCCTTCAAAGTTTTTGAAAATTGAAAAGACTTCAAAATTTTCGAAATACTTTGAAAAATAAGATGATAAAATGAAATCAGTCATGCTGAGATGACTTCAAAATTTTCGGAAGTCGAAAAGACTTCGAAGTTCTTTGAAAATATCCAAATGAACTTATTAAATATCATAATGACTCTTCGTTCTCCGAGACTGATTGCATCCAATTTATGGTGGAATATGAACCGCCGGCGAGCTCTGTTATATAAACAGGGAGAAGATTCATTTTTAATCTTCATCTTACGTCAACATGACACCAAAGGAAGAAGCTGAAGAAGAAGCACACAAATTAGGTTTTTGTTCCCATGGTGATCCCACTTTTCAGGGTAAGGAACCGGAGCCCCTAGTCTTCGAGTTCAAAGACGATCACATGCATTTAGCCAAGAATTTCCTGAGCTATTTTGGTCTGGATGGCTCGTCTTCTTCTGACGGACGCAACCTTGCAGAGCAGCGTGAAATATTGAAGGCTCTGTTACACCACATGGGGGTTAAGTGCGTAGAAGAACTGGGCACTAAGCTCAGCCGCTCTGCTAAATAGAGCGTGTCTTTTATACTTTTGTCTTCTTTTGAAAATGTTGTACTTCTTCTTTTGTCTTTTGTAAGGCCATCAGTGCCTGTCTTAAAGAATATAGTACAACTTTTGTGTTTAAACAGCGTGCATTAATGAAGAATGTTAATTAGCACTCTTTGACTGTTTCCAATGTTGCGTTGTCTTCCAAAGTACACGTGACACTTATTTTATGGTTTACGAGCACTATTTACGTGGATCTTTTCCAAGAATAGGCTTGTACTTTGTCCTTTAAATAGATAGATGAGTTTCACAGATACTCATCTCCCATTCTTCTTCTTCTTCTCTGATAATGAAATTTTTGTGAGATTTCATTCTCAAACAGGAAAGCAACGATTTCTGTGCACTGTATCAAACATGGGTTTGCCAATTCTTAGCACCAAACTTGAAGGTAAGTCCAATGTAGTACGCGTACTATGGATTTTTGTCTCTGACTGAACAGGATATGCATGACTAGCCAGTGCGTGCCAAATGACATTTCTGTTGATTAATTCTCTTTTTCCTTGCTGTTCTCTGCAGAAGCTCGGCTGAAAACTTTCTTTAGAACTGGCATTGGCAATTTGGATGCTGTGGGAGCGTTCTTCTGACACCAATATCAGGGAGCTCATGCGCTTTTGATGCGCAAATCAGACAACTCAGAACTCTTCGTGGGATAAAAGGGTCTTCCTCAGATGGTAGGAAGAGCCTTTATACACGAGAGTTAGATGGTGGAGTCAGCTCTACCCCGAGAAATCGGGTAGTAGAGTTCCTTTCAAGGTAGAACTAGGAATTGTATCCCAATATGGAATACATTCCTATCTTCCTTGAGAGGTTACCCCAAATCCACCAATTGTACTGGCAGCACCACGACTTCGGGCTGCCATACTCTGTGGTTCTCCTCTCGTCTGAGAGAGAAGACCAGAGTTTGATTCTTGCTGATCTGGTCGTGACTGGGACTCAGACAGTCAGGAACTGCCACCAACAACGAACCTGACGGAGAAGGTCCGACGGATAAGATCCAAAGAAGAAGATAGATCTCTTTTAGGTTATTGTTGTGGTGTAGAATGAAAATCCAAGATTGTAATAGATTTCCATTATGATTTGTAAGAAAGTCTAAGAAAATGTAATAGACTTTTTATGGTGAAATGAGAATGGAAATGATAATTCTTCTATGCTCAATAATTTGTATTTGTGGATGAATTGTGGACATGATAGATAATAAAATCTTCTTTTCTGTTTTAGAGTATATGATATTATCAGAGGTATTATGGACGTGATAATATATATGAACTCAAAAGAAAATAGATTGATTTCTATGCAGAGGTCAAAAATGACAAATAAGTAGATAGATTCAGAATTGATTCAGAGGTTATGAAAACATGATAAATAACGAATCCCCACTTAATAAATTGATAGAAGATCATGAACGGACGAATGTAATAAATGAACGGATGAACCGTCAAGTATTAATGAATGTGTGAATCGTCGGATTAATGTGGGAAATGAACGGATGAACCGTCAAGCATTAATGAATATGTGAATCGTCGGATCATCGGATGAATGTGAGAAATGAACGGATGAACCGTCAAGCATTAATGAATATGTGAATCGTCGGATCGTCGGATGAATGTGACGCTTCACTATTTGAGGAACTTCTGCCTATAAATATAGCAGAAATCTGACAAGAACGAACACTTCTACTTTTAAACATAAAAATGTCGTCTGAAGAAGCATCCAAGAAAGCTGGAATTGCCATGAGGATTCAGAAAGGCACTGGAGAACGCCCCGCTGATCCAATTCAATTGAAAAGGCGGTAGCAGGCGAAGGTTCGTCTATACCCAAGCCACCAAGGGATATTCTGGACTTCCTGCTCGAACTAGGAAAGACTGAAGAAGAAGAAGCCAAGAGAATGGCTGCTTGTAAGTTCCTTGTGGGTTCTAGTAAAGAGGTTCTCAGTTCTTTTGCTGATCGCGTCTTCGAGAAGGACGACAGTTGCCCACGTCCAAATGTAGAAAAGGATGATAGTGATCTTCTTTAATATCATGTATCATCATTCATGATAAAAATAAAATAAAAATTTTATTTCTAAACATGAAACTATCTGATGATTACAAGCATTTACATTTATACATAGTACTTCTTAAGGAATTTGCCATTAATAGGCATCAAAACTTTTCGACCATCCAATTCTGAGAGTTGATAAGCTCCATTTGAGAAAACTTTGCTCACAATATAGGGTCCTTCTCACTTTGCGTCAAATTTGCCCTTGCTCATATGAGTCATAGTCATAGGACGTCTGACTGTTAGAACAAGTTCTCCCTTTTGATACGATCGAACTCTGACTTTCTTATTAAAAGCTCTTGAGATTCTAGCTTGATAGAATTCAATATTCTGTTGAGCAGATAACCGCTTTTCATCCAGAGCTTCTAATTCTTGAAGTCGAAGACGATCATTATTTTTTGCAGTGAGTTCATTAGCGATTGCTATCCTTAAAGAAGGAATTTGAATCTCTAATGGAAGAACAGCTTCGCAACCATACACCAGAGAGAAGGGTGTACTTTTAGTAGCATTACGAACTGTAGTACGATAAGCCCACAAACATTCACCGAGCTTCTCACTCCAATTACGTTTGTTAGTAGAGACAAACTTCTTTAGGAGTTTGATGATGGTCTTGTTGAAAGCTTCTGCTAATTCGTTAGCTGCCGGATTATATGCGGTAGAAGCCACATTGTTGATCCGATGATCGTCACAGAATCGAGTAAACTTCTGACTAACGAACTGTGGTCCGTTATCATGAATAATGTGTCGAGGAACACCAAATCTGTAGATAACATGGTGCTTAATAAAGCTAATGATATTGGACGTCTTAACTTCAGACAAAGGAATGGCTTCGGCCCATTTGGAGAAGTAATCGGTTATTGCGAGAATAAACCGATGACCTTTTGATGACGGCGGATTAATCGGACCAATAATGTCCATGTCCCAAGCTTCGAAGGGCCATGATGCTGCCGTCGGATGTAGAAATTCCGAAGGTTGATGAATAAAATCCGATGGATTTGACAAGCTTTACACTTCTTTGCATATTCGATGGCGTCTGATACCATAGTGGGCCAATAATAACCCATACGTCGAATACGGTCTTGAAGTTTTGGTCCAGGCTGATATGCTCCACAAATTCCATCATGTGCTTCGCGAATAATTTGTTGAGCCTCGTCACCGACAACACATCGAAGAAGTAAACCATCATAAGCTCGACGATATAAGGTCTTTGTTGTATGATTATAATAGAATCGGAGTGATCGTCGTCTGATAGATGCTGCCTCACTCGGATCATCCAGAAGAATATCATACAATACGAAATCTAAGAAGGGAAGTCTCCAATCCGTATCCGTATTTTGATTCTCGGCCGAATTACTGAAGATAAATTCCATGCTGGAATCAGATGAAGATGATAAAGATTTACGACTAAATCCAAATCCTCTTGTTGTGTTGACGTCATGAGATGTTGATTGTTGAAAGCTTCTGCTAATTCGTTAGCTGCCGGATTATATGCGGTAGAAGCCACATTGTTGATCCGATGATCGTCACAGAATCGAGTAAACTTCTGACTAACGAACTGTGGTCCGTTATCATGAATAATGTGTCGAGGAACACCAAATCTGTAGATAACATGGTGCTTAATAAAGCTAATGATATTGGACGTCTTAACTTCAGACAAAGGAATGGCTTCGGCCCATTTGGAGAAGTAATCGGTTATTGCGAGAATAAACCGATGACCTTTTGATGACGGCGGATTAATCGGACCAATAATGTCCATGTCCCAAGCTTCGAAGGGCCATGATGCTGCCGTCGGATGTAGAAATTCCGAAGGTTGATGAATAAAATCCGATGGATTTGACAAGCTTTACACTTCTTTGCATATTCGATGGCGTCTGATACCATAGTGGGCCAATAATAACCCATACGTCGAATACGGTCTTGAAGTTTTGGTCCAGGCTGATATGCTCCACAAATTCCATCATGTGCTTCGCGAATAATTTGTTGAGCCTCGTCACCGACAACACATCGAAGAAGTAAACCATCATAAGCTCGACGATATAAGGTCTTTGTTGTATGATTATAATAGAATCGGAGTGATCGTCGTCTGATAGATGCTGCCTCACTCGGATCATCCAGAAGAATATCATACAATACGAAATCTAAGAAGGGAAGTCTCCAATCCGTATCCGTATTTTGATTCTCGGCCGAATTACTGAAGATAAATTCCATGCTGGAATCAGATGAAGATGATAAAGATTTACGACTAAATCCAAATCCTCTTGTTGTGTTGACGTCATGAGATGTTGATTCTTCAATGTCAACTGGAAGTCCTAGGGTCAGGTTATTTTCAAGATGAAATAATTCTCGATTGCGAACAATAATCATTTGTTGTCGTCTAATTGGGATAGCCAACACTGCTGCAAGATTAGCTAAAGCATCAGCTTCTGTGTTACATGCTCGCCTAACATGTTCAATGAAGAATTCTTCAAACGAAGAAGCCATAGTTATAGCTGATCTATGATAAGGGACCAGATCTTGATGGCAGACTTCATAAGTACCCCTTATCTGATTGACAATGAGTTTATAGTCTCCGTACGCCTCCAAATGTTGAATATTTAGATGTTTAGCGAGTTGAAGACCAATGAGTAATGCATTGTACTCAGCTACATTGTTTGAACATGGCTGATCGAGAGAATAAGCTCTTTGGATAGCAAGACCTTCTGGCGATACAAGAACGATTCCAACTCCAGCGACAATATCACCATTGGGACCTATTCTTGAAGCTCCATCAAAGAATAGACGCCAAGTAGGATCTTCTTCAGCAATTTGGTTTGAATCTAGGACTTCATCTGGAATTTTGTCATAGAGTTTTGAATCTTCTGGAATTGAATGAGCAGCCAGAAAATCAGCTAAAGCTTGTCCTTTGACTGACTTCTGAGGAATATAATGCATGTCATACTGAGCAAGTAGGATTCCCCAGTTAGCTAATCGAGAATTCAAAACACTGGGTTTCTTCATCATGATCCGTATAGGATTGATCCTGAAGATGACATGAATAGTCTGGCCAATGATATAATGTCGTGTCTTTTGAACAGCGAACATCAAGGCTAGACATTCTTTTTCGACCGGTGAATATCGAGGTTCAGCTCCGGTCATAGTACGACTGAGATAGTAGATGGCTTGTTCATGACCGTTTTGATTCTTTTGAGCGAGTAATGCACCCAATGAATGACTCATTGCTCGAGTATATAGGAGAAATGGAATTTCTGAAACGGGAGGTACCAATACTGGAGGGCTCATCAGATATTGTTTTATATCATCGAATGCTTTCTGACATTCATCATTCCAGACAAAAGAAACACCTTTCTTTATAAGTTTGTTGAATGGTCTGCAGCGTCCTGATAAATTAGAGATGAATCTCCTGATATAAGCGATCCTTCCTTGAAATCCTCGTAGCTCTTTTAAGGTGCGTGGAGGACGCATCTCTTGGATGGCTTTGATCTTCTCGGGATCCACGTGTATTCCTTTAGAGGTAATGACGAAGCAGAGAAATTTACCACTAGAGACGCCTAAGAAGGACTAAGTAGGGTTCATCTTTAATTGATGCTTACGCATTAGATCAAATATAGTCTTCAAATCTTGGATATGATCCTCCTTTTGTCGACTTTTGACTGCAATATCATCAACATAGCATTCGACTGATTCCGTAAATGTTCACGGAATATAGTGCTCATAGCTCGTTGATAAGTTGCTCCTGCATTCTTGAGACCGAATGGCATAACTGTATAACAGTATGTACCGATCGGCGTTCTGAAAGAAGTGTGCTTCTCGTCATCTGGAAACATTTTAATCTGATTGTACCCAGAATACCCATCCATGAATGACATCCGTTCAAATCTACACGTATTATCAATCATGACATCAGTGATTGGTAGAGGGAATTCGTCTTTAGGGCATGCCGCATTGAGATCGCGAAAGTCTATGCATACTCTGATCTTGCCAGTCTTTTTAAGGACAGGAACTATGTTAGCCACCCAATCGGGATATTGTTCCTCTCTAATAAACCCGGAGGTTATGAGTTTATTGACTTCAGCTTCAATTGCATCCATAATGTCTGGACGAAATCGTCGCTGTTGTTGTTTGACCGGTTTAGCATTCGGCAAGATATTGAGCTTGTGAGTTGCAATTTGTGGATCAAGTCCTGGCATATCTTCATAACTCCAAGCGAAGACATCGATGTAGTCACGAATGAGTTTGATCATGTCTTGCTTATCAGTTTCAGAAAGACTTTCACTGATGAATATTGGTTTGGGAGATCCCTCTTCACCAACATCTATTTGAACAAGTTTGTCTTCAGTCAGAGGTTCTTTTTGCTCGAAACGGAACTCCCATTGATTATCTAATCTTTGGGCCCATTGTTCTGATTCAGGTGAGATTTCAAACTCTTCTTCGTCTTCATCACTTTCTTCAGAATGGTCAATGGAAACCATGTTGGAAGACAGAATATTGCAGTAGAAATCGCCGATACTCGTATCGGAATCCCAAGAAGTGGTACTAGAAGAATCAGATCTCTTATCTTCGTCAGACTCGGGATCTTCATGGATAATATTGATAAAAGGAGTAGGAGTTATATAGCCCAATCCGCATTTCGTCCTTCCATATTTCAGAGAAGGAATACGAACATGCATTTTTCTTCCTTTTCCACTATTGAGGCCAGTCCTGAAGTCATAGCCCATATTTTTGATGTTGTCTTTAGATTGCTGACTATAACGACGTAGTTGTAATCTTCCAGTATCATCATTTTTGTCATCATCTTCGAAATCAGAAGGACTTTGGGGCCCTTTATAGAAGAATATTGGAATGTCTCCTAGCTTTCTGCTGGGAACTAGAAAGTATAAAGATTATACAGGTTCTAGGGATACATCTGTATGAACAGTCTGTACAACCCCTATGGTTATTGTGTTCAAGTCATCTAACAAATGTAAATAACTATGAACATAATTGCACACATCAACGTACTGCAAAGATGGAGACTTTTCAGTAAATGTAAAAGCAGCAATATTTATATTGGGAGAAGGCTGAGCCTTAGAGATTTTAGCCAAGTCAATGACTAAAGGGGGAGAAGAAGAACGAGAATAAGTATTGTTTCGATTAAGATCGATAACAAATGGCTCAGAAGAGGTGAGCTCCCTTGAAGCTTGAGATTGAAGAATAATCTGCCCTCCAACTGGAATTAGCAGAGTATCCTGTTTCACATGTGGAGATACAGGAATTGCAGTACGCCCACTGACAGGAATAATTATTGTGTCTTGAGCAAACGACTGAGGTAACGGAGAAATTCGTCCAGTCACCGGAATGATGAAAGAACCTTCTCCAGAGGGTTTGGGAGATTGTTGCTGAGTAGTTCGACCTTTAACAGGAATTATTAAGGTCTCACTTTGTGCATCCTCTTTCTCCATAGCTTGTATGACCCTTGTATACTCTTCTTTGTACATCCGGGAATCATTGAAATAGGCTTCAACCCCATGGAAGGGATTTATGTCAGCAACTTCTTTTTGTACTCTTCCATTGCTATCAATGTATTTAAAATACTGATGAAGAGTAGAAGGCACCACATTATTTTCATGAAGAAAGGGCCTCCCCAGAAGAAGATTATAGGATCCCACGATCTCGATCACATAGAAAGTGACTTTGGATCTGAAATCACCTATTTGAAGCTTCAGATGAATCTTTCCCAAAGGCTCGCTTCGGCTTTGATTGAATCCCAGGATAGTAGTAACTGTCTTGGAGAGTTTGTGAAGAGGAATTTTTAGTTCATCCAATAGGCTCTTTGGCATTATGCTTATAGCAGACCCTGGATCAATGAGGATACGATCTATCTTCATCATATCGATATAACCGGTGTAGTAGAGAGGCCGATCATGTCGATTATCCTCCAGTAGCATGTCGTCTTGTATAAAAGTGATATTTGGGATAATCTCCAGTACACTGTTGCAATGTAAGCAAGTAGCAGGCTCCGTATCTGGCTTCTTCAATTGTGCAAGACAAGAGTCAGCCTGTAGAAGTGCTTCACTTAATATCTCCCGAGTCTCTTTGGAAAGACGTAGAAGTTCAAAGAGGGACATTCAAGCTGTAGTATTAGCAAGCTGAGCTAAAATGTCGAAGTTATATGGCTTCTGAAGTCCAAGAGGAGAGGACTTCTTGATTGGCTTATCAAACCGAGCCTGTTGTTTGCCTTTCTCAAGAGCTGTAGGCTTGGAAGGAGCAGGTTCGACTGGTGTAGTTGAAGGAACAGGTGCAGTGGATGATTCTTCTTCAGGAGGAACATTAGGAGCATCTTTATCAGCTGGAGGGATATCAGGAGTATCCTCAGGATTCTTGGAATAATTCTTTAGATAAGGTTTCCCCGTTCTAGTGGCACTAACAAGTGCTTCTTCTTTCTCTTTTGGCTCTGTGTCAGAGGTAGACCAAAGAGACGTCATATGACATGACTTAATCTTTCCAGCCTTTTTGGACTTTCGAGAAGTAGTATTTTGAGGAAAAGAAGATTCAAAATCTGCCACTAGATCCGGATGAATCCACATGATTTCTCCTGTTTCCAAAGTGATTGGCACTAATCCTTCAGATTGCGAAGGAGGAATATTCACTATTTCAAGAATTGCCTTGGGAATAGGAACAATCCTACTTTCAAGGAATTGAGGAGGGAAATCTCCGAATTGCATAGAGACGACATTGGAGGTAACAGTCTTCTCTTTTGGAGTAAGAGAGATAGCTCCAGACTTAATCATCTCTTGGATCTTTCCTTTCAGTACATAACATGTACGAATTGTGTGACCCAGCATTCTGTGATATAGGCAGTATTTGGGATGATCTGTCTTACCAGCTTCATCAGGTTTTTTGATCTCAGGTAATTATATTTTATTACCTTTCAGCAGACATTCAAAGATACCAAGGACATCGTCGTCATCGAAAGAGTATTCTTCTTTAGGGCGAGGTGTTCATGGTTGTTGAGTTGTAGAAGTTTGAACAGTTGATGCATCTTTGCTCTGAAGATTAACTTCAAGAGTTTCTTTTCCTTTGCGAGCATTGTTTTTATTGTTAGTACCTTGACTTATTTCTTTAGGAGTCATCTGCACTCCTAAACCTTTGAAGGTTTCAGCACTAATTTCTGCGGCCTTGGCACTAACTATGAAAGAAGGCCAGTCTTGGAATTGGGTGGATCCTGTCCACATGCTGATGATTGGCAACAAGTTTGATTTGTATGTGTCGATGGTGACAGCATCAGGAGTTCCAAGAGGCATCTTCAGAGCTTCTCTTCGAAACCGTTCAATGTACTCTTCTGTAGTTTCATTATTTTTCTGCTTGATTCTAATAAGAGCAGACATAGTCATGTCATTGAGCCCTTCATGGAACCGTTCAAGAAACATCTGTTTGAAACCGACAAATGAGGTAATGCTCCCATCTGGGAGACTTCTATACCATTCATAAGCCGTTCCCTTGAGACATCCACCAAACACCCGAGTAAGGAGGGCGTCGCTTGGTTGCAGCTGATCAGTCATCACTTCAAAGTGATTAATAAACTGACTTGGAGAAGTGGTTCCATCATAGAATGAGATAGTGGGAGGCTTGTATTTAGGAGGATACGATACTTGCTTCCATTCTATCGGATAAGGTTGTTTGATGCCTAACCTTTGTAAACCATCCTTCTGTTTGAATGCCTTGAATTGAGTTTTGAGATTCCTCAATTCTTTATTAACAACTCCGAAAGATTGTGGAGTTGTAACTCGTAGAGAATAGTTGGGAGGAGGAACAGCATTATAAGCACTACCCCCAGCTCCAGAGAGACTAGGGTTTGGTTGAGCTGGTCCAGGAGTATTGGATTATACTGCTGGAGGAACTTGTACTGGACTCATATCAGTATCAGTTGGTATGGCATCTGGTACAGTCTGTCGATTTTACAACTGAGCTGTCATGAGTTCATACATTGATTTCATAGTATCAGCCATAGACTTCATCTGTTGTTCCAAAGAAGCAATTCTTTGATCTTGAGGAGTCAAAGAAGAAGAAGGTTCATCAGTATTCCCATCAACCATATAAGTTGTGACTGTATAAGGGATTATTGATGAACTGGTAGATGTTGTTTGTTCTGAATCATTGCTTTGTGCATCAAAGTCAATTATAGGAGAACTACCCCCAGTAGGAAGAGGTAGGAAGTTAGATTCTCCAAGGAATTCAGAGTCATCTTCAGAGATCAAATTTCTTTGACTAGAAGCCAGGACTCTTGCTCTGGTATTTCTATATACTCCATCTGGACTATCAACTCTACCCCCAGCATCCCGAGAGGTCAAATTGACAGAAGCAAACAAAGGCTCATCTTCATCAGGCATAGGTTCACACTGAATCCGATTGAAGACAGATTGTCATTTAGTTTGACATCTGCATTGCATTGTGACTCTTGGTTGGAAGTCACATTCATGATCAACATGGTCATGATCCATTGATTGACATCTGCATTGAATTATGACTCTTGGATAGAAGTCACATTCAGAATGGTCCTTTGTCACAAAATTACTCCTTCTCTTCTGTTGAAGATATTCTCGTAAATCTGTTTGTGAAGATTGAGGAGTATATTCCCTGTTCTTGGGTCTTGATGGCTCTTGATTATATAGAGAATGATTAATATGAGCCACATAGCTTCTTGCATACTCTGCATCTGGATCTCTTATCCTTGTTTCCAACTGGTATGGTTTCTTAACACCAGAAGTGTTAATTTTTGTTTTTAGATCAGTTGGAGGTAACACATTAGTTTTGGAAACAAGGAGTTTTCCTTCCATTGATCTGGATATTTGTAGAGAAGGAAAAGTTGAACCACCCCCTTGATTAGGAGTTGGTAACAGACCTTTTCTGGACAAATTCTGTGCCCAATTCGAAGAAGTCATAGAAGAAGACATTAAGGAATGTTTCTTATTAGACTCATTCAAGTTTTGAGACATAGAATGTCCAGAAGGAAGAGTAGTCAAAAGACCATCTTCTTTTCTTTGACTAACAAAATTGTCAGTCAAAGCTGTTCCTGAAGTAAAAACTACAGGAACAGAAGAAAGAACTAAAGAGTTATTCCTTTTCGAAGGAACTTTGTGTGGAAGACCACCCCCAGTTCTAGTGGAACTTGGCAAAGAAGTAGAGATAGCTAAAGAGCTATTCTTCTTAGATGAAATATACACTAAAACAGGCTTGGTTAAAGAACCAATGTTGTTAGCGTGACTTTTGACTTTGGAAGTACACGCTGGAACAGACTTGGCTAAGGAGCCAGCACTGTTAGCGTGATTGTTGATTTTAGAATTACACACTGGAACAGATTTGGCTAAGGAGCTAGTACTGTCTGTGTGACTTTTAATTTTGGAGACACACACTGGAACAGATTTGGCTAAAGAGCCAGTACTGTCAGCGTGATTTTTGGATGTGAGATTGCACACTGGAACAGATTTGGCTAAAGAGCCAGTACTGTCAGCGTGACCTTTGATTGCTGTCATCTTCGAGCGCACAAGAGTGTGCGTGCTTGCAGTAGAGTTCTTGCCAGTGTTAGGAGTAGACACTGTGGCAGAGACTTCACCATTGGCTGCCAACTAATTCTTAGGGACATAGACAGAGTGTCCCTTCGACTTGGCAGTGATGATGGAGGCTGTATTAGGCTTACCACTCTTAGCCCGCTGTATTTCTTCATAGGCGAGTTGATCAAATTGGATCGTCATCACCTTCTTCGTCGAGCCGATTGACGAAGTGTCGCATTGAGTTGTTGCCATCTCGGAAGAGGAGATGGATTTCCCCAGCTGAGTCGCCAATTTGTTTTCCATAAATAAATTCCTTTATTTATTGTGTATCTGGGAAAATTACAACTGTAGGAATCTGATCTAGAAGACGATCACTTTATCCCTTGGACTATACGAAGAAGAAAAGCTCTCAAAATTTTGACAGTAGATAACTATGTATCTGTACAATGAATGAGAAAAAGAACTCTATTTATAGAGTAAAAATAATAACTGAAAAGATAACTGTCTTCACAGCCTGTACTTAGTTGAAAATCACGCAGGATTTAACATACGCAAGGTTGTGAGCAGTTACTGGACATGGCCTGTAACTGTTGGACACATGGCGATCATGCATGAGTCGTGTGCAAGTTACTGGACACGTAGGCGAGAGATCAGTGGCATGGCTACCACGTACTCCAATTTGATGAAATCTACGCAGACTTGTTGAAGACAAAATCCACGCAGACTCGGGGCAGAAAGCTTCAAAATCCATGCAAACTTGGGGTAAGAAGCTTCAGGATCCACGCAGACTCGAGGCAAAACGCTTCAAAATCCATGCAAGCTTGAGGAAGAAAACTTCAGAATCCACGCAAACTTGAGATGAAGATCTCACAATACACGCAGACTTGAGGAAGAAAACTTCAGAATCCATACAAACTTGAGATGAAGATCTCACAATACACGCAGACTTGAGATAAGACTGCCAGCTGACTGACATAAAATATCTGACAGTGATTGCTTTTGTCAGTCGCATTAAATGACAAGAAGCTCTTTTGGTACGCCAACTTGACGAAGGTTGAGTCTTGCTGAAGAAGATTTCGAAAATCACGCAATAGACGGCTGTGATCTCTCGAATTCTGTGCATACGTGGCATACGAAGAGACATTCTTCGACTGTTGTGCTGTCAGTCATAATTACTCTCTGACAAATGATGAGTTGTCTCCTCAGCGTGATTTGTAAATATTGTCCTGATCAACTGAGCGTGACTTTTGACTCTGTCCTGATCAACTCAGCGTGACTGTCATTTTTAAAGGCCTATATATATATATATATATATATATATATATATTTAGAATGTCTCCGCTCCTCTTCCGCTCTTGCGTCCTCGGGGCGCTGTGCCCCAGCTAGTGCCGCTGCCTCCGCCCGCCGTTGGGGTCTGCGCTGGCGCGCTGCTGTCCCCCAGCCCTCCTCCCCCTTCCCCATGGCGTCGATCCCGCCCGACCTCCTAGCTTTTCTAGGGCTCCCCTTCGCTCCGGCGTGTCTCAACCTCCTCCCCCGCTCCTTCATCTTCGTCGACCGTCCTAGTCCCCCTCCCCCCTCCCTCCGCCTTCATCCCCACCTGTCGCCCCTCATCCTCCCCTCCCCCACCTCGCAGTCCCGGCCACCCTCCTCCTCTCCTTCAAGCGCCCCTCTGGTCGTCGATCCCCCCTCCCCGCCTAGTCTCGCCGCTTGTCCGGGGCCGCCATCCCGGAGCCGCCTCCCGTGCGGTGTCCCCTTCCTCCCTCCTCGGGTCCCCCACCGCTCTCTCGTCCACCTTCCCCCTCTTTTCCTCTTTCGAATTCCTCCTGGGGATCGTCTGCTGGGAGCCACGTGCCCCTCTCGGGAACATCTCCCTAGTTGGGGGACGTGTGCCTTTCTGGTGCGGTCAACTGCTGTGGACCCCTGAGCTACGTGCCCATGGCGTCTGATTGCTGCACACTTTTTCGTGCTGGTGCAGCTTCTTTGCGCACATCTTTGGGCGGAGCAGGTATGGACCCCAGTGGTGCACCTTAAGACGATTTTGGGTGTAGCGCTTCTTTTGGAGACCCTGCGGGTCTGATTTTGGCACAGCCTATCGGCACGGGTCCCTATGGCGCACGCTATTGGGGCACTGCATCTCCAGTTCCTTTGGGCGCCTCGTTTGGCGCTGTTAGCTTGGGCCCTTGTGGCATCGCTGGCGGGTCTGTCTGTGGAACGCACTTTGGTGCCCCGGCGGGTAGGTTTGTGGCGTAACCTTGGGTGGCACCTATTGGCAGTTTTGGCGCATCCTTTGATGTGTCCTCTTCTGGAGGTGCTGGCGCGGGCCCCGGTGGCGCTCCCTGCAGGTCTGTTGGTGGTGCACCCTGTGGGGTTGTCGCTCCCATTGTTGAGTCCTTGGACGTGCCTTATAGCTCGGCTTCCCTTGGTACTCCCGCCCGGTGTGGCGAGTCCGCTGTACCACTTGGCCCGCTTCACCTGCCGCCTCCCGTTTCTTTGGCACACTCGCTGGAGCCCCCCTCATGTGCTGGGTGCTGCGCTCCAGCCCGGGTCGACGCCAGCCGATCTTGCCAGGCTCCCGGGGTCTGGTTCTCGTGGGCCTGCCTCCCACCTCGTCTTCTCGGAAGCTCGGCCTCCATTTCCTTGCCCCGACGCTTCCCCTCCCATGTCCCCGGTTGTTGATCCTTCGGGCTCCTTCTCGGGCCCCGCTCCTTTGGACACAGGTGTCCCCTTCCGGGCTGCCGCTTCCTCTGGCTCGGTGCCCAGGTCTGGCGATTTCGGTTCTTGTGCGCTTCCCTCCGCAGGGAGTCCTCTCTCTCTTCCGGTCAAGTTTTTTCAGACGATCTGATCGCTCTTTTCCCCTTCTCAGAGCCGGCCTCCTTGCCGGCGGTGGGTTTGCTTCCGGCTCCGCCTTCTTTTCTTTTTTCCAGGACTATTCTGCCACCCTCTGTGGCCCCGATTCCTTCCTTTGTCGAAAAGCTCCATCCAGACTTATTGGCCAAAAATAGGTTTTTGCTTTCCGACGTTCCTCTCCCTGACGTTGCATATAATCCTGAATCAACCGTGCCTAAGGTCCCCTTCTCTGATAAAAAAATGACCGCGCTGCTCACCTCCTTTTCCCATACATCTGTCCTCAAATTCTCCTCCGACTGCCCTAAGTTCAGCAGGGTGCAGGAGGTTATTGCCAGTTGGAGGCTTTCCGCAGAATACAGGATGGCCCCCTAGACCCCAGGCATCTTCTGCTTCACCTCTCATCCGAGCTAGACCACCGGACCATGTGGTCCAAGCGAACCAGCTGGATGGACACCCACCAGATGAAGATCATCACGTGGTCTCTGGACTTCAACACCACAGTGGACTCTGCAACGGTGGTGGCTTGGGTGACCCTATCCAACTTTCTCCTAATTTGCTTTGTCCTCGCGACTCTCAAACGCATTGCCAACTTTTTCGGGACGTACATGGCCACCGCCGCCGAGACAAGCAACCTATCTAAGGCTCACTACCCAGGATATGTATTGAGCTCGATCTCACCAATGAACCTCCCAATCACATCAAAATGAGCTCGGCATCCAGAGGCACACCCAGCAATTTGTCTATAACAACCACATCATTTTCTGCAATCACTGCCACCTTAGAGGGCACCTCTCAAAACTTTGCTTCCGTCTCCACCAGAGCTCAAGAGGACGCCTGCCCGAAAAGACACTCCGACAGCCGAGAGCAGGAAGCTTAAAATTCACACGCTATCCCCCTACTTCCTGTACCAAATTCCCACATAAGGTTCGAATCCAATGGAGGCGAGCCAGGCACGTCAACAGGCAAAGCAGTGGTCCATTATAATCCACCGGTGCCTACCCTAGCCAATCGGTTCAACGCTTTACTGACAGCAGATGAAGATACCACTCAAGAGATTATCCTCCAACAAGGATCGTCCGTGGCCCCCGAGCCGGAGTCAGAGAAGGTGATCGACGAAGAACCATACCTGAAGGCTACTGGGGAGAATCCCACTGACCCGAATTTTGGATCAACGCAACTCTTACATGTCCACACCTCCAGTATGGAAATCCATGATGTAGAAGCCCTTAAAATCTTGGGGCCTGAGCAGGTCCTTAGGGAACAATATGTTATCGCCGTTGGATATCTTCTATCTGCAGAAGATCCAACCGGCTACACCGAAGACACCCTTCTCATCCCCCCCAAGGAGCCCACCCTGGACACGGCTGGAGAATTACTTAATCATGCCACAGAACTCCCCCTCACCCCTCCAAAGCAGCCCACACTCGACATCTCCAGCTTGATGTTAGTCGAGACAACTTCCACCATCAAAAATACAGAAAAGAAAGGAGCATCTGAGTCATCAGTCATGTGCAACAGGTCCGCAGCCAAGCGGACCACACACCCCCCCAAGCATCATTAATGCTTAACATTCTCTCCTAGAATGTTTGAGGTCTAGCAAACAAACCCACCATGACACGTCTTGTCAGTCTCAACAAAATTCACAAAATTGAGATCCTGATCATCCTTGAACCTAAAATCCCTCCCAAGAAACTCAAAACCATCCAGCTGCAGTTAGGCTTCACTATAGCCATCGCAGGCAGACATGACATCTAGATTCTCTGTTCGAAGAACGTAAATATTAGAGTCATCCAGGATTCAAGGCAGGCTCTCTCTTGTTGGATGGAACACCCTTTGATCCCTAAGCGTACCCTCATGTCTGCAGTCCACGGCAGTTGTGACAACGCCGAACGTAAACTTTTCTGGAACGATCTCATCGACATCTACCACAACCACATTAACCTTCCTTGGCTTTGTATCGGGGACTTTAATGCTATCACCTTTAGGGAAGAGAAGACTGGTGGCCGTCCTCCCCCCTCACGGCCATGCAAGATTTCAACAACTTTATTTTTAATGCCCACCTATCCCAGCTCCAGTTCAACGATAATGCTTTCACCTGGTGCAACATGCAGGAAGACGACCGTAGGAAATACTCTCGTCTTGATAGGGCACTTACTAACGCCCTAAGGAAGGGATCAGGGATCACCTCGAATCTTTCTTACCTCAATTCCACCGAATCAGACCATACCCCTCTTTTCGTCGAAGTCAAAAGCAAATCCATCCAAATCGAAAAAATTCCGCTTTCTTGACTTCTGGATCGAACACCCCCACTTCAAGCGCACTGTCGAGGAAGCTTGGGCCCAAGCGGGCTCCCCCGACTCGCTCATAAGAGTGGCCAACAAGCTCAAGCCCACGAGGCATGCCCTCTCGATATGAAGAAAACAGGCATATGGGGACATTTTTCAGGCCATTCGTGTCGCCGAGGATGATGTCACCCGTGCCAAAACTTTGTTCGCGATTGAGCATTCGCCTGCGGCCAGGGCGGCCCTTAACCTCACCAAAGCTATTCTAAAATTTTGGTTGATAGTTGAGAACGATTTTTGGAAACAAAAAGCCAGGCTAGATGGGACAGTGAGGGGGACAAAAAATCAAGCTATTTTTATGCCTGTATCAAAGGTCACGGACAGAAATTAACCTTGCATCAGATAGCCGACGAATCAGAAAACATCATCAACGACCAATGAGGTATCCAAGTGGCTGTCGCCAAGTTCTACTCCCAGTTGTTTACCAAAGAAACGATCCATAGAGACAACTCCATCCTGGCTGAGATACCTCACCTCATCAACGACAACGAAAACAACCAGCTGGAACTCCTCCCTTCTGAAAGCGAGGTAAAAGAAGCGATGTGGGCACTTGACGAGCATAGTGCGCCATAACCTCACGACTTTTTGGGGGTATTTTTTTGTTTCTGCTGGGATAATCATCAAGTACGACCTCCATGAAGCGTTCACATCCTTTTTCCAGGGAGCTACCTGTCCCAGAGCCATATCGAGCGCCAACCTGATCCTTATCCCTAAAAAGATAACCAGGTGATATTTCAGGATTTCTGCCCTATTAGTCTTTGTACATTCACCAAAAAGATCATCTCCAAAATCATTACCTCCCGTATGTCCGAAATTCTTCCCAAGATCATCTTTGAGGAGAAAAGTGGATTTGTCAAGGGTAGAAACATCCAAGACAATATTATGCTGGCTCACGAGCTCATCATCTGCATGAAGTTCACCACAAGGGGTGGCAACATAGCTATCAAACTTAAGATGGAGAAAGCGTATGACAGACTGGATTGGCAATTCATGATCTGGGTTCTCAAGGCCTTCGGATTTTCAGAAACGTGGATCAACATAGTTTGGAGATCGATCAGCAACTCCTGGTTCTCAACGGTCATCAACGGGCAAGCAGACAGTTTCTTCAAATCCAGTTACGAGGTTAGGCAAGGTGACCCACTATCGTCTACCATCTTCATCATTGCGGCAGACGCTTTGAGTAGACAGCTGAATTGTATGACTAGAGCACCGAACTTCCAACACTTTCACACTGTCAGTAGTTGTCCGATCATCACTCATCGGGCCTACGCCGATGACATCCTTATTTTCTCCTCTGCGGACATTGGGTCGATGGAGGTGGTCCACAACACGCTCCAGAAATACAACTGGTGCTCTGGCCAGAATGTCAACCCCGTCAAGAGTGTGATATACGCCCATCACAACATTAAGAGTGAGCATGCGGCTAGCCTATCTAGCATCACCTCTTTCGCCGTCGATCACCCTCCATTCCACTACCTTGTTTGCCCCCTCATGTACGACAAATCTAACGCTAGCATGTTTGAGGAGATGATTCACAAAATCAGAAAAAAAATTGAGGGGTGGCATAATGCGACCCTATCCCCGTGCGAAAAGATGATCCACATCAAACATGTGCTCACCTCTGTCCCCATCTATACCCTGGCAGCGTGCTCCCTCCAAGAAAGTTCTTTCAACGATTGAGAGCATTATCACCAATTTCTTCTGGGGTCACAGCGACGGCCAAGACAGACATCATCGGGCCAGTTGGGACTCTATGGCTACGCCCACTGACGAGGGGGGTCTAGGATTCACCAAACTCTCCCACATTATTGACGCCTTTTCGATAAAGCTATGGTGGAATCTTTGTACTAGTCAGAACTTATGGACTAAATTCATGAAGGCTAGATACTTCAAACATTTATACCCATCACTGGCTATCTTCAACTGTAGATCTTCCGCAACTTGGCGGCAGATTCTCACGGGGCGCTCCATCGCTGAACCAGAGATAAGGCTCCAACTGGGCAATGGCGAATCTTTAACCTTCCTGGAATGCTGGGCGGGAGACTCCTTACTCTCCAGCCTCCGGACGGCTCCGGGGAACATCAAGATCAAGGATTTATAGAACCAACCAGGAAATGACTAGAATTGGAACCAGGTTTGAGTTTGGGTTGGAGAAGAGGCAGTAGAGTGCATTCGCCACAACGATCTTAAGCTTGGTCCCGAGCCTGATGTTTTGAGATGGTCGACTGAAGCTTCTGGATCCTTCTCGGTCACCTCGGCGAGAAGAGTGGTTTGGGGCATTGGGGCACCATCCTCCACCATCGCGGCCTTTTGGCATACTTGCATCCCCAAAAAATGGTCTTTCCTTATTTGGAGAGCATTTTGCAAGAAATTGCCTACTGATGACAATTTCAACACCATTGGGTTCAGCTTTGCGTTTGCATGTAATTACTGTTCGGAGCGTCAGACCGAAACATCTGACCATATCTTCTATTAAGGAGATTTACCTGTCCATGTCTAGAGGGTCCTCTCTCAGCTTTGCGGGCAGCATCAGGGGAGTGGGTGCCTCAATGATCTCTTGGCAGAATGGGCCTCTACTTCCCACGGCCAGTAGATCGTCGCGGCGGCTGCGACGTGGGTCCTCTGGAAGAATCGTAATAAGGCCAGATATGAGGATCACCAGTACTCTGCCGACCAGCTAATTAGGGAGGTACTCCGACAGTGCCGTAAGATCTGATCCTTTTGCCCGCACGACCAGTCTCTCTTTTGGAACTCTTTTCTTTCCTAGCTACTCGGATTTTGTGTCTCTTTGATTGGTGTCTTATATTGGCATCGGCATTTTAGGCCTAGTGCCGACACGTTGTAGGTTATTTGTCCTTTGGATCTTTTTGCTTTGTGAGGCTTCCCCCTTTCTTGTTGTATTTTCCTTTTTGAGCTTACTTATAAAGGCTTCGACATTTTGCGCCTTGATTGTATAAAGAGGGGAGGGTTCTTTGAAATATTTATATATATATATATATATATATATATATATATATATATATATATATATATATATATATATATATATATGTATATATATATTTGTAAAGTTTTCCTTCTATTGAATCTTGCTGTCATTTTAATATTGGTAACCATATATATATATAAATAAAGGGAATACCTCAGCAAATATTGTTCCCGTAGGAACAGTATTCCCAAGCCCCGATCCGGTTCTTTCTTTATATCTCGACGATGAGGAGAAATTTTCTTTCAAACCCTGGCGAAAAATTTCCCCGACCCCAACCACCTGGACAGCAGCGCCGCCACCAGTCCGCAGGCCTCCCTGGCACTGCCATGCACGGCCAATGGCCGACCGACCGTCGCCTTATGCGCGGTCAGGCTTAGGAGGAGAACAGCAGCAGCGGCAGTTCGTCGTCACAACATCGCGGCGATGTCCCCGCCTCCTTGATCCAACAATTCGTAAACCAATTTTTCTGGTACGATCACATAACCCTTTTCTATCACCTTCAAGTAGTTTCTTTGAATTCATATCATACGCGACAGAATACGAGTTCCAAGAATCGAGAAAAACTCAATTTTTGGGTATTAGAAAACTGTCCCATCGACCCTACTTTGAGGTCCAAATTCTGTCAAACTAGAGACCTATTTGAAAATCCATTTGAACAACATTTTAGACAAACTGTAGGGCTTTACCACCCTTCTGGTAGATTCGTATTTTGTCGACAGATTGTCGAGAAAATCGATTCCAAACTTTAACAAAAATAGTTTTCAAAATAAGCAAAAATTCAGAAAAATTTGTCGATTCGGCGTATGGCCCGACAAATCGGGTAACGTGGTCGTAACCCTTGCCATATTTACTGCTTATATTTAGTTACATTTTTCTTTGGTTATTGCATATTCATGTCTGCTTATTTCTAGTTCTTCCAGTTGATTTACTTACTTGCTTTCCATTATACATGATGCAAGTACTAGTCTTATTTTATTCTTGTTTTTAAATTGTACATATGGACCTAGAGATAAGGGACTACCATCTCTAGTATATTTCATAAACCTTGACACAGTTGTATCACGAGTTATGTGTGAGATGAGTGGCATGTAGAGGTACTTGCGTGTTGGCAGATCACCCGTGCGCATACGTTAGGTCTAACTTCCAATAGAGGCATTCTAGGAGACTTGGCAGTTAGTAGAGGTACATGGTCATGGATGCTGCTTAGATAGGTGCATCGGGTAGGGAGAACATTTCCTTGTCGTATGGGTATCTATTACACATTCCCTTGTAATTCGGAAGCTCCGTTTGAGATACGGGTATGCTTACCTGTCACGACCCGCTTCCGCTTTTCGGATACGAGTATGTGAGCAAGTCCAGCCTACGCCGTAGCATCGGCGGTAGTACGCTGTCTATGATAACAATGGTCCACATCAAGCACAACACGCATATATATCATCCACAACTAAGCCATCAATATTAACCAAAAATATCATACCCAATAGTCTCAATATTATAATGATCAAATAATCCACTACAACTCAGAAAAGTCTCGGAAACAAACCCGGATAGCAGAAAATAAAACAAACTAAACTCTATAACTATAACTACTAACTAATACGAATCCATAAGAAAGAAAATATGCTAATTCGTATCAGTGCTGGAATCAGGTACGCTAATGATGTCAGGGTCGCTAACATATCTAGACCAATATGATACAAGTACAATATAAAGTAATAAAACATAAAACATGTAAAATAATGATAAATGGAAACAATAAACAATATGAACAAGAAATTATGGGATGGAATAAACTAATAAGGAAAGTAACAAGCATGAAAAATAAAGAGACTCATATAATCACTCGTAGTGCATGTGTCGTGAGAAGTACAACGTTCCTACACATTGACGGCTTGGGCGAACGATGAGGTTATAAGGCCCGCCCCCGTAACCGGGAGAGTTGCCAACAATCTGGGCTTTGTCCACGTGCCTAGTAATTGTACCCCTCTAATATCCAAACCTCACTATTATGAAAAAATGGTTTCGATAACGATAAGGAAATATGAACAATAGTCAATCACTCAACTCTCGTGTGTGTAACAGTCAAGACACAAAAATATCATGTATAAGTGAAATATAACAATATAAAGTAAATGCACATGAAGGTGTCAACAAGTACTTGCCTGAACTCTTGGACGAATTAATTTTACAAGTTGAAGACAAGATGAACTCTGACCTAGAAGCTATCAAATCATGCCATCATCCCATGAACCCCGTCGCACAAACAACCATAAGTTAAATATACAATTCCCACTCTAAAAACCTTAGAAAGTAGCTAATGGGTTAACATAATTAATCCTATTTTAATTCTAGAATAAACCAACTAAAAACCTATTTTAACCTATTTAAATTTGAAAATAGAATATAAACAAAAATAGTTGGCCAAGGAAAGTTACGGTTCCAAATTCGGGACCCGTGGCACGCAAACCGAAATATACTGTTGACTAACTAGTCAAATATTATGAATTAAAAATTTTGAGTGTGCAACATAGTAGATTTTCATACACGAGTGTACTAAAATCGACCGTGCAGCAAAATCACGATTTGGTCAAAAGTTATCGCCATTATGGCTAACTGTGACTAAATCGATGAATTGTTGACCAAATCTGACTTCTACGAACAAAATTAAATACTAGATGAAACTCTGAATTTCTAGAAAAATTATATTTTGTAGATCTCGGTGTCATCTCTCCAAAACTTCAAACGGATCACGAATCGGAGTTCGCGATCACTCGAAATCTCAAAAATCGTGCGACACATTAATTTTTCGACAATTGACACTGAAATAATTATCCAAAAAATCAAGGACAAAACTCCAGAAAATAAAGTAGATATTCAGAAACCTAACCTCAATACGCTTCTAACAAAAAAATGGCGCATGAAACGGACGTCCAGATCGACGGCAATCGCTCCGCGAAGTCGAGATCTCTATTAGAACTCTCCCTCTAAAAGGCAGCTAGAATTTCTAGGTTTTCGTGAATTAATAACATATATTTATATAGGAGAGAGAGGCGGTGGCTGACTCATTTAAGCACCGATAGGTGGTGTCACGACCCGCACCTAGTGTAGGGGTACGAGAAGGGGTTACGTCCAACCTACGTCGCAGTATCGGCGGTAGAACGCTGTCCTAGGTCACATGCATCTAACAGTTATAAGGTACCTGTACAGTTATACTCTTCGAATGGAGGAATAATATAAAGTACAACGCAATCACAACTAAGAAAGAATGTACGATAAGATAGTTAGATAATCAACAGAATCCACAGATGAAATACAAGATAAGAGAGAGAGCTAAATGTCTAAGATAAACAACTCCAAATATCCAGAATAATAAATCCCCAAATAAGTACAAGTGTATCCAACAAGACCGAATGGTAAATAAGACACTCGTCTAGCTAACTAGCCTAGACTACTGGGGTTATATCCTCTGTAAGTGCTGGGTCCTCCTGAGAGTCCACCTCACATGTGTCATCTAGGCCTGCTCTATAGTAAGTGGAACAGAACTCCTCAATATCATCTGTAATATTTCAACGGGTCCAGTCAGGACTGGAGCGAGCACAGTACATCTCACTCAGTTCATAATATAACAGGATATATAAATATGCAATAGAATAAGATACATGAAACGTTGCAGAATATACATGTAGTAAAGAGAGAGAACTGTAATATAAATAGATACTATAAGTAGAGAACTAACGGTGAACTAGTGATTTAGAGTACAAGATAGACATGTGAACGGCTTGAATTTGCACATGAGTAATCTAAGAGTTTGCACAAGAGTATACTACTTTGGAATTGTTCACATGACCATTTATACTCCCCGTACCCCAATCAATACACAAGGATCCAGACAGGTTATGTTATTGCACATGATATCACATGAAGGCCCATAATAGGGTGTACATGATTGTAAACATGGGGGCTCCGTGAACATGAGAGTACATGAATCACGAGAGTGCACATGAATGGTGAAAGCACCGGAGTACATGATGAAAGTAAAACGCACATGACATACTATAACCCGATGTTCCAGAGGGGGATAACATCTCATGAAGGGATCCATATAGTACCAATCCGTGTTAACAATATGACAACATCAAGTAAAGTAATCTAGAGCGTAAATGTAAATCCTATCAAGTATAAAACGGTCAGAGAATGTACTCGCCTGATATCCTGAGTATCTGAATGAAATACTGCCTGAGGAGTGGTGTCTGGCTCCTAATCAGAACAACACAAGTCACAACATATCCAAATTGGTAAAATAACTGCTACGATGTATTCTACATGATGTTTGGGTCAATCTAGACCAAAGTCAACCCTTGGTCAACTCTAGTCAACTACACTAGTCAAACTAGGTCAACTAGGTCAAACATAACCCAAACAAGTCTCACTAAACCTAACCAGTCTATTCTAGCAAGCACCAGTCTATTCTAGCAAGCACACAACATTCACAAGTCACACAAGCTAACATCACACAATAATCATGTGTATACATTCCATGTACACATAGACTTGCACATTGGGATACACATAGGCTATACTACATAGGCTATATGCCATATACACGTATATAGGCATGCACACATATTCAATTTCCACATATATATATACTAAAATTATATGGACAATATACATATAGCTATATTACATTACATATTATCACACAAGATTATATATTATATGTGTATACATATACATATAGAGAGATAGAGTGTCATGTATCTATATGTGTGTGTGTGTCAATAGTGTGTACAGGGATATAGGTTCTCAGGTTTCCAATTTCAGTGTGTGTGTATAGATGTAGTGTGTTAACAGTATACACATGTGTGTGGGTGTCAAGTGCTCTCAGTTTTGATTTCAGTTTGAGTGTGTGTGTGTATATGTCAGTGTACACATGACAGTGTCAATGTTCTCAGTTTTCAGAGTACAATGTGTGTGTGTGGCATGGGTGAGTGAGTGACAGTGGTATGTGTGAGTGAGTGTCAATACTGTTCTTAGTTTAGTTCATGTGTAATGTGTGTGTTTATAGGTGTCAATGTGCATGCATGACAGCCTTGAAATTCTCAAAAAAATAGTGTGTGCAAATCAGTTTTAAATTCTCAAATTTTTGTAGTGTGTGTAAGTAGGAGAAATAGTGTGAATGTGAACTCAGGATTCAATGTGCAAACATATTCACAGTTTTAAAACAGTGAACATAAACAGTCCATTAATTCTCTGGTTAGACAGTCCCTAAGCAATTTCGAAAACCAATTTCTCCTGCCAATATAAAAACCCAGCATGTAGTTAAATCTCAGTTATATATTTGTGAACCAACATTCAATTTAATCATTCAAAACAGTTAAACATACATTTAAAGTCTCAAAAAATTGATTGACAGCCTAGGTATGAGAAATTAGGGGATTCCCTAAATTTGAATGCAAAAACAACTAATATCTAAATTAATAGGTTGGTAATACATGTGACATATGAGAGCGTATCGTAGGTGTGTTCCAGTGTCCAAGAACAGGACACAAACGTGTCCAAACCAGTTCTAACCCACGAGCCACACAACCCAGTACACAGTTCTCGTACACTTGCTCACGCGTGTCTAGCACACGACACACGACACGTGTGTCCACGTGGTCACGTCCACGTGTATCCCAATACTAGGGCTACACACTACACACACCACGACCAGTCCACGTGGTGTCCTGTGTGGACACAAGGCGCTTGTCAGTACGTATATTCGACAGTGCAACGTGCAGTACAACACAGTACGTGTCCAATACGGGCACGATTTCTCCCGTGTCATGCATCATATGCTTCCAATTTTTGGGAGGATGATGACAGTCATTGCCCCATCCTTTCCCCAAAATCCCACATGTCCACGTGTCCTGTGTGAAGAGAACGAAGGGTCGGGCAGCAGGACACTGCCCGAGTGTGTGCAGTGGCATGTTTGTGTCCTGTACTGACACGACATGACACAAAGTGGGACTCGATCATGGAGGAAATTAACATACACATATAAAACAACAATTTCATTCAAACACTATTCAAAAATAACAAACTAAAATCCTTTGAGACATTTCCACAAACACCTAGTACGAGATGTTGATACGTGTCAGATACGACACGAAATCAATACAACTTGACACAAAACTTACACCACAGCTAGGGGACACCTAGATCTAGGCTAGGATGCAAATAAATCAGAATAAAAACATAATTTAAAGGGTTTACCTATAGCGTGTCAAATGGCAAGAAATCCCTAAAATAGAGTGATCCTCCTTGTTAGCTCAAATTCCCAAATTGTTCAAAAGCTGAGATTTCTCTCCAATTAGGAAATAGAGGAGTATTAGAATCTAATGCAAGAAACTAGAGTCAAAAAGGAATTAAAATAGAAAAGTTATGGATTGGGGAAGAATGGCCATACATTTCCTTTTCAAAAGTTGATTCAATACAAAAGAGGCAAGAACCAAAGGAAGAGATATTATATAGGGTTGGAATTCCCTTCGTGGCCGGCCTAGGTATGTGGGAATTAGGGTTAGGGTTTAGTCTAGTGGGCTTGGGCCAAGTCTCAATAGTCATGGAAATCAATTCATGGGTCAAAAGCCTATGAACCTAATCATTAATCCTCCTATTTGAAACTTGGTTCCATAGGACTAATCTTGGGTTGACTTAAGTTAGACTAGGGCCCACCATGCTAATCAAGTCACCATAGCTAGGGTCAACACTTAGGTGATTCTCCAAAGTCTCAACTAGCAAAGTAAAAAATAACAATCACCACTCCAATAAATCAAAATAAATTCAACATTAACAAAACTACCAAAATACCCTAAAGCTAAAATATGTAGTGACAGGTAGGCCAGGAGGTCATTGACTGTGCTGATGACTGTATAATTAATTATTTAATTACAGAAAATCTTTAAAAATTTATTTTAACTCCAAATAACTCCAAATAAATCGCAGAAAAATCCAAAAAAATTCTAGAAAATTTTGGAAAATATTTTCAGGTGTCTAGAGCATAAATAAAAAGTTTTGCCTCAAAATCACTTCGTGTGCTCCATAGTAAATCGCAAAAGCCTATGGAAAAATAAATTCTATAGGTTTTAATTATCCAAATATTTCCAAAAATTTTTGAAAATTCTAAAATAGTAAAATAAAATATCTGGAACTATCTAGGGATCCTAGAAACCATATGTGACCTAATGTTATCATACTTCATCTATAGGCTTAGGCACGCCCCCGTGTGATCCCAAAATTAAATCTCTTTTTAACAATAATTCTAACCACTCTATACTTAATAGTAATAA
Source organism: Iris pallida (assembly GCA_029216955.1). Taxonomy (NCBI): domain Eukaryota; kingdom Viridiplantae; phylum Streptophyta; class Magnoliopsida; order Asparagales; family Iridaceae; genus Iris; species Iris pallida. The sequence goes on along the minus strand of JANAVB010037819.1, from coordinate 18,928,868 downwards.
AAAATAAATATAAATGAAAAAATATTATCCAAAATAAAATTGTAATACTAGGAAACCAAATGCTACAAACTACACCCCTTAAAAGATTTTTGTTCTCAAAAATCAAACGTCTCTAATAGGATAATATAAATACATAACTCCTAAAGCTACAAGCAATCTAACAATAATTCTTAAGCTATACCATGGAGAGATAGTGACTAGCAATATATAGAAAACTAATTAATAATATTTAATCAACCAATCATTACCAACTAATTAAGCATGCACCCTATCTAACAATTATAACTATAGTAGGCTCTATAAACACAACATCATCGGGTGTGGGACTCTTAGGCCCTTGGATACATGGGTCATGTACCATCTTTAATCTTATAGATCACACTATGCCTTTCATCAACCTTTGCTAACTAAAATGAAGAAAATGACATGGTTAGAACGGTAGATACAAATACATGAAAGAAATCACAGACGGAATCAAGCAGGATGCAAAAAGAGATAAAAAGATCCTAAGATAAATTAGACTCATAGGAATAGAAATCTTATTTTGTGGATGATATAACCTCCTAACTTCAACTCTATTCGCAGGCTCATAGTAGTACAACTAACTTAAGCACTACCACGAGTTCGCAGTCTTTTGTGAAATTGGACCTGCATGGGCCACCATAAAAACTTGTCACGACCCGCTCCCATTTTTCGGGATACGTGTACGTGGCCAAGTCTAGCCTACGCCGTAGCATCGACGGTAGTATGCTGTCTATGATAACAATGGTCCACAATAAGCACAACATGCATATATGTCATCCACTACTAAGCCATCAATATTAACCAAAAATATCATACCCAATAGTCTCAATATTATAATGATCAAATAATCCACTACAACTCAGAAAAGTCTCGGGAACTAACCCGGTTAGCAAAAAATAAAACAAACTAAACTCTATAACTATAACTACTAACTAATGCGAATCCATAAGGAAGAAAATATGTTAATTCGCATCAGTGATGTAATCGGGTACGCTAGTGATGTCAGGGTCGCCAACATACTCACCGTAGACCTCGGGACAATTCTCTTCATCTAAAGCTGAAAAATAGTTATCTAGTCAGGACTGGAACAAGTACAAGTCTAAACCAATATGATACAAGTCAATATGAAGCAAAAAAACACTAAACATAGAAAATAATGATCAATGGAAATAATGAACAATATGAACAAGAAATCATGGGATGGAAGAAACTAATAAGGAAAGTAACAAGCATGAAAAGTAAAGAGACTCATATAATCACTCGTAGTGCATGTGTCGTGAGAAGTACAACATTCCTATACATGGACGGCTTGGGCGAACGATGAGGTTATAAGGCCCGCCCCCGTAACCGGGAGAGTTGCCAACAATATAATCTGGGCTTTGTCCACGTGCCTAGTAATTGTACCCCTCTAAAATCTAAACCTCACTATCATGAAAAACACAATCTCGATAACGATAAGAAAATATGAACAATAGTCAATCGCTCAACTCTCGTGTGTGTAACAGTTAAGACACGAAAATATCATGTATAAGTAAAATATAACAATATAAAGTAAATGCACATGAAGGTGTCAACAAGTACTTGCCTGAACTCCTGGACGAATTAATTTCACAAGTTGAAGACAAGATAAACTCTGACCTAGAATCTATCAAATCTTAACATCATCCCACGAACCCCGTTGCACAAACAACCATAAGTTAGATATACAATTCCCACTCTAAAAACCTTAGAAAGTAGCTAATCGGTTAACATAATTAATCCTATTTTCATTCTAGAATAAACCAACTAAAAACCTATTTTAATCTATTTAAATCTGAAAATAGAATCTAAACTAAAATAGTTGGCCAAGGAAATTCACGGTCCCAAATTCGGGACCCGTGGCACGCAAACCGAGACATACTGTTGACTAACTAGTCAAAAATTATGAATTAAAAAGTTTGAGTATGCAACAAAGTAGATTTCAGCACCACGAGTGCACTAAAATCGACCGTGCCATAAAATCAAGATTTGGTCAAAAGTTATCGCCATTATGGCTAATCGTGACCAAATCGATGAATTGTTGACCAAATCTGACTTCTACGAAGAAAATTAAATACTAGATGAAACTCTAAATTTCTGGAAAAATTATATGTTGTAGATCTTGGTGTCAGCTCTCCAAAACTTCAAATGGATCGCGAATCGGAGTTTGCGATCACTCGAAATCTCGAAAACCGTACGACGCATTTATTTTTTGACAACCGACACTCAAATAATTATCCAAAAACTCAAGGACAAAACTCCAGAAAATAAATTAGATATTCGGAAATCTAACCTCAATACGCTTCTAAAAAAAATGGCGCATGAAATGGACATCTAGGTCGACGGCAATCGCTCCGCGAAGTCGAGATCTCTACTAGAACTCTCTCTCAAAAAGGCGGCTAGAATTTCTAGGTTTTCGTAAATTAATAACATATATATTTTTATATATATATATATATATATATATATATATATATATATAGGAGAGAGAGGCGGTGGCTGACTCATTTGAGCGCCGACAGGTAGGCTAGGGGGTCGTTGACTGTGCTGATGACTGTATAATTAATTATTTAATTACAAAAAATTATTAAAAATTTATTTTAACTCGAAATAACTCCAAATAAATCCCACAAAAATTCTAGAAAATATTTTTAGGTGTCTAGAGCATAAATAAAAAGTTTTGCCACAAAATCACTTCGTGTGGCCCTACAGTAAATCACAAAAGCCTATGGAAAAATAAATTCTATAGGTTTTAATTATCCAAAAATTTCCAAAAATTTCAAAAAATTCTAAAATAGTAAAATAAAATATCTGGAACTGTCTAGGGACCCTAGAAATCATATGTAACCTAATGTTATCATACTTCACCTATAGGGTTAGGCACGCCCCCGTGTGATCCCAAAATCAAATCTCTATTTAACAATAATTCTAACCACTCTATACTTAATAGTAATAAAATATAAATATAAATGAAAAATATTATCTAAAATAAAATTTTAATACTAGGAAACCAAATGCTACATTACCCCTTCAGGTTGGCCACGGACGTTTTTGAACGTTATGCGCTTGGTCACTGGTGCCCAAGAGGGGACTATACCATATCCTATTTATAGCCAGGGCTCATGCGATTAAAGATTTTTTCTTAACTATATAAACACATTAGAATGTTTAGATAACCCAAGTCAATGTCATGTCAACCCATTCCATTATTAGCATAGGATAATGTCGCATCACAGAATAGTGTGCTACCCCTTATCCTTGTTTGGTTGTAGGGATAGTCCACTATTTCGATGATGAAATATTGTGTCTTGTTACGACTGGGACTATTTTACTTTACTTGTGGATTGTGACATATTATATATTCTATTTATTATGGCATGTTCTTCTTGTATCTTGTTAAGTCCCTCTGAGGACCTGGTGATCTCGCCAGGTGTGTGCTTTTCATGATGCTGCACAGGTGCTCTATCCAAGATCGAGGTCATCCCTTCTACATCGAGGAGGACTGCTCTTGGATCTTTCCTTACCATTTTTATCCATCATTTTCTTATACTTTTCTTCTCATTTAAATGGTTAGTAATGGATCTGTCTCCGCCCAACATTTGTATAAATAACAAATTCAGTATTAATTTTTATCATATATTTATTCTCTTATTTTGGATGATATTTAGTTATGATGGTTTACTGCATTTCATAGCTGATGTATATATATATATATAAGGGTTCCATATATTGAAGTATACTTCGTATATATGCAGCTGGCATGTCTACGTACTTAGTTCTAAGTATTTTGGGACTGGAGCGTTACAAATTTTTGTGGTGGCCCATGCAGGTTGAGTTAGCCATTTCGGTTACGTTACTGAACCGAACGGGCCTGCATATAGGATTAGTGTCTAGGATCTCATCCACATACTTGACCTCTGTAACACACAGTTTTTGAAATGAGGGTAATTTTAAACTTTTGTAAAATTTTATCTTTTAATTTTAATAATAATAATTTATATTGAATTTTTAATTAATTTAAAACTATTTAAATTAGTGCCTTGTGATTTGATATTTTGTTAGTGTAACCTTAGAACGACTTAGCCTAGAGACTAACCATGACCTTGGAGACCTAGCTAACAGGTTTGAGATAGTAGTTGGACCCTAAACTAGCTAGGAATGACTTAGAAACTAAGTGGAGATTGGAATTAAGTAGCTAGTTTGGGCCTTTAGCTTAAGGGCTAGTTTTTACAACCTAGAAGAGGATTTGGACCTTTGTGACTTAACCAAAACCCTAGCCCACCATAAGTGGCCGGCCCTAACAGCCATCCACAGCCCTTACCCCTATAAAGACCATCATTAGCCTCCTTTCTTCCCCCTTGCAAGAAACCCTAACCCTAGTTTTGACTTCTTCTCCAAATTTTGCCCCTTTCTCAAATTAAGTCCAAATTCCACCAAATCAATTGCAATCTCTTCCTCTTGAAGAGAGGAAGCCTCTATTCACTAATTGGGAGCATATTGGAGCAATTTGGTCCTTGGGATTGAAGGAAGATATAGGGAGCTTCCTTGTTAATCCATCTCTCAAGTGGTAAGAACCTCTAAACCCTTTCTAATTTCTGGTTTTCTCTCCATAGATGCATTCATTTAGACACCCTATGTCATTAGGTAGAGTTTAGGTTGATTCCGAATCTATTTGAGGTGCGTATCGTAAGAGTGTCAGATACGCACGTCAAGTGTTTGGTGAAAAGTCTTTTAGGACTTTTATTGCTTAAATTTTAATTATAATTAGTAAATATTGTTGCTAATATACTGTAATTATACATGTGGACTATTATCTTGAGTTTTGGTTTGATTTTTGTGAGAAATTGGTCATAGGGAGCACGGGTTCATGTTGGTTTACTACGATTGACATTTCTGTTGTGCAGTCTATATATATGGGATTTACATTGGTTGTTCACCCTCCTAAAACCCTAGATTGCACGGCCAATCATCTGTCTACATGCCCATTGGTCAGATCTAGTTGGTAGTTCAGTTGAGCTTTGTTCAGTTTGGCACATTGCCCTGCTTGATACATCGAGTCCAAGTGGATTCTGTCCATTGTGTCAACTAGGTTGAGTATCAGCATGATTGTCCTGCCATTATTGTTCAGGTGCCCTAACCCATCACTGCATTTATTTTTTATGCATTCAATTTGGCATTGTCCTGTCATATGCCCAAGGCATAAATCAGTGCACTAATTATTCTATTTGCTTGGATTTAATATGACATCTTATTTAGTCCCAGTTAAGCTCACATCACCCCTTCTCTATGTATCAGAGACCCACATATGCAGATCACTTGGATTGGCCCTTGCCTTGCATTGCCTTTCTTTGAGTTGTATTTGTCCTGCTCCTAGGTTCACTATTCATTGCATCCCTGCTTATTTATTCCCTCATTACCTATCTATCTACTGCTACAATTGATCCAGTCGACCCTTGTCTGTTCACTGCATTGAGTGTTTGAACCACTGCCCTTGATTCAATACTAATGTGTATTATAGTGCACTTTGTGTTGGATGTCCAGATATCTTTAGGTGCAGGTTATGTTCAGATACTGAACATTTGTCCAGACCCTATAGGTCCTTTTGCTCAGATCTCCATATTATGGAGTATATCACCATCCTTGTTAGCCATCTGTACCCTTATCTAGTTCATATTAGACATGGCCACATATGGCTTAACACACATTTACCTTGTTTTGATCTTGCCCTACATATTTAGATGCTTGGTCCTGTCATGCTTGATCCTTTGGATATCAGATCCCTGAACATCTGTCCATACTCTATCCTTAATTTAGATGTTCAAATATTGTTGAATGCATGGGTACATTCATGTATAGTCCATTCACCCCCTTACATCACTCTACTATATTTTATTCACCCCACAAATATATGTCCTGTTCCCCATATTTATTTTCTGTACAACCACCCTTCAAATTGATCTGTCCCATATTGTTCTTCACTACATGTTCTGCATATTCTTCTACTGGGATGACCTTCACCCCCCCACACACGTTGTTTGCATAACTTTTCATACCTTCATATATTATACACTGCATACAAGACCTATCTGCACTCATTTCAAGGATTCCACTGCATCATTAAAACTTGTCATGCTTCCAGTTATTGCATTTACTGCATTCATTTTACTGAACTATCAAACCACTATACATGGGAGTCCCCATATGTTTAACCATTGATCATATTTGTTTTAATATAATATTAGTTGTTATTAGTTAGGGATCTATCTAATCTGTTCTATCCACATGTATAAACCCCTTTCTTTTGTTCAGTATATACAAGGTTCAGACCCTTAGACTTTAGTCTATTTATCTCCATTATATTCTGTCCCTCATGATGTCTAACACTTGTTAGATCATGTTGATCAAGCCCTCTATTTAATTGCTTCCAAGAATGTTATGTTCTACTCACTGCATCCATACAGATTTTACTCCACATCATTCACTGCACATTAACCTTAATTGCATCTACTGTACCTTTCCATTGTGCTGCACAATCTCATTGCTTATCTTCCATTCCATTAGCTATCGAGCATATTTACTTACATATCCCAATTAACCAAATACAAACTTGCATTCCCTGTTATCTGTAATACTTTTTCCTACTGCCTCCATAAAAGCTCCGCATAGTAGACAAATATTGTCCTGCTCCCTTGGTCTACTACACTGCAAGTTAACCCTGCATACCTTCTTAGCCCTATAGTTGATATCCTGCATTTAACCACTATAATCACTATGAATCATTCATATAAATTGCTCTGCTGCACATTCTTTCACTATACCCTGCTCTAGAAGTTTGAGTTCAAACCTTTTAACTTTCAATGCCCTGCCCTACCTTGAGTCTAATTGATACCTGGCAAGATAGATTCAGTTGTTCACATCTAGTTCTACATATGCATATACATGATTTGGTTCAGTCCTTGGTTATGTGTTAGTCTTGGACTTGTATCAGTACCTAGATGATTTGTCCATTTTGTTGCTACTTTTCCTCACTCACTGTCCTGTATTTCATGACACCATTAGACCCCTGCATGTTCTGTCATGTCCTTGTTCAAATTCATATTGTGTTTATGAGTAAACATATGTTAGGATATGGATACTTGGTAATGTTGGTTCTTGATTTGCGGTTACGAGTTTACATATGGAGGGTTCTCATATGATACCTTGTATGTGACACATTGCACATGGGGTGTATTTTGGATCTGTTAACAAATAGATATATCCTATATGTACATGATACAGGTAATAACTAGGATATATGATATATTTGGATGTAGGGTTGAAGGTAAGGTTAGTTGGTTGAGGATGTACTGTTTCACTTAACAAAATACCTTTGAAAGGCTTTTGAAAGAAAACGAAAAAAGTAAAAAAGTACAAATTGTTTCTGGGAAGTATTATTATGGAAGTCTGATCTGGAAGCGATCACTTTGTTCCTTGGACCACACGATGATGATGAAGAGAACTGCTTAAAGAAGATAAACAATCGGAAGAACTAAGTCACCAGAAAGGTATCGACACAATGGCACTGATGGCATAGTCGAATGCTTTTCTGCTTTGCTTCACCCTGTTCTTGAGAAAATATTGAAGAAATGGTTTTGAAAATATCACTCTGAAAGTATGAGTTTTTTTAGAATTTCCTCCTCTGTATTTCTCTTGATGTGTTTCTCTGTTAAAAATAAGTCTATTTATAGACTAGACCCTTTGTGCGTAAAAAGCAACATAATTGGATCTCTACGCAAGTAACTGCCACCCACGATTGAAAATCAACCTTTACGTGTGATGACACGTGTCCTATATAGAGTTGTGATCTCTATGCATAGTGACACGTATCCCACAACTTCAACAATATGGAAAGAGCACGTACACACGTTCCTGGATAAGTGTGTCATGAAAGCCACGTAAGCATACCACGTTCTCTCATAGCCAGAAAAGATTTGGCGTAAAAATAACCCAAAATAGACTTCCTGCGTAAAGTTGCAGACTGGGCATAAAATAACCCAAAATAGACTTCCTGCGTAAAGTGGCTGAAAAGTAGCCTTGAGCGTATAGTTAGCTCAAATAAACTCTACGCACACGAAAGCCTTGAGCTTAACAACTCAAATAGCTTTCATGCCTAAAGTAAATGGTCTCTTGAACGTAAAGTAGCCTGTCTGCACGCTAAACGACAAGTGCCGGGTTTGGTGTAAAAATCTTCTTGGCTTCTGTGCAATGTACTGTAAGAAAATTATTCTGTCAGAACAGTATCTCGCGCATTATATACGATGTGGACAGCCTGTCTCTCGCGTAAAGGCTGAGGATGGCTCTCGCGTAAAATAGTTTGCGTAGAGTTAGACTCTGTTTGATTTCTGCGTAAAACTTGAATCTGACTCAGTTTGACTTACGTAAAGTGCTCAACTTCTTGGACTTGGTCTATAAAATTTATTTATGCTTCTACAAGACCCCCTTCAAAGTTTTCAAATTTTTTCTAAGATTTGAAATAATTTGAACAGAAGCATAAAATCTGGAATATCCAACAGTCCGCGTAAAGTTTGGGATACCCAACAGTCCGCATAAAGATCGGGATACCCAACAGTCAGCTTAGAAGCGTAATATTCGGGATACCCAACAGTCAGCATAAATTTTGGGAATTTGAACCGATTTCAAAATTATCTATAAATAGAGTTTTGCCGGTAGAGAGAGAACTTTACTCATTCTGGTAATCTCAATCTTTTTTACTCTATTCTTCTTTGAAATCTCACTTCCAATCAATGGCCCCCAAGAGCAAAACCACCGCCGGCGCCAAGGGCAAGAAGCCCACCGCTGCTTCATCGAGGAGTGAGCGTACGGAAATTGCCGTCGCATCATCGGAGGCAACCCGAAGGACCAACCCCGCCGTGGCTCCGGCCATGATAGGTAGAATCCTACCTAATTTGGCCATGGGTTCGTCGGAGTAGAAGAAGAATCGAATCCTAAACTTCACGCCAACGTTTATACGTGTTAACATAAAAACAACATACGCTCACGTCTATACGTGCCAGCGTAAAGCATTAAATACGCCCACATCTATATGTGCCAGCGTAAAAAATAACATACGCACACGTCAATATGTGCCAGCATAAAAATGTTAACAACAAAATACACTCACGTCAATACGTGCCCGCGTAAAAAATTTTAAGCATTAAATATGCCCACATCTATATGTGCCAGCGTAAAAACAACATATGCTCACGTCTTTACATGCCAGCATAAAATATAGACAACAAAATACGCTCACGTCAATACGTGTCCGCGTAAAAATGTTTAAGCATTAAATACGCCCATATCTATATGTGCCAGCATAAAATACGCAAGTGATAAGACTTTGCGTAAATCTATTCTAAAAACAGAGAACTTTTACACTTAATTTTAATTTTAATCAACTTAACTTCTACCCGTAAAGTTTGCATAGTCAAGCTCTCTAGTACAGAGTCTTTAATTTTTATGCGTAAAATTCAGAATAAGTCATCTACGTAAAATTCAAATTAGATTTTTATTAACTTGATTCTTCTTTTTCTTTTGGCAGTGGACTAGCAAATTCATCCTCTCACAGAGGTATTCCGCTCACCAGCTGGTATTGTGGGCTCAAACTACTTAGAGAATCTGTCTTATGTTGAGTTCCCTCAATCAGATACACAGTACTGTGAAGAGAGACAACAACTAATAGCTGCTCAGCGAGACATGATGCTACTGTCTTTGATGAATGGAGAATTACTGGTGTCGCTAGATGGCCAGCAATTTTTGAAGCCTACATTCATGTTTGGGGTTGCTATAGATTTTTAATCACAAACCAACCCCAAGAAGGAGGCTTGGGTATTTAAGTTTGAAGAGAGGGCGATGTATCTCCCAGACATGGCAAGGGATTATCCTCTATCTTTATTTGTTCATGCCACCCATCCAAGACAGATGCTATGGAACCTAACTCCTAGCAGTCATGGTGGACCAGGCAGAATTATTTTCAAGAGAGACGGAGCCAACCAAATAGGTTACCATATTAGTACTCCCAGTGGTGGTATCATTCCTTTTGCCGGTCTACTGCCTGGATTCACACCAAGCGAAGATTCAGCTTTGATTCAACCAGTGCAGATCCCAATGTTCATAAACAAGCTTATCAAGGCCTCAGTATTATATCCCTAGGCTAACCCTAGGCTGCCAGGGTGGATGACCCCTCATAATCAGAACTGGATTCAACTTAGTGCCTGGATCATGAAGACCTTCAAAACAGAACTGCAAGCTATTGGACTATATGAAGCAGTAGCCTCCACGAGTCAGGGCATACCAATGAACAGTAACCTGTTCTTGGTTTTAATGGAGTTATATATCAGTTCAACAGGGACTTTTGCAGCCCCAATAGGTGAAATAGTTTTTGTACTGCATGAGATGCAGTTCATTTCCAAGATGCCAATGGGTGAAGCTCCGTATGAAGAATATGTTCCCTCCAACTAGGAACTAGCAGAGATCAAGAAGAAAAATCCTCAGTTAGTTGAGGTATACCAAGAATTAAAGTGCCATTACTAGACTTGTACCACTATATATGAAAGTGGATCGTATTTGGCGTACATCAATAAATGGACAACATATCTATTCTACCATAAGAATAGGATATCCAAGGATGACAAAGAGAAATTTCAAGATAATAAGGCTCAACCTACCAACCCTTGTTCAATCATCCTTCCTGATTCAATAAACACATGGATGGTCACCTATAAGTCTCCGAATAAATATTTGGCCACAAAAGCTAGAGAATTCCCTGCTGGGACCGAAGCATTGAGCTTTCTGAGACATGGCAGTAGAAAGCTCTCAAAAGAAGCCTTGCTAGCGGGCTTCCTTTCCTTGTGGCTGTGAAGATGGGTCGTACCAGGGATTGGTACAGCTAATAGGATTCACCGAAATGTATAATGGCCAGTAGTATGTTTGGTATTCAAAGTCAGAATCAACCTGTTATCGGTAATTTATGCCGAATAAATACAGGTTTGCGAGCATTTGGTGATGAACTGATCAACAATGCTCCTCACCAAAAAGATTTCCCTAGGTGGAGATGCCCTACACTTATCTGATGGGCTGGTTGTTGCATCACAACTGCAGTTTGTTACCACCACGCCCTGGAAATGATACGGAGGTATTCCTCCAGAAGTTTAATAAAGCCATGTGGACTACAACTTCAGTGGCGGACACCCGGGCAACACTCAACTATTCCCACGGGTGGAACTTTTTATGTACAAGACCACCAGTCCCAGCTGACTGTTTCGATATGCAATTTGAAGATATAGGTGAAGGAAGGACTTCATTACCTGCGCCAGTTTTTAAATGGCTAATGTACATCAGACCCTCAAATCTGATGTATAGGAATGAAGACAACTGTGCGTTCGAACCGTATCTACCCAGTCGGTTCGCTCGTCAGTTTGGATATGACCAACTTCACGTTGGTAATCCCTCCACCAGCTTCCACCATTATGGAAAATTAGTTGATGGTGCAAGGGCATGGAGGTACTTTAGCACTGCATGTACTGGTGAAAGATTCTGGGTATCAGCTGCTACAAGTACAACTGAGCTACGAATGCTTTATTCGTATGCTCGTTTTTATGCATCCATTCGTTCCTTCGCGAATGACTACAACCTGAAGGGGAGTCTTCGATGGGCCAAAGAAGGAAACGTCGAAGAACCAGTCAGGGTACCTTCGGACATACCCGATGATGTTGCTGTTCCAGATGAGTATCTGGAAGTGATCCCTACGGGAGTTGGGGAAAATGCTGCAGGACCAATTATCATCACCAAAACCATGAAGTAGAAATCAAGTGCAGCTGTTACCCTCCAGAAGAAGAAGAAAATTACTGTTAAAGGGCTTTCCAGACAAAGAGCCACTACTCCAAAGAGCGAAACTCCTGTCGAGGAGCCTCTAAATATTGCATCTGCTACAGCTCATCCTGGAGAAGGGTCTTCAGCATCACAAACAGCAGCATCAACAGAAATGGTAGGAGTCTTGTCTCCCGGATGCCTCAGCTCTTCACTACATCTGACTTCGCCACAAAAGACGAAAGCTGTTGAAGACACCACCACGACTCATATTAATGATCCGAAACCCATTATCACGCCCTACTCCCATAGGAGCGATCGTTCTCGCTAAGGCATGATGCCGTACGAGCCTAGATTGCGCTCGTACAAGGCAGTTTCATAACGGCCGATTACATCGACGGCGACGGGGTCGTCGCACAGAAGTCCCAAGCAGAAATATTGAACATGCAGCAAAAATTTAGAATCAAAACACAAGTTATTCAAAAGAACTATTTATTGATATTGAACAATCAGATTACAATAGGTGTAAGGCCATGATTATAAGTCTCTCGTGCTCACTTTTCTCTCATTTTACAAGTCACTCTGCTCTCTCTCATCTCTCGATTACAATGCTTGAGGCAGTACAAACTTCGGAAGGCGATGTCCATACATTATGTCCTGTATAAATCTTGAGTTCAAACGGCTGCACGCTTCGACTCGCCAAGGAACTCTATGCCTCGACGCATCCAAGCGAGCTTCGCGCCATGAGCTTCTACCTGTGCCTGCACATAGAAACTGTGTGGGTGTCAGTACTCAACTGTACCGGTGGAGTGAGCTCCTCGCCCACCCATACAAAACTGACACGTTCATTTACTTTGTGTAATACAAGTCCCTTTACGATTGTCTTTCTAGTCTTGCCTTAGGATCAGTTTTAAGACTACGACGTCTGAAAAAACTGATGTGCAACGACATGGTCGTACTATAATGCCAACGTGTATTTCGATCGAGGCAGTACCTCATCGCTTATGTACTTGACCAAACTTTAACTCGAGACGGCAGGGTCGTGCCATACAATATTCGTGACTTCAACATATTCGAGACGGTGCTTCGCCGAGGAGCAACTTATGCGGACTCGACCGTGCCAAGACTTTTCTTTAAACTCAAGTGCCTTTAGACCAATTCTCGTGTGCGATCGACGTCAAGGGGATGACTCGTGCTGGTCGTGCCGCTAGACTTGATTGTGCCTTAGGACCTTGCTTATACTTGTTCGTGCATCAAGATTGAGGTTGTGCCTCGCTATCAAGACTTATCCATGTTACCGCCTTGCGGTCTTCTTGTTCGACCCATAAACCAACTTAGTCAAGACTTGTGAAACATAATATCGACTTCATAAACATCCCGATGCCACCTATCGTACCAAGCATGGTACCTATACTGCAGTCCAATCTTAGGCCCAGACCTTGTGTTACCGATTAGACATGATTCAAGTCCTAGACTCAATCGAAAGGCATACACACGGTTTGCCGCTCTTCTACCGACCCATCTATATGAGTGGTCACTAGCAATGTCAAGCTATCTTAGATTCGGCTCGAGATATCGGCTCGTCCCTCCATGGGTAGCTAGCCCCAGAAGCTCCAAGTATCTCCCATGCGGTTATCCAGCATCCTACCGTGGGCCGCCTCGCTTCTCTCGGGCCGACATGATCCTGGTGCCCTGGCGATCATTCGAGAAGACTACACCTTATCGACAAGTTGTCCAATGACCATACAAGGCTCAACTCGATCTATCAAATCCTTTCTTAACATGACCATTCTTTCTTCATTTCTATCGAGACTCCTAAGTAGCGGAACCGATCTCGTGTGAATCCTTGCCAAGACTTATCGAGACTTAACGAGACTCCCAAGTAGCGGGACCGATCTTGTGTACGAGACTTATCAAGACTTAGCGAGACTCCCAAGTAGCGGGACCAATCTCGTGTATGAGACTTATCAAGATTTAGTGAGACTCCAAGTAGCGGGACCGATCTAGACGACAACCAGTCGCGTGGACCTTCTTTGATTGTGGCATACTCTTTACTAAATCCACCATACCTCGTGCCTTAGACAGACCTGGTTCTATAGGCGAAGCTATCGCTCAAGTCATATATTTATACGACGAGCCTTATTCTCAAGAACTATACGACTTGACAACCGCAGATAGAGCGGGACAGTGCTAGAAATGGCTTCGATAGCCCAGCACAACTCTTGTCTAACTTATTCGGGCAACGACTCGACGATCAAAGGCTACGCCGAGCTCCATGCCGAAGGAACGTGCTATGCACGGGGGCGACTTGAACAACCAACTCTTGGGTGCCTAGACATAAGCCAACAAGCCGTGCAAGATGACTTAACCTACGGGACATGCGAAGGCTATGCCAAGCCTTGGACGACGGGACCGTGCATGCTTTACTAAGCATTCATACGGGTAACGCCTATGACTTAGGCCAATTCGAGTGTCGGGACAACTTAGCAACTTAAGCCAACTTTCTTCTCCTAAGCCACGGGAACGAAGGATCGAGTGTCATTTAAAAGTACGCTGAGCCGACTTCTAAGCAGACCGTGGGACCATTTCCATGTTCTAAGACATTCCGACGGGTCAAGATTATTCCCTTAGCTATGTGGATGCGTCTCTTTTATTAACAATCCTAACTTGTGCAAGTTAAAAACATGCGAGTTATTAAGTGAAGGCTAAGGTGAGGCGAGTTCACTGAAACTACCCTACCTGAGCGAGGAGTCGCCTCGATCGAGCGAGCCTTCGAGCAGCCGTTGCAAGGCTATGTCTGAACGCCATCGGCGTTTCGATTCCTCCGATTGACTTTGTGGGACGGGGTACTACACCCATCCCCTCGGATGAACCGGCTCTTGATTTAGACGATGATGACTGGGATCAAGATTATGATGAACTCTTGGCACGTCCTGCACCTACTCCAGGTAAATATGATTTACACAAAAATCTATACAAAATTATGTATTATGATTTTGTATATTAACTTATTTTGCTTAATCTTTGTAGGTGTCATCGCTACAGTAAAGCCTGTGGCTTCTCTTCCTCCTCAAGAAACTATTCAAACAGAGTCTGACGGAGAGAGTTCTTCTTCAAAAGAGGATACTGCTCAAGAAGAATGCTCCCCATCCACGGAGGTACAACAAGAGCCTGCAGTAGAGGCTCAGCAAAAATTGCCTTCTCTTGCTGAAGACAGAGAAGAAGAATTAACTACAAAAGAACCAACTGCAGATGAAGAAATAGTTGTAGAAGAACCAACTGCAGTTGAAATACTCCTAAAACCTGAAGGGCCTGCAGCCAACGAAGGTTATGAAGATATTGTCAACCCACCAACCGAAATCGGAGACGTAGTAATAACATCTTCAGTTGTAGCTACTGATCCGACACAAGTTCTTGAGACGACAATGTTCGAACCTGAATCAGTCACAACAATCACCATTCCTTCCGTAACAATCACCGCCACCAAAACTCAAGTAGTTTCAGCTCCAGAGACGGTTAAAGCAATGATCCACAAAAGTGCTGAAGATATTGTCTCTAAAGCTCCTGGGGATCAGTTAGCCTTAGTAGCAACGACAACTATGACTTCCTCTCAGTCTGCAATCAAGACAACAACAACATCTGCTCCCATTCTTTAGAAAAGGGATTTGGTAGACCTTGCTGCCATACCGAGCTCTAATACAGAAATGAATTTCTTAGTTGAGATCCATACTGAAACTTTCTACAAAACCTTGGCAGCCTTGATCAAGATGGTCATGAAGAAGGGCCTAAATTATGAAAGCTTGAAGGCTGCAATTGCTCTTACGATCAGAAATATTGCTATGTTCAATGACGCCGAGAGAGTCGCAGCTTTGGAGAAGGTGGTGGAAGGACTTGAACAGCCTATTAAAGAATATCTAAGGCTGTCAAGTGAAACCCTTGAAAGTCTCATCCAAACCGAATATGATGCTTTATCAGCTGAATACATCACTTGGGAGACTATTTTCAATGAATCTCTCCAGGACTACAGCAACAAAGTTGCCAGGAAGAAAGCTTTATTGAATGAAATTAAACCCCTGCTGGAGATGCATAAAGAAGCCTATGAGACTTCAAACATGAGAATTCATCAGCAAGATGATAGAATTCGTGAAGTTGAGGCGGAGTTGGTTCGCTTGAAAGCAGAAAGAGCAGATAATTGTAGCTCGAGACCAACATCTGACGCAGAGCTCAATATTGGAAGAGAAAGTTTTTGGTGCTGAAGTTGTCATTAAAATCCTTGATGATGCCAAGGATAAAATGATAGCTACTTTCATTGAACTCTCTAATCTCTGTACTCCAGAAGCTCGACGATCTATAGCTACTGCAACCGTACTGAGCTCTCGTGAGAAGCTTTTGACAGAATTATAAAAAATACTAGAAGATGTATCTGCTCCACCTTAGAAAATAAAGAATTTTGTATTCTACCTTTCTTTTGCTGTAATATTTCAAATCATGCAATGAATGAAATATTTTTTTATAAAATGGTTGTGAGATAGAGAACAGTTATCAGAGGTAATATGGACTTGATAAGTCTTCCAAACTCAACAATGTAGATTATATCTATCCAGAGGTAATATGGACATGATAGACAATAAATATTGTTTTCTTTTTCGAGCATACGATACTATTAGTGGTAATATGAACATAATAGATCGTAATGACTCAAAGAAAAATAGATTAATATCTATTCAGAGGTAATGCGAACATGGTAGATGAAATAAGGAAAAAAAGTAGATTTAATATTTATTCAGAGGTAAAGTGGACATGATAAATAACAAATCTTTTTCTTTCTGAAATCAGATGGTAAAACAGAAAATTAAAATTCTCTTTTAGGAGAATAAATAATCAGCTTAACCAAACCTTGGTAGCTGGGGATTAAAGAAGAAATTCAAACATAGTATTTCTTCAAGAATTTGCCATTAATTGGCATCATTATCAAATCTCCATTAGGTTTCGATAACCTATAGGCACCATTGGAGAATACTGTCTCGACTACATAAGGACCTTCCCATTTAGCTTGGAACTTGCCCTTGCCCTTATGAGTCATAACCATAGGTCTTCAAACAGCTAAGACTAGCTCACCGACTTTGATTACCCTCTCTTTAACTTTACGGTTAAAAGCTTGGGATATGCGGGCTTTATATAGCTCAATGTGCTGTTGTGCTTGAAGACGCTTCTCGTCCAGACCCTCAAGTTCTTGGAGTTATAAGCGATCATTATTTTCAGAGGTTAGCTCATTAGCAATGGCTATTCTAAGAGGCGGGATCTAGATTTCCAATGGAAGAACAGCCTCAAATCCGTAAACTAGTGAGAATGGTGTAAAACCAGTGGAAGTTCGGACTGTTTTTCGATAAGCCCATAAACATTCTCCAAGTTTCTCATTCCAATCACGTTTATTAGAAGAGACGAACTTTTTGAGAAGTTTAATAATAATTTTGTTGAAAGCTTCCGCTAAACCGTTAGCAGCTGGATTGTAGGCTGTAAAAGCCAAGTTCTGGATCCGATTCTTATCACAAAATCTATAAAATGCCTGGCTGGCAAATTGTAGTCCGTTATCATGGATTATCCTTCGGGGAATTCTGAAATAATAAATAACATGATGTTTGATGAAGCTAACCACATTAGATATTTTCACTTCTACAAGAGGAACTGCTTCTGCCCATTTAGAAAAGTAATCGGTTATAGCAAGGATAAACCGATGCCCTTTTACAGAAGTAGGATTAATTGGACCAATGATATCCATGCCCCAAGCTTCGAAAGGACAAGAAGCTGCTGTAGGATGTAAGAATTCAGAAGGTTGATGTACAAAATCAGCATGAATCTGGCATGCTTTACACCGTCTGGCATAATCTACAACATCTGCTATCATGAAAGGCCAGTAATAACCCATTCTTCGAATACGGTCCTGTAATTTTGGACCTCGTTGATGCGCACCACAAACTCCATCATGAGTTTTACGAAGTATTTGTTTGGCTTCACTTTTTGAAAGATAGCAATAAAAGTCCGTCATAAGAACGACGATATAACATATACAAAGAAGAATCATAGTAGAATCGAAATGATCATCTTTTGATTGATGCAGCTTCTTTTGGATCTTCAGGTAAAATCCTATGGACAGCAAAATCAATAAATGGACTTCTCCAATACCTTTGCTGAGAATTTGATTCAGTAGCATAACTGTGTTCGATGTGCAAATTATTCTTGACACAGAATAGATCTCTATCCAACAAAGTAATGGTATTTTGTCTCCTAATTAGAACTGCTAAGTCTGCAGCTAGACTAGCGAGAGCATCAGCTTCCAAATTTTTAGAACGTGGTACGAATTTAATGAAGAATCTTTTGAATGAAAGAACCAATTCAATTACCACTTGATTATAGGGAATGAGGTCAGGATTTCTGACTTCGTATGTTCCTCTGACCTGATTGACAATCGGTTGAGAGTCTCCATAAGCTTCTAGAAACTCAACATCCAATTGTTTTGCTACTTGAAGACCAATTAGCAGAGCATTATATTCAGCCACATTATTGGAACATGGTTCATTAAGAGAATAAGTACGGTATATGACCATCTTATCAGGAGAGACCAAAACGATGCCTACTCCAGAGACAATATTGCCTTTTAGCCCAACTCGTGATGCTCCATCAAAGTATAGTTGCCAAATGTCATCCCTTGAAGTCATGTTGCAATCTATAACTTTGTTTGGAATGTCTTCAAATAGTTTGGAAGTTTCAGGTATAGGGTGAGCTGCTAAGAAGTCAGCTAATTATTGATCCTTTACTTATTTTTACGGTATGTAGACCGTATCATAGGGAGTAAGAAGCATTGCCCAGGTGGCTAACCGAGAGTTAAGAATGCTCGGCTTTCTCATCAATACCCGAATAGGATTTATTCTGGATATGACTGAATAGTCTGTCCTGATACATAATGTCGGGTCTTTTGAATGGCAAAAACTAAGGCTAGACATTCTTTTTCTACAGAAGTATACCTGTGCTCAGCTCCAACCATCATTTGGCTAAGAAAATAATTTACCTGTTCATGACCTTATCACTTTTCTGTACAAGAAGAGCACCAAGAGAATGATCTAAGGCTCGAACATACAGCAAAAATGGTCTTCCCACTACTGGAGGTACCAGAACAGGTAGATTTGTAAGATACTGTTTGATGTCATTGAATGCTTGTTGGCATGCTTCATCCCAAACAAATGATACACCCTTCTTCAATAGACGAGAGAAAGGTTGACATCTCCCAAAAAGATTTGATATAAATCTTCTGATATAAGCAATGCAATCTTAGAAGCTACGGAGTTCTTTCAGATTACGTGAAGGACGCATTTCAAGAATTGCTTGGACCTTATCATGATCAACATGGATACCTTGAAAAGTAATGACAAATCCTAAAAACTTGCCACTAGAAACCCCAAAGAAAGACTTAGTAGGGTTAATCTTTAATTGATGTCTACGTATCAACTCAAATACTGTCTTCAAGCCTTGAATGTGATCACCTTTTAATCGACTTTTGACAACGATATCATCCACATAACATTCAACTGTCTTTCGTAGATATTTTTGAAAAATATTGCTCATGGACCTTTGATAAGTAGCACCGACATTTTTCAGACCGAAAGGCATAACTGTATAGTAATAAACTCCAAGGGGTGTACGAAAACAGTATGCTTTTCATCTCCTGGATGCATCTTAATTTAGTTGTATCCTAAAAATTCGTCCATGAAAGACATGCGTTCAAAACCACATGTATTGTCTATCAGGACATCTATAATCGGAAGTGAAAATTCGTCTTTTGGACAAGCCGCATTAAGATCTCAAAAATCTATGCAAACTCGGACTTTTCTATTCTTTTTCATGACAGGAACAATATTGGCAACCCAATCTAGGTGTTGTTCTTCACGGACAAAGCCACATGTAATCTGCTTTTTGACTTCTGTTTCAATTGCATCCATTATATCTGGTCGAAAACATCGCTGCTGTTGTTTTACAGGTTTGGCATTAGGAAGAATATTGAGTTTATGAGTAGATACTTTGTGATCCAGACCCGGCATATCCTCATAACTCCTTGCAAAGATATCAATATATTCTTTTATTAGCTTTATCAACTCTTCCTTTTTATCCTCAGAAAGGTTTTTACTGATGAATATCGGCTTAGACGTAGTTTCGCCTCCAACGTCAATTTGGACAATTTCATCTTCTGTGGGTGGTTGTCGTTGTTTAAATCGATGCTCCCACTGAGTATCCATTTTGTTGTGCCCAAGGGTCATTTTCAAATAGTTCTGATTCACCATCAGTTTGAACCATGTTGACAGAAAAGACGTGCTCAGACTCAACATACTTGACTCCTTCAGAATATGAGGATTGTAAAGAACTAGAAAAAAATTCTTCTTCCATATCTTCATTAAACTTGTGGGATGTATCAGATTTAATAAACTGGATTTCTTCAGAATTTGAGAATTGTGAAGAACTGGAAGAAAATTCTTCTTATATATCTTCATTAAACATGTGTGATGGATCGTATCCTAAACCATGTCGAGTTCGTTGATAAAACGGATCACCACATAATGGTAATCGTCTACCTTTGCCTTGATTGAGACCTAGCATGGTTTTGAAATCATAACCCATATTTTGGATAATCTTAAGAGATTGTTGACTATATTTGGCAAATCTAATTTTTCTTTTATCTTTTTCTATAATATTATATGTCTGAACAACGGAGATATTTCTAGCCAAACCAAACACAATTTGATGCTTATTTTTCTTATTAGACGGGATCACAAAATAAGATTCTTCGTGATGTCTATAAGTTACACAATCTTGTGATGATGAGGCTACAGGTAAAAGATAAGGAGAAGATATTAGGAACCTTTGAGCATAGGGTCCAACATCGACATGAGAAGGAAAATAATTCTTTTTATGATTAATATATAAGGATTCCTCTGTATTTATGTCAATTTTATGTTGATGACTTTGATTATCAGCAGATAAAGTTATTCTTTCAATATATTTGACAGCCATATACTCCAAAAGGAAATCTTTATTAAAATGAGAGAATACAGAATGATCAATATTTACATCATTTACAAACTGACTACTACGCTTTGGATTGATCATTAACGGACTGTCATCCATCTTCAGCGTAGACTTGCCAAGGTTGATAACCAGTGGTTCTAGATCATTAACGGACTGTCATCCTGTCAATTTCAGTAGAGTTAATTTACCCTGTGTAACACAGAGGCCTGTCGTGTCTATTATACCTCAACAACATATCTTCTTGTGTGAAGGTAATCTTAGGAATTGATTCCATCAGACTATGACATTAGGGATACGATACTGGTATATTGTCAGGACTTTTGAGTTGAGCCAAGCATGAATCTGCTTGTAGCAATGCTTCACTCAAGGTTTCTCGACTTTCTTTAGAAAGTCGGAGCAGCTCAAAGATTGAAAGTCTAGTGGAGTATTGGCTAACTGGGCTAGTATGTCAAATTTATAGGGTTTCATCACCCCTTGATTTGAAGCAGATTTCAGTGGAACTTCAAAACGTACTGCCTTCTGTTTCCCTTTTTCAACCACTGGGGGTTTAGAAGGCCTTGCCTCAGCCGAAACAGAAGATGACTGAATTGGTAGTGTTTCAGTAATGTCCTCCGCTTCTTTAGAAGTCCCTTCATAATCTTTGTGGTACTCTTTCCCAGATCTCGTACCAGCAAAAGTTTCTTCTTCAGACTCAGGAGAATAAAGTACTATATTACAGGATTTAGTCTTCTTTCCCTTAGTCTTTTTATTGTGAGGATTTTTGCGAGGGACCTCAAATCCCTATCCGACAGAGGATTTCTGGCCGTGAATTTATAAAGGAACTCACATACCTTTACTATAGTTTAAGCCTTCTGCTTTTTGAAAGTCATAACCCATCTTTTTCATGAGATGGACCAATTTTTGACTATACATATGAGTGGGTAGCAGACTTTCAACAGATGGTCCAGCAGATGAAGAAGGAACAGAGACCTCTGTAGTCACCAAAGTGGAAGCTCTCGGTGCAGGAGGTGCAATCCCAACCGGAGCATTCTCATAAGTAGCTAAAACTTGTTGTGCCCTGTACAAAGGGACACTGTTCATTGCTAACCACTGCTGATGAGTGAGTTTTAGTTTGGAAGGAGGAGCCAAACTCGGAGGGCATATATTCAGACCTCGTAGTCTGTCATCTAAAGGGATTCCATCCCACAGATGATCAGAATCATCATAATATGTGGTATGAGAAATCATATTGCAAGTCCTGACTTTTTTTTACCTTTTTTGGTGTTTGAAGTTTTACTTTCATGTTCCATTTCAGGTACTAATTCAGGATGCACCCACATGATTTCACCATTTTTTAAAGTGAGAGGTATTAATTCTTCACTTTGATCTCTAGGTGGTAGAAGATTGACAATTTTCATCATCGCTTTCGAAATTGGGACAACCCCATCAGAAACTTGCTGTGGAGGAAAAGCTCCAAATTGAAAAGAAAACATATTGGTTGTGACCGTATGATCATCATTAGTTAAAGCAATTGCTTTAGCATTTATCAATTCTTGAATTTTTCTTCTTCAAGACATAGTAAGCTTTTGTGGGATGATTTATATATCTATGATAGATACAATACTTGGGATTATCAACCAGATCCACTTTATTGGATCGTTTTGGCTCTAGAATCTGGAGTTTACGACTCTTTATAAGATATTGGAATATCCCGAGAATATCACTGTTGTCGAAAGAGTATTCCTCTTTCGGTTTAGAAGATTCAGGATTACTTGGTGTAGCTTTGGATTTTGAAAGGTTCACCACCAGGGTTTCCTTCCCTTTCCCATTGCGATTGCCGGAATTGTTACCTGAAGAGGCTTTCTTTCCTTTGTCTTCTGAGGCGAAGATCATCCCATGTTCACGAGCCAATCCACCATTAGTCTCGGCTGAAACTGCTGCTATAATAAACGAGGACCAATCTGTGAATTAAGAGCCTGTAAAAACAGCGATAGAGGGTCGCAGATTTATTTTGCATGTATCAATCAATGCTGAATCTGGCATACCAGGAGGTATTTTCAAAGTGGCCTGTCGGAAATGTACAATAAACGTCCGAGTATCCTCCTTTTCTTTTTGTTTAGTTTCTATTAAGGAGTACATATTCATGTCCATTCCTCCTTCATAGAAACGGGAGAGAAACATTGCTTTAAACTCGTCAAAAGATGATATGCAATTGTCGGGTAAACTACGAAACCAGTCGTATGCTGAACCCGTCAAACACCCTATAAAGACTCGGGTGAGAAGAGCATCATTCTTCTGTAGATGTACAGTCATAATATCAAAATAATTGATATATTGACTTGGAGAAGCCTTTCCATCAAATAATACCATAGGTTGTGGCTTGAATTTGGGAGAAAAAGGCACATCATTCCAATAGGGAGGATAAGGTTGCTTGATCCCCAACCTCTGGAGTTGATCTTTGTGTTTAAGAACCTCAAAATGTGCTTTTAATTCACGTACTGCTTGAATAGCTTTATTAGTTTGAGGAAGTATGTTTGATTGAATCGTAGTTGGATGTATCGTAACCTCCATCGGAGGTGATACATCCTCTGGGACGAGAGGATCTGGAGATGCGGAGTTTTGATTGATAGCAGGCTCCTGACTCAAATTGTTTAAAGGTATGTCAACCCCTTGACTATCTTGAGTTTGTGCTGCTACCTGCACTGATGTTACCACTGCTGGCTGGACTGTTTGCTGAGTCATTATTATTTGATACATATTTTGCATCATGGCAAGCATATCCTTCAGTGATTGTTCCACTGCTGAAAGATACTGTTCTGTATTAGAAGAAGACGTCTCTGGTTCCTCTCCGATAGCATAAGTTTTAACCTCCCTTGAACATACAGAGAGATTGGTGTAGAGGTATGAATCAACGCTATCAGTTTCTGACTCCAAGTACTGGCTACCCCCAGCCTCTGAATTCGAAGAATGCATGCTTAAAGGTCGTTGACATCTTGACCGAGTATGTTGATATACTCCTTCAAAAGAGTCAAGGATTCGGTTGAACCGTTGTTGACATAGAGTCTGGGATGAATTGTATCTTAAACGTCGTCCTCTATTGACATGAGATGCCATATTAACTGAGGCATAGGACAACTCATGTTCTTGGTTATCAAGTTGTTGCTGAGGCACATTGTAGCTTAATCGGTCAAAAACTGACCGCTTAGAAGCCGAACAACAACATTTGATTACAATCTGGTGACACTTACAATGATGATTTTCTTGGAGGAGTGTCACAGGAGATTTTCTGTTTTTACGCTTTTGTACAAGTAACTCGCGTAAATCAGAAGAAGTGGAAGGAGTTGTCTTCTTTATTATATTTGGGACAGAAAAACGTTTAGTCCCTTGCATATAAAGAAGATTACTGGCTGCATTAGCAGAACCAAACTGTATATTTTTATGCGCCTGGAGTTGTGTGCATAAATCCTGAGATTTTTGTGCACAAAGAAGTCTATCAGCATTACGCATGATCTGAAGGTTTGGTACTTTGCGTAAAGCAGTGTAAGAAGGTTGTTGGTGAAAAACTGAAGTTTTACTAACAATATAATTCTTATTTTTATGCTGCATACGTGTAGGCAAATTCACTTTAGATGTAAAACATCATTATAAACTTTATCTACCATGTCACCGACAGGAGATTTACCTTTACGCGTAGAGCACAAAACACGAACATCTGCCACGTCACAGATGGAAGATTTACCCTTACGCGTAGAGCGCAAGACTTGAGTGTCTACCACGTCACAGACGGGAGACTGATTTTTATGCAGGGGCACAACACTTGGGTGGCTACCACGTCACAGACGGAAGACTGATTTTTTCGCCTGGGGTGCAACACTGAAGTAGAGACTGCCTCGTCACAGACGGGAGCCCCAACAACTGGAGTGGAAAGAATTCCCTTGCCTTCAGAGACAGCAGGGTGATCAGAGGATGCTTTGGACTTAGGAATCCAAACTTTTTGCACCTTTCGCGATTTTTGAACATTGGAGCAGCGAGTACTACCCCCAGTTCGGAGCATTTTTTCGTAAGCAGTCTGGTTGAATTGAACAACCAGAGTTTTCTTTGTCGATCTGACCGACACATCATTATATTGAGCAATTACTTTTTCGTCAGAGGAGAAAGTCGTCCCCAGCAGAGTCGCCATTTTGTTTCACTTAGCAAAATGCCCTTAAAAGGCTTTTGAAAGAAAACGAGAAAAAGTACAAAAGTACAAATTGTTTCTGGGAAGTATTGCTATGGAAGTCTGATCTGAGAGCGATCACTTTGTTCCTTGGACCATAGGATGATGATGAAGAGAACTTCTTAAAGAAGATGAACAATCAGAAGAACTAAGTCACCAGAAAGGTATCGACACAATGGCACTGATGGCACAGTCGAATACTTTCCTGCTTTGCTTTACCCTGTTCTTGAAAAAATGTTGAAGAAATGCTTCTAAAAATATCACTATGAAAGTATGAGTTTTCTCAGAATTTCCTCCTCTGTATTTCTCTTGATGTTTTCTCTGTTAAAAATAAGTCTATTTATAGACTAGACCCTTTGTGCGTAAAAAGCAACATAATTGGGTCTCTAGGCAAGTAACTGCCACCCACGATTGAAAATCAACCTTTACGTGTGATGACACGTATCCTATATAGAGTTGTGATCTCTACGTATGGTGACACGTGTCCCATAACTTCAACAATATGGGAGGAGCACGTACATACGTTCCTCGATAAGTGTAGCATGAAAGCCACGTACGCAGACCATGTTCTCACATAGCCAAAAAAGATTGGGCATAAAAATAACCCAAAATAGACTTCCTGCGTAAAGTAGCAGACTGGGCGTAAAATAACCCAAAATAGACTTCCTGCATAAAGTGGCTGAAATGTAGCCTTGAGCGTATAGTTAGCTCAAATAAACTCTACGCACACGAAAGCCTTGAGCGTAACAACTCAAATAGCTGTCATGCGTAAAGGAAATGGTCTCTTGAGCGTAAAGTAGCCTGTCTGCACGCTAAACAACAAGTGTCGGGTTTGGTATAAAAATCTTCTTCATTTCTGTGCAATGTACTGTCAGAAAATCATTCTGTCAGAACAGTATCACGCGCATTAAATACGATGTGGACAACCTATTGTTGGCCCATTGGTCATATGGTCAAACTGATTTTAATAATTGATCAAACTCTGTCTGGATATATGAAGCTAGTCAGGATATCTCGGACTGTTGGACATGATCAAGAACAGCTATCTACACAGTTCAAGATCGAAGCAATGCTTGCCTGTTCGAGTCTGTATTTCTTTGAGCAATGTATTTTTTTATTTTATTGAGTCTAGGAATACGTTGTACACCGAGTCGTACTAGCAAATAGGCTATTCCAAAATGTTTTCAAAATGTCTTTTAAAATGTCATTTGTTTTGAAAAACATTCTTATTAACAAAAGTTTCAAAAAGGTTTTTCAAAAAGGTTTTTCAAAAAGGTTTTCAAAAATCTCCAAAATCTATTTTTAAATACCTA
Organism: Iris pallida; assembly: GCA_029216955.1. Taxonomy (NCBI): domain Eukaryota; kingdom Viridiplantae; phylum Streptophyta; class Magnoliopsida; order Asparagales; family Iridaceae; genus Iris; species Iris pallida. The sequence goes on along the minus strand of JANAVB010037819.1, from coordinate 18,902,399 downwards.
ACCTAACCCTGACAGAACTCGGCCAGAGTTCGGCAAGAGTTCGGTTGGTAGCCGTTTTGATTTTTGAATTCTCTGGAACTTGGTCCTCTTGCAGTTGCGAATTTGACCGAGATTTTCTCATCGAGTTCTGCCCGAATTCTGCCAGAATTTTGTCTTTGGAATTTCTATAAGTAAAGAAGGATTTCGATCATTTCAACTCATTCATTCACTTTCAATCTTCTCTCTATCTAAAGCTTTCAGTCTTCCAAAGAGTTTTCTTGAGCTTTAAATTTTAGATCCCAAGTCAATTACAATCCTCTAGTCGATTTGCCAGTGCGGTGCGGTCTAGAAGTTTCCGAGAGATTGTAATCAGAAGGCTTGATTGAAGAATACCTCTTCACAATTGAAGTTGGACGAGTTCTTCGTATCAAAGATCGCATTGTAGAAGTTGCAAGGACTTCGTAAAAAAACTTGCGGTTTTGCCAATAGTGGATTCAACTGGTAGCAAGAGTTCTACCGACTGGATTAGTCCTCAACAGAGGGAAACCAGTATACATCGATGTCTTTGCGTTTGCTTTCTTATCTCTGCCTTTACATTACTTAGTTGTGATTATTATTCTGTGATCTTGCTGCTAACATTTTTTAATTAGCATATTTCCGCTGCCAACTCTATTCACCCCCTCTAGAGTATTATGCATTACGATTTCGTTCCTACAATTGGTATCAGAGCGGGTGTTACAGGTAAAGCAAGGTAACATTGTAATTATTTATTCATTTAATTAATTGTTATATAGATCACAGCACAACACATGGCAACTGTGAAATTCACAAGTGAAGGCCAGGCCACAAACAGACCTCCACTGTTTGATGGTATGAATTATACCTATTGGAAAACATGGATGAGTTTCTTCTTAAAATCACTTGACTTTGATTTATGGTCTATTGTTATTGATGGCTATCAAAAGCCACCACGTATAAATGTTGATAGAGTTTTAGTTGAAAAACCCCATAGCAGATAGAGGAGGAAAAGAAAAAGGCTAGTCTTGACGCACGTGCTATTAACGCTCTATTTTGTGCTTTAGACAGAACTGAATTTAACAGGGTATCTATCTGCACAATGGCTAATGAAGTGTGGAAGCTTCTTGAAGTCACACATGAAGGCACGACTCAAGTCAAAGAATCAAAGGTCAGCAGACTTACTCAAGAGTATGAAGTGTTCAAGATGAAGCCCAACGAAATAGTTACTCAGATGTTCAAAAGATTCTTGGATATTGTAAATCCTTTGTCCTCCCTAGGCAAAGAGTACAGTAACCATGAAAAGATTCGCAAACTCCTACGAGCGCTTACCAAGAACTGGATTCCAAAGGCTACTGCAATCATTGAAGGGAACGACCTCACAACTATGTCCCTCGAAGTACTCATGGGTAAGCTACTCACTCATGAACTGGAGCTACAAGATTTTGAAGAGCCTACACCAAAGGAGAAGACGATCACTTTCAAGGCTAAGCACAGAAAAGCTGCTAAAGGTGATTCAGACAGCAGTGAATCTGATGCTGAAGATCAAGCACTCCTAGCAAGGAAATTCAAAAGATTAATGAGATATGAGAAGAAAGCCAAAGAAAACAATAGCAGCAACAACTGGTATCAAGATGATGCTGTCTGCTATGGCTGCAAGAAGAAGGGACACATGAAGAAGGATTGTCCTACAAACTCATCAAGCACGAAGAGCAACAGGTATAAAAAAAGGGAACCTGAAGAGATCAATATCTCAGAGATATGCCAACACCAGCATATGGCATGAAAGTGAAGCCAGCGACTCAGAAGATGAAAAATCAGAAGACGCTGCAAACGTATGCTTTATGGCATCCGATCAGGTACCTACTGAACCTGTAGTTGATACATATAATGACTTCACCTTTGAGCAACTAGGAGATGCCTTCAGTGAACTGATAAGTGATTACAGGAAACTGCGTAGCAAATATCAGACCTCTAAGAAGGTACTAAAAGAGTACAAAAGAGAAATAGGAAGACTTACCGACCTACTAGCTAAGGTTAGAAATAATGTTAGTGAGTCTGGTGAGCTTTCCTCTATTAAGCTCTTATTATACGAGACTACCAAGTCATTTGAAGAAAAAGACAAGGTTATTGACCAACTGAAAGAAGAACTTTCTAAAGAGAAGAAAAGTCTTCAAAGTGCACACATCAGAATGGAAACACTCACTTCTGATTTTACTAAGTTGTATGACACTTCCAAAAGATTAGAAATTAGGTTAGGAAAATAGCCTGAGACTACTGCTTCCTTCCCTAACACGTGTCACTTACCGAGAAATCGGAACATTCCCAAACCAAACACTGTCAGACCTAACCATATCAAACCTTTACCCCAAAAGGTTAAGCCCAAACAGGATTATAGGTATGCTTTCTTCTATACTAGAAAACCTAAACCTACCAACCATGCACACCACTCAGCTTTCAACACTCGACATGCACAATGTCATTATTATGGCCTCATTGGTCATATTTCATCTGCATGTAGAATCAGAGAGCTTGTTGATTTAAATATTTATGCTTGGATACCAAAGGCTAACATTTCAGGACCCTACAAGAAATGGGTACCAAAAGTTTCATCTGTAAATTATTTTGTAGGTGGAACACCTTTCACATGCTAGAAGCAAATAGATCCTCGACATCGGTTGTTCACGACATATGACCGGTGACGCTATACTATTTGCAATACTGTCGAAGAAAAAGAAGGAAGGCTATGTCTCCTTCGGTAATAACTTGAAAGGGTATATCATTGGTATCGGTGATGTTGGTAAGTCTCCCTATCCTATAATTAAGGATGTCTGTCTGGTTACCGAGTTGAAACATAATCTACTCAGCGTAAGTCATCTAGCTGATCATGGTTATGGCATCAACTTTGGCAAAGACAAATGTACTATAGTTGATAGCTCAACTGGTAGTACTATCTTTGAAGGTATCAGGTAAGACAACATATATGTTTTCTATTTGTTGGAAGAGACTAACATTTCAGGTAGATGCTTAATGGCTTAAAGTGATAAGAGTCATCTGTGGCATATGAGACTCGGTCATGCAAATATGGACACAATCTCAAGATCATCCACAAAGAAGCTAGTATGCGGTTTACCGGACATAACATTCAAAAAGGATTCGGTATGCAGCCAATGTGAAAAGAACAAAGCTACCAGATCCACATTCAAGTCAGTAAACACAGTATGTACTACTAGGCCTCTATAATTGCTTCATATGGACTTATTTGGTCCTAGCAGAGTTACTAGCCTTGGAGGTAAGCTTTATGCTTTTGTAATTGTAGATGATTTCTCTAGATACACGTGGGTATACTTCTTGACATGCAAGAATGATGCATTGTCCGAATTTGTCGCCTTTTGTAAGAAAGTACAGAAGGAAAAAGGTTACATGATCACTCGTATTAGAAGCGATCATGGTGGCGAATTCGAGAATACAGAGTTTGAGCAATTTTGTGACACACATGGTTTTGTACACGAGTTCTCCTGCCCTAGGACTCCACAACAAAATAGAGTTGTGGAACGTAAGAACAGAACTCTATCCGAAATGGCCAGAGTAATGTTAAACCAGTTTAGTCTACCCAAATATTTCTGGGCTGAAGCTGTCAATACAGCTTATTTTGTTCTTAATAGAGTTCTAATTCGACCCAAATCGAAAAGACTCCATTTGAGTTATGGTTTGATAGAATTCCATCAGTTTCATATTTTAGAATTTTTTGTTGTAAATGTTTTATTCTTAATACAAAAGACAATTTGGGAAAGTTTGACGAAAAGGTCGATGAAGGTATATTTTTAGGTTATGCGACCAAGAGCAAAGGATACAGAGTCTTCAACAAATGAACCATGATCATCGAAGAGTCAATCAACGTCACTTTTGATAAACTGAATCAAATGACTATCGATGACAATGACGAAGATCCAACTGTACCAAGTTCAACAACAGCTAATTCTCAACCAAGCTCGGCACTAGCTGATCCTCCTAGAGAAGATCCAGGAACCAGCTACCTTCAGAGTCTGCCGAAACGATTGAAATTTACGGCTGATCATCCAAAAGATTTGGTAATTGGTGATATTACCAAAGGTATAAGTACTCGTACATCCAGTAGAGATATTGTTTCTAGTGTTGCTTTTATTTCATAGCTAGAACCCAAAACTATTGATGAAGCATGTAGTGATAGTTTTTGGATAGATGCTATGCAAGAGGAATTAAACCAATTTGAACGGAATCAAGTTTGGGAGCTTGTTCCCAAGCCTATTGATCATCCGGTCATTGGCACCCGTTGGGTATTCCGAAATAAACTGAATGAGAATGGTTTAGTGACTCGTAATAAGGCTCGACTCGTAGCTCAAGGATACAATCAGGAAGAAGGTATCGACTACGATGAGACTTATACCCCAGTTGCGAGATTAGAATCCATTCGCATGTTATGTGCATTTGCATGTTTTCATAATTTTAAATTATTTCAAATGGATGTCAAGAGTGTATTTTTAAATGGTTTTATAAAAGAAGAAGTTTTTGTAGCACAACCTCCAGGTTTCACAGATTTTAAAAACCCTGATCATGTTTTCAAATTGAAGAAAGCTTTATACGATTTGAAACAAGCCCCTCGTGCTTGGTATGATCGTCTAAGCTCTTTTCTACTTGACAACGATTATTCAAAAGGCAAGGTTGACACTACACTTTTTATTAAGTCCTTTAATGGTAAGCTTCTTTTGATACAAGTCTATGTTGATGATATCATATTTGGATCTACTGATGAATCTCTGTGTCAAGAGTTTTCTAAGTGCATGCAGAATGAGTTTGAGATGAGCATGATGGGAGAGCTGAAATTCTTTCTCGGACTACAAATCAAACAAACTGACAATGGGACATTCATAAATCAAGCCAAGTACACAAAAAATTTGCTAAAGAAGTTTGATCTGGACAATGTCAAACCTATTGGCACTCCGATAGCAACTTCAACAAAGCTTGATATTGATGAACAAGGCAAGCCGGTCGACACACGTAAGTATCGAGGTATGATCGATAGTTTACTTTATTTAACTGCTAGTCGTCCAGATATTATGTTTAGTGTTTGCCTGTGTGCACGTTTTCTAGCTAATCCAAAGGAATCACATCTATACACAGTTAAGCATATCTTTCGATACCTTAAGGGCACTTCTTCTGTTGGCTTATGGTATCCCAAAACTAAGTCCTTTGACCTTATTGGTTATTCAGATGCAGATTTTGCTATTGATAGAAAAAGTACCAGTGGCATATGTCATTTCTTAGGCAAGGCTTTAGTCTCATGGTTTAGTAAAAAGCAAAATTCTGTAGCCCTATCAACAACAGAGGCTGAGTATATCGTCGCAGGACGTTGTTGTGCTCAGATTTTATGGATGAAACAAACCTTAGAAGACTATGATTTATTTTATACACATATTCCCATTTTCTGTGATAATACGAGCACTATTAATTTGACTAAGAATCTTGTATGTCATTCTCGTACAAAACATATCGAGATTCGACATCATTTTCTTAGAGATCATCATCAAAATGGAGATATTGACCTTGTATACATAGATACTGAGAATCAATTAGCTGATATTTTCACAAAACCTCTAGCAGAAGATCATTTCAATTATTTACGTCGAGAATTAGGAATTTTGGGCATCAATAATGTTAATTGATTTTATTTTATAATTTTATTTCAATATGCAAAAACTGTGTTAGAGACAAGCCAATAAAGAGTCTGTCTGTCACCACAACTACGGTTGAAGCGAAGCGGTACTTAAGAGTTCCCCGGTGAACCTCCGCCAGCTGGGACAATACTCCTACAGCTAATCTAAAACAGTCGCTGTGTAAAGAAATTTAATTTATAAAATAATATTAATTATATTATTTTAATGTCAAAATTACTAATCTTTGAATTAAATATTTGAAATGAGCCAATGAAAAAAAAAGTATTTCAAACCAACCCCATGCGAATTCGGCCAGACTTCGGACCGAATTCGGCCCGAGTTCGGTTGAAGGTATCAGGTTATATAACCAGAACCCGAGAGCCTTTCTTCTTCATTGCTTCTAAACTTCATCTAACAGCAACAGCAGCCGCGCGAAAAAACCCCCCTAATCCTAGTTCTTCACCACCCCTTCTCTTCCAATCCAAATAGTGAAATCAATCCAAACTTTGGATTCGTGCGGAGTTAGTCGTTATCTACAACATACTCAAATTTCGGGAGCTATAACTCCTTATTTCCCCTCCTTTCAATTTTGTGCTATTTACTTATTTTGTACAAATAGCACCTAAGGGATTTAACCCCTTCAAGAGGAAGAAGACAACCAACCCAAGTGAGGAATGTTCATCTTCGAATCCACCCACGGATTCCCTCTTTTCGCCAGTCCAATCTAGCGATGGCACGTTCGATGGATTTTACTTTCAAACCCTAGATCAAGCCCTACTGTGGTATGGAGATTTTTCCATGAGATCCATATGCACAGGCGCTCCCATCAAGTGGACTGTATTTCCAGAACACCAACCTTTCTTTGAGGCATTAGGGTTACAATATTTTGTTAAACTCTGTTTTCCCGTAGCAACTAATGCCATTAGACTGTTCTACTGCAATATTATATTAAACACGTTTGATGTTAGCACTCGTGTTGGAGGATTAGATATCAATTTCAATGATGTTATCTTAGCAGAAATCCTTGGTATTTCCAACGAAGGTGAACCGCTTGTTGATATCACTGAATTTGATTTCCCCGACGGCACGACACTTACTAGTTTCAAAGCGGAACTCTATGCACCTGATCGAGTTCGCTCTGGAAAGTTCAAGGCAAACAACTTGAACTTGTTTAATTATGAATTGTACCATATTATTTACTCCACTCTCCTTCCAAAATCTACTTCGAAGGATGATGTCACGTCTCTTGAATTATCTACTATGTATCACATTCTTAAGGGGATTCCATTTTCTGCCCCTAAGACCATTATTCAGATGATGGGACGTTGTCGTGCAAGAGATAGAAATCTCTCTTATGCGATGATTCTCCCACGCATCTTCCAGCGTTTTGACATTGATTTATCTACTAGTACTCAAGACCCTGAGCCCAAGTTTCTCAAATTATCTCGTCGCAGTATGACTGCTGCTGCTCCTCCTACTGCCCCTGCTACTGCTCCACCTCCTCCACCTACTCAGCAGTATGCTATGACATTTGAGGGCATACACCAGCACCTTTCAGATTTGCACGTCTCGATGACGGACATGGCTCGCGAACGTGAGTTCCACGACGTCACTCGTTATCAGGCGATTGCAAATTCTTTAGCTGATCTTCGATTCGTCCAGACTGGACATTCTGCCGGTTCCATTCCTAGAGATCCAGCTTTCTCTGGTTACCGCTGTGAGGATGAGGCTGTTCATGCCTACTTTCAGCCTGGTAACGCATATGATTGGTACCGTTCTGACCGTGGTCCTCGAGATTATGTTGGTGAGTTTTACATTGGTGCTCCTCCTCACCCTTTTGGCACGGGCACCTCTGCAGCTGGTCCTTCTGGACATGCTGGTCATGTTGTTGATGATGATGATGATGAGGATATGTGATATGTTATCTGATTTTTGAGACTTAGACATTATCTACTGTATACTTGGAAATGCTCCGACATTCCAAGTTTTTCTATCTTTTTAGACTTTATTATCAGTATTTCTTTTGAGGACTTGTACTGGATTTATTTTATTGGTGTCTTCTGAACATCTTTTTATCTTTATGAGATTCGTAGTTTATGGTTCACATCAGTTTATTTATTTAGCATCTTTTTCTTCTTTAATAACTGCATGTGATATAATTCTTTGTTTATTATAAACTGCCTGAGAAAAATACATGCCTGTGATGTCATTTAAATTTTTTTTACTATTTCTATCATTTATTATGATTATTTTCATGTGTTTCTTCACTGTCTGTTATTTATGTATTGATTGCGGGAGAGTTTTTCTCTTTTGCAATTATTTTGCTAAATGATAACGGGGGAGAAAAATAAAGATCTAACATTTCTTTTGAAAAAATGCAGGACATGAACAATTTTTAATTTTATTTCAAGCTTAAATGTTATATCATTCATAGTTTGTCAATTATCAAAATGGGAGAGATTGTTAGCCCATTGGTCATATGGTCAAACTGATTTTAATAATTGATCAAACTCTGTCTGGATATATGAAGCTAGTCAGGATATCTCGGACTCTTGGACATGATCAAGAACAGCTATCTACACAGTTCAAGACCGAAGCAATGTTTGCCTGTTCGAGTCTGTATTTCTTTGAGCAATATATTTTTTCATTTTATTGAGTCTAGGAATATGTTGTACACCGAGTCGTACTGGCAAATAGGCTATTCCAAAATGTTTTCAAAATGTCTTTTAAAATGTCCTTTGTTTTGAAAAACATTCTTATTAACAAAAGTTTCAAAAAGGTTTTTCAAAAAGGTTTTCAAAAATCCCTAAAATCTATTTTTAAATACCTAACCTAACCCTGACAGAACTCGGCCAGAGTTTGGTTGGTAGCCGTTTTGATTTTTGAATTCTCTGGAACTTGGTCCTCCTGCAGTTGCGGATTTGACCGAGATTTCCTCATCGAGTTCTGCCCGAATTCTGCCAGAATTCTGTCTTTGGAATTCCTATAAATAGAGAAGGATTTCGATCATTTCAACTCACTCATTCACTTTCAATCTTCTCTCTATCTAAAGCTTTCAGTCTTCCAAAGAGTTTTCTTGAGCTTTAAATTTCAGATCCCAAGTCAATTACAATCCTCTAGTCGATTTGCCAGTACGGTGCGGTCTAGAAGTTTCTGAGAGATTGTAATCAGAAGGCTTGATTGAAGAATACCTCTTCACAATTGAAGTTGGACGAGTTCTTCGTATCAAAGCTCGCGTTGTAGAAGTTGCAAGGACTTCGTAAGGAAACTTACGATTTTGCCAATAGTGGATTCAACTGGTAGCAAGAGTTCTACCGACTGGATTACTCCTCAACAGAGGGAAACCAGTATACATCGCTGTCTTTGCGTTTGCTTTCTTATCTCTGCCTTTACATTACTTAGTTGTGATTATTATTCTGTGATCTTGCTGCTAACATTTTTTAATTAGCATATTTCCGCTGCCAACTCTATTCACCCCTCCTCTAGAGTATTGTGCTTTACGATTTCGTTCCTACACCTTTCTCTCGCGTAAAGGCTGAGGATGGCTCTCGCGTAAAATAGTTTACGTAGAGTTAGACTTTGTTTGATTTCTGCGTAAAACTTGAATTTGACTCAGTTTGACTTACGTAAAGTGCTCAAATTCTTTGACTTGGTCTATGAAATTTATTTATGCTTCTATATGTACATATGTATATGTGGACACACACAAAAAAGAAGAAGAAAACACTGTCTTTTCTTTTTATTGGCGTAAGGCACCACAAATCGAGTACGCCTGAGAGATCCTGCGCTCAGGATCCCCGAGTACAAAAAAAAATTCTGAAGAATGGGACGTTGGAGATCGAGCGACAGTTGCTCCTTTACTTCGTTGATACTTCGATTACAAAAGTGGGAGAAAACCTAAGAAAACTGCTAACTCTCGGCTCACTGGCAAGAAGTACAGCAATTTGGCTCATAAAATGCTCTCCGTTCTGTCTGTTGAAGAGAAAAGAGGCCCCCTTTTTATAGTCGTTCTTGGGCTGGAATGATGTTATACGCCCACATGAAGGGACACACTGGTTCTTATGTGGGCGCATAGTCCTGCTTTGGGTGCATAGGGTGTCGGCACATACAGGCTGCAAGATCGTAGATTGGTCGTGGTGTTGACGTGGCCGCATGCTTCGGTGCACGACTGCTCGTGGAGACTGACGTGGCCATACGCTTCGGTACACGTTTTGATCGTGGCTTTGACTGAGTCAGGCTTGGGCGCATAGCCATGTCTCAGGCTATGCGCCCTCCTTTCAGGGGAGCTAGTCTTGGGCGCATGGAGTTGCACTTGGACTGGGCGCATGGAGCTTCATTTAGTGGATGTATTGAGTCATACTGACTGGGCGCATGGAGCTGCTTTGACTTGGTCGCATGGAGCTATGTTTGCTAAAAAAAATGTATGCTTCTACAGGACCCCCTTCAAAGTTTTCGACACTTGAGCAAGTTTAAAATACTTTGAAAGAAGCATGGATCGTCTTCTCGCGAGGCAATGGGCGCATAACCCAGCTCTTCTCTTGGGCGCATAGTATTTTGGCCAGCCTGTAAGGGAGATACGACTGTTAAGATTTGCCTCGAAATCCGAACTGACAGATTTATCGAAATAGAATTTGAAGCGGTCCATCCTTTATATGCCGTCCACGTCAGCAAGAGACAGTCGCATAGTATGTAGAGAGCCGGTCCTTCTCGTGGGCGCATAGGCTGCAGTGGACGCATACACATAGTGGGCGCATAGAGTATGTGGGCACATAGGAAGTGGCCCGTGCCTATAAATAGACCCTGGAGGAGAGAGAAAGTTCATTATTCTATTTCTCTTTAAAATTTTCAGAAAACTCTTCGTCTTCTTTCTTTGAGAATCATGTCTCCCAAGGCCGCCAAGAGATCCACGAAGGGCAAGGGGGCTGCGTCGAGTAGCTCTTCTCCTGCGGCAGAGTCCTCAGCAGTCCAGGACCCGTTTTTGGGTGAGGGCATGCTTCAAAAAATGAAGTCTCGGGCGTTACTTTGCGACGCTCGGACTTCTCTTCTGCCGGAACGATTACGCCTAGGGCAACATACTTCTGTGAGCATTGCTATACGCCTACAGAAGTCATGCGCCAAACTCTGGTGTGCTATGCGCCCACGTGTTGCCATGTTATACGCCCTTTAAGCTGTGGCACGTTATGCGCCCATGTATTGTTCGTGTGTTATGCGCCCACATGTTTGCTTTGGGCGCATATGCCTTTGGGCGCATAGCCCCTTGGGCGCATAAAAGCCTTTCAGAACTTATTTTTTCCTACGATTTTTCTAAGTCTGACTGTCTTCCTGTCCTTGCAGTGAACATGTTTGTCCCGGAGTTTGACAGAATTCCTTTTGGTTCTGCTTACCAGGCCCTTGACACCAGTCCCATAACAAATATGATCGGCACAATTAAAGCTAAGATTGATCAAAATCAGCCTACGGAGCGAACCCTTGCCATACATGAGCAGGATAAGTCCTTCTTGAGGCAGATGATTAATGATGAGATGTTCGTAGGTAAAGGGACATGTCACGACCCGCACCCACTGTGAGGGTACGAGTACGTAACAGCGTCCAGCCTACGCTACAGTTTCGGCGGTAGAACGCTGTTCTAAGTCTCTAAGTAACCATCAACTCATGCAGTATATAATGTACTCATCCTGATCAACTCCGAACGGAGGACAAGTATAAGATATGGTGTAACTCAATCACAGTCTAAGCACGATAAGATAACACATAAATATAACTAAAAAATTGAAGACAACAATTACTACTGAAATAATAACAACATCTGAATAATCTCCAAATACATCTCAAGTCTCAATTCTATACAACAAGCTCTAAATGAAAATAAATGCAAGTCTACTACACTAAATCCCGATCACTCCTGAGTGTCGGGGCCAAAGGTAGCTAAACCATCTCCTGGACAGTAATATGTAGGGCAGTGTCCTCAGGGCAATCATCTGTAAAATTTACAACAGGTCCAGTCAGGACATGAACGAGCACATCTCATCTAGAAAACCCAAGTAAATGATAGAGAACTATAAAGCAGTTATAGACAGTTGTATTGATAAAATGGCAGTTTATATTCAGGTGATGGTAAGAAGGACAGATAAAGTGCAAGGAAAGAAAATAACTAAACAAGAGAAGAATCGTAGCAATAAAGACTGTAAATAGAACTAGCTGAACCAGGGTAATATGATATAAAGTCCAGACAACAATGTAGACAAGTGTAACTCCAATGTAAGTCCAGTACAAGATGAATCTAATACAAGATGAATCCAGTAAGGGACGATTCCAGTTATAGTGATCAATGATTCCAGGGTGAGTCCAGCGTATATTCTAGCAGTATGTTTTAAAATACCGAGATCGACATATAAACGGCTATAGGTAATCCGGCACATCACACACCTGGCCGGGTGTGAGATGGCTATCATTCCAGTTTGATTGCAGCAAAGGGTGATTCCAGAAATAGGGTATGTCTACATGTCTTACTCTAGTATTTCCCCTTCCAGCAAGTGAATCCAGAATTCTGACACAATGATTCAAGATGAGTCCAGCCAAAATATAATGATACCAGTAAATGATTCCATTAAATGATTCCAGTAGGTGATTCCAGTAATAGAAGCCAGGAATGATGATACCAGTAATAGAGGCCAGAAAATAAATGTGTGTCGTATACATGAATCCAGAATATCCATACGTGTTGTAACAGAGAATCACATACAACTAACTAGAACTGAAGTACAATAATTGACAAGTAAATGAGAGAACTATCAGAGAATGTACTCGCCTGACACTCTGAAAAGAGTAGTGTAATATCAGATGTCTGCAACTGAGTCACAATGTCCTAAATAGAGTAGTACAAGTTATAACATGTTTAAAATAAGGTAAATTAAGTCTACGATGCAATCTACGTGAATTCTAGGTCAATCTAGGTCAAGTCAACTCTGGTCAAACCAAGTCAACTACACTAGTCAAACTAAGTCAACTAGGTCAAGACTAAGCCAAACAAGTCTCACTAAGCCTAGCCAAGCCTAGTCTAGCAATCATACACAATCACAAGTCTATACAAGCCAAACACAAGCCATCACATTCAATATTATACCTAAAAGAAAGGAAGCTAGTATGTGAGGCTATGTGTGTGGGGAAATACTAACATGTGTGTTTGTTTATATGGTGTAGTGGTAGGTTGTGAGAGTGTGTGTTCATGTAAATATGGAAAAACAGAACATGGCAATGTTGTGTGTGTGTAGGCATGAGTGACAAACAAGTGTGGCATAAAAGGAAAGGTATATGTAAGATAGTGTGTGAATGAAAGTGTGTGTAAACATGTAGGGATGAGTGTGTGTGTGGAACCATAATATGTGTGTATATATGTGAGGCATGTGTGGACATGTGTGTGAGGAAGGAAATGTGTGACAGGTTCCTAGGATAGAGGGTGTGTGAAAACAGTGTGATGGAGGACAAAGGACAGTTAATACTAATCCAATAGTGAATGAAACATGGGTATACATTTCAGTTTTAAAGAAAACTAAATGACAGTTCCATATTAAACTCAATTGACAGTGAAACAACATGGCTATTAGCCTCAAAATGATCACTTAAAATCAGCTGAAATCAGCTGAAACAATTGACAGTGAGCAAAATCTGAAAATAATGAATCAAACACAACAGTGAATACAATATAGCATTCAGTCCAGTTATATATATATAAGGAACATTTCAGTTTAGCAGTGATGGGTGTATGGGTGAGCTAATATTGAATCCAATTAAACAGTTAAGGATATATCATGAGGGTACATGGATATGTGGATTTAACAGTGCATTATGGGAACATTGTTCTCAGAAATGTGTCTCAAAATGTAACAGTGTGTAATAGGGGAAACACCCCATAGGCTGTGTGTGTGCATAGTATGTTGACAGTGTGTGAGTGCAATATACAGAACAAGATATTAAAGTGTGGGTGGTGAACCACCATGCCAATTATCAAGTCCATTACTGGACTGATGGAATGGCAGAAAACAACTCTCAAAACAGAACTGTACCAGTGAAGAAAAAGGGTCTGATACTCCACATAAATGGTTTAAACAAATGATTTGTGATACCTGGTCTGGACATGACTGATACCAAAGGGAACCACATGGCAAGGTGGATAGGAAAGTAGGTTAATAAGGGTGATCATGCAGGACAGTTATGTGTATGCAATGATTCGATTGCAGTGAAATGACAGGAATCATCATGCCAATTTAGAAACTACCCAACATCTCAGTTATATGACAGGAATGAGTTGGGTAGATGTGTGTGATATGGCATTGCATTGGGGTTCAATCTCAGAATATTTCGAAGTCTAATATTGCACATGAGAACTGAACATCATACCATGGAATAAACCTATGTAGATATCTGAACATGAGGGAAAGGGTGGACTGACACAACGTGTTAGCAGTGGTGTTGTGTCAAGGAGAATTTAACAGCATATCGAGTGTAAAGAGTGTGTGCAGAGCAATGTAGTGCACAGGCAATATGCCATGGGGTGTTAGCAGAAATAACATGGCAATGCGCAAAATAGTGAGAACAAGACATTGGCAACTTCACATCAACTTCCAGTTTGAAAAGGGAAATAAAATGACAGTAAATAGGAAATAAATCGATTTAGTTATTCTCAAAATTTAAAAACAATGACAGGAAATTAGTTTAAACATTGGAAACAATGTGTGGGAGGAAAGTCAACAATTTCAGTTCATAAATTCAGTCATTAGCAGCTAACATCCCGATTTCGAAATTTAAAATCCATTGCATCAACACAAATCGAAATTTACATGTCCATCATTCATCAATTATGTAGGTGAACCTATCTAACATTCAATTACCATAAAAAAAACATATAAACAGCAATCAACTCAGAAAAAATCATTTCTGAACATTGTATCAGTTGGTATCAGCCCTTTAGGGAAATTCAGGAATTCAAAACCCAATTAAACATCTAAATCAAATTTAATAGGTTGGTAACATGTGAGACAAGTGTACACGTGTCAACCCAAGCCTTCGTGTCCGACCAAGTGGACACATTTGTGTCCACGACACTAAAGCACACACAGACACGAACTGTGCACTGACAGTGTCGTGCACGCGTGCACACCACTCGTGGACACGACACAGTGCACCACGTGTCACATACACATGCCTGCGTGTTCGCCTAGGTTAGAGGAACGTGTCCCACAGCCTGCAACAGGTCCACATCGTGTCGTATCCAAGTTACGAGCCCGTGTCAGTCGAGTGTCTGTGCGTGTGTGCAACAGTGAGAAAAATAGTGCGGGTCGATTTACTTCGTGTACACACATCAAGGTCGTGTGAAATTTTATGGGTGTGATGTCAGTCACTAGGGCCATCTGTCCATGAAGTTTCGTGTCAAACCATTGCGTGTCGTGTCCGCAATCAGTATCGAGCAGCAGGACACAGCACGGGGGTCTCGTGCTGCGTGTCCGTGTCCTTTTGGATACGAAAAAGACACGAAAATCCAATCACTCTTCACAAAATTTTACATACACATATAGAGCAACAAATTCATATAATTAGTTTTACAAAAATCGAAAATAAAATCCTTAGAGGTATTTCAACAAACACCTACACTACACTACGACACGTGTCCGATACGGATACCAAACGGACACGAAATTCACCCAAATTTCAGGGACACCTAGGGGACTCCTAGATCTAGCCCTACATGTAAAGAAAATCGAAATTTAAATCAATTTAAAGGGTTTTACCTATAGGTGCAAATTGTATAGAAAAGCTTCAAATGGGGGATTCCTCCTTGCTTGCCAATATCTCCAAATTGATTCAAACCTGAGATTTCTCTCCATGAACATAAAGTAGGGATCAATTAGAACCCAATGCAAAAGATTTGAGCTAAAAAGGAATTGAAATGAGGAAGTTATGGATTGGAGAAGAAGGCTCTTACCTCTTTCTTCAAACTTGTAAAAATTTAATAAAAGAGACAAGAACAAGGAGAAGAATATTTATAGGGAAGGGGGAGCCCTAGTGGCTGGTCATAAATTTTAAAAATTAGGGTTAGGGTTTCCTAAATTGGCCCATGGGCTTAAGTCATGATCAAACAATCATTAAGCCATAAGTCATTTCATGAAACCACAAGCCATGACTTAATTCACTTAAACTAATCCTCCTAATCTAAAATTAGTTCTAATGACTAAAAGTAGCTTAACCTAAGCTAGACTAGGGTCACCATGGCTAGGGTTAGCTCCTAGGTTAGTCTACCAAGGTCAATGCTAGTCAAAGTCAACCTAGTCAACCATCATTCAAATAATTCCAAAATAAATTCTAAAAATTCCCATAAATCATAATAAATTCAAATAAATCCTAAAATGACCAAAATACCCTCTAGGCTAAAATATACTAATTAAACATCCTAATCATATGGCTAGGCTCTAGGTCAACAATCTCCAAGGTTACACTAGCCAAACACCAAAATCATAAGTCATGATTTAAATAGTTTAAAAATGATTAAAATTTACCAAAAATCATAATATGAAATAAATAACAATAAATAATATTTATAATACAAAATTTTAAAAATACCCTCATTTCAGAAACTGGGTGTTACAGGGCACGTCGTTTCAAAAAGCCGTACTTCTTGTTTGGTGATAGTGTGGATTTTGAAGATGGCGAGACCATACGTTTGAGAATCCCTATGGTGGTCAATCTGAACAATCAGAGGATATGGGTACCGTTGATGGAGCGCCATTATCCTTTGTCTGCTTTCATTACCCTAGTCGTGCGGCGACGGATGAAGTGGGACCTAACTCCTTAGCTTTCCGGAGTCATTTCTGGGAGAATACAGTTCGACTCAGGCGATCGGAGGAAAGACACTTTCAAATGTGTCCGGGGTTCTGCGTCTTATTCTACGAGGGGACTGCAACCTGGTGCCGTAGTGAACGACATTCCAGCTAACCTTTATCCTTATGATGCTGACACGTTTTGCCGTTTGATGATGACGGAGGATATGTCTTACCCCACAGGAAAAATGCGGATGGAAGGCTGGAGGGATCCGTCTTTGTTCTGGAGCAATCTCACCGGCTGGATACTTTCTATATATGAAGCCACCCTGAAGACGGCTGGCCTTTACTATGCTATTAGGCCACTCAATATGCTGTCAAGGTCAATTGGTCGATGTTTGTCTCTTTGGCTGAGTTATATAACCTTCACACCTGTACCTTATTTACTCCGGCTGGGGAGATAGGATTGGCTCTCCATAAAATACAGGAGGTATCGAAGCTTCCCTGGGGTACGGAGCCCTATGAAGAGTACGTGCCTTGTGATAAAGAACTCCGAGATATGGAGAGAAAAAACTTCAGGATGGTTAATGTATACAAGGAATTGCTTTGCCAACTTCTTATCTATCATAGGATTAATAAAATAGGGAGAACCGAGGGGGCCAATCCCCATACGAGAGGCTGGACGGGCTATATCTTCGTCCAAGGAGAAAGGAAAGATCCGGCCTCCTTTTTAATCTTGAAACCCATAACCAAGTCCGATATAGAAGCCCGGATGGCGGATTATAAGACATCGGATACTACGGAGAGTGATAATCCTGAGTCTCCGATTGGCCACTACTTTCGTCAGGCTGAACATTCGTTGTCGAAGAAAGCTGTGATGGAAGCTTTCTTAATGATCTGGCTTCATGACTGCGTGGTCCCTGGGGGTTCAAGGTCCATTGAGAGAATAAGCCGAGTTATGATACTTCCGGCTGTAAAGCTGGCGTTCGGGTACCATCTTACACTACATTCTGCGATGGTGAGTGCCGTTGGACGAGGTTTGCGGGACTTTGTCAGAGATGCAGTGACTTCCGACGACAGGCCTCACTTTGTTCGAACCGAGCTTCCGTATCATTTCCTAATGGGGTGGCTGCTGCTACATTGTCCTTTTCTAATGAAAGCTGGATTAGTGGCCGATTTTTTGGCGGGATACGCCTTTCTTTGTAGATTTTGTGATGCAGATTGGACCGTCACCGGCGTGCCTGCTTGTAGAAAGGTCTTAGGCTTCTTACAGAACTATGAGTTCTTCAGAGTATCTCCTCCGTTCGGCAGTAGAAATACGGAAGATGTCTTAGTGGATGAGGGGGTTCATGCCACTAATTTGACTATTTGGGAATTTTGCGGGCTTCAGTCTATTAGACCATCGCATCTGGTGCTCCGAGACAGGAATCATGCCTATTTGGAGCCGTACCTGTCGAGTTATTTTGTGCGGTAGTTCGGTTACAGTCAGCTCCTTCTGGGAAATGCTAGCCCGCATCTGGAGTTGATAGGCAGCTTGATTGATAGGGCACGTGCTTGGATGTACTACAATGCCGGGTACACGGGGGTGAGTTTCACTCTACCCTTGGACAAGCCCGAGACCCACTTGTGCTATGCCACCACCAAATTTTACGTTCAGATCAATACTTTCCATCATCAGTATGATCGTGAACGTAGCTTGATATTGGGGACTCGGTTTGCCCCTCTTCCTACGAAAAAGGTGCCGAAGGGTCGTAAGAAGAAAAGTACTACTCCTACCTCGCAACCAGTTATAGTGCCACAGCCAAAAGCCATCTTTAGGGAGCCAATAGTATCTCCGAAGGAGGATACAAAAGGTGATGATTCTTCTCCTTTTAATCCTCCTCAGAAGAGAAAGGCTACAACTGAATTGGTCTAGGAGCCAGCCTTAAAGCGGAAGAAGAAAACTGTTGCCCCGAGGAGAGCTAAGGAAATGGGTGCTGGCTCGCCTCCTTTGAGGAGATCCTCCCGGCAAATTGGTAGGGGAGGAAGGGCATCGTGGGCCATTGATATTCGAGAGGTAGATCCCTTCCTCGACTCCATAGCCATTCTGGTCAAACCTTTAGGCGCTTTCTCACCCTTGTGATGGTCATTTGCCCAGAAATCTGAGTTTGAGGCTGAAGCTGGTACCTTTTTATCTGAGAGGGTGGACGCGATAATGGTGTCTCCTACGTGTCCTCAGCCGATGGATGAGGGCGGATCTTCTTCGGTCATAAGGGTTGAGCGAGAAGATCGGGACAGAGGCCTAGTCTATAACGGTGATCAGAAGATCAGCTTTTCCTATGACATATCTTTGGGGGATATATCTGCAATAGGGACTGCGATGAAGGAGCTGGACGAGAACCAAGTCCAATCGGTTCATCCTCTTACGGGTATGTTGCCTTTACGCCTCTCTTCGGATGAGATCTTTAGACGTCAATTTTGCGTGCTCCTTGTGAAGCTGACCACGACTGTATGTTCCCTTATGGACAAGGGGAAAGAACCCCCCGCGAAGATAATCTTTGCCATCGGAAGAGGGACAGAAGTTATCCCCGACTTCTCCAAATCTGCTGCTGTGGAGGGAGCTGTTGGTGAGTCGGTATTGGCTACAGTTAGAAGAGCTGAGCAGCCTGTTGAGGGAGCTATTGCTGAATCGGCCCCTGTTACGACTGAGCTTGAGAAATACCTCGGGCTTGATGGCACTCAGGGTCTTGATGTTGTTCCCCTTGAACAGTCTAGGTCTGTTCTTGGTTTCCCTGAAACCAAGGTTGACGGCGCAGCCCAAATTGGAGCTGAGCAAGCCGAAGGTACGAATTTACAACCTTTTCGTATCCCCCTCTGTCTTTTCCGGTTGTTGATGTATATATATTATTTTCTCTGCTAGGTTCGGCTTCTTGTCAAGCTTTCCCTCCAGATGTAGAAGAAACTTTCTAAGCTTCTTCTCTGATGACCTCTACTGAAGATGAGAAGATGGTTCAGGAAGTCGTCAGAGCTTTCTACTCGGTGCTGAAAGTGAAGCTCCCTGGAGTCTTGAATCGGAACGTCGCCTTCGGCCCTGTGAATTCTGTTACGGAATATCAGGTAGCGGCACTCGAGAGCATAGCCGGGTGTGAGAAACGGGCCAGCACTCTGAAGAAGGTCTTGAATGACCTGGAGGATCAGGTGGCCAAGTTTCGAAAGATCAGGCAGCAAAGTCCGACGTTACTATTTTGTGTAGAGGATGAGGCTTTGATGACAGCTCTTACGGAGGAGGAGGCTACCTTCCAGGCAAGGAGGGACACCCTCGTTAAGGAGATTGGCGAGCTGGCTGATCAGTATAGCCAGTTCAATGCTGCAAGTGAGGCACGTGCTGCCTCGAAGAATAGGCTAGCTATCCAGATCACTGAGAAGCATAATCACATTACGCAGATCAGGAACGAGATCGCTCAGTTGGAAGCTGACTAGAGGGCGACATCATCTGAACAAGAGGATTATCTGTCCTAGGCTGCCATGACTGCCACCGCTCCCACCCATTTAGGAGAGCAGCTAGCGAAGTTGGAGGGGAAGCATCAGAGTCTGATCCTCTTTGAAGATGAAGCCGCTCACCAAGAAGAAGCACGGCGCCGAGCAACTGTGAAATCTAAAGCCGAGATTATTGCTCTGAGGGATAGCATAAACCGCCTGTGTATCTCGTAGATTTTGTTAACTCTTTTTTTTGTTTTTGGACGTCACGGCTCTTGTACCTTTTTTTCGTCTTTCGATAGACATTTAAGTACCAAAATAAAGAATTTTTTCAGTAGTGAATGTGGTTGTGTGAAATATTGATGCTAGAGGTAATATGGACGTAGCAAGGACATTTTTGATGGATATTCCGCTGGGGAAATTTTATGTGGACCTATTATTCGTTTTATATTCGAATGATTCGAATATAGATAATAAGTTAAATGAAGCTGCTAGTAGAGGTGATATGGACGTAATAGCAGAGGATATTCTATATCTGACCAGAGGTAATATGGACGCGGAAAGATATATAGCATTAGGGAGGAGTGGATAGTTCAGAGGTAGTGTGGACATGACCATCTTTTATGAATACTTTGCTCAGAGATTATATGGACGTGGCAAAACATTAGATCATTTCGCTGAGGAAATAATTATCGAAAAATAATTAAGAGGTAATAGGGACGTGATTTGTTTTCGTCAAACCGAGTTTGGACGGAGCCAAAAAAACGAAAATAATTCCACTGGAGAAATATATAGAGGACCTATTATCCAGGGGGTATTCAAGACTCTTGAAATACGGATAATAGTTAGATAGTTTTTTTTGGAATCATATAAACATCGTACTGTACATTTACATGACTGGACATGTGTGAACATTATGTAAAAGAGATTACACATAGTATTTCTTCAGGAACTTGCCGTTGATAGGCATCATGAGCAAGTCACCGTCAGGCATGGCCAGTCGGTATGCACCGTTAGAATACACTGATTCTATGACGAAAGGAACTTCCTATTTAGGCTAAAAAATTTCTTTTGTTTCGTGCGTCATGACCATCGATCTTCTTACTGCTAGGACCAGATCGCCGACTTGGAAGATCCTTTCCTTCACTTTTTTGTTGAAGGCTCTGGAAAGGCGTGCTTGGTATAGCTCAATGAGCTGTTGAGGTAACAAGCATTTTTTGTCTAGTGCTTCGAGCTTTTGGAGTCGCAGACGATAGCTCTCTTCAGTACTCAGCTCGCTGGCTAGAGCTACTCGAAGAGAAGGAATCTGGACTTCTAGGGGAAGAACTGCTTAGCTCCCATAAACTAGAGATAATGGCGTACTGCCTGTTGGAGTCTGGACCGTTGTGCGATAGGCCTATAGACATTCACCGAGCTTCTCGTTCCAATCGCACTTATTTGAAGACACGAATTTCTTGAGAAGTTTTTTAATGGTTTTGTTGAAGGTTTCTGCTAGCCCGTTAGCTGCTGGATTGTAGGTAGTAGAGGCTACATTCTGGATTCGATTCTTATCGCATAGCCGATAGAACGCATAGCTTGCGAACTGTGGACCATTATCATTGATGATTCTGCGAGGTAGGCCGAAGCGGTAGATGACATGATATTTTATGAAACTGATCACGTTTGATGTCTTCACTTCGGTAAACGGTATAGCTTCCGCCTATTCGGAGAAGTAATCGGTTATAGCTAGGATGAACCGATGTCCTTTGGAGGATGGTGGGCTGATTGGTCCTATGACGTCCATGCCCCAGGCTTCAAATGGCCAAGATGCTGCCGTCTGGTGCAGAAACTCCAAAGGTTGGTGAATGAAGTCAGCGTAGAACTGGCAAGCTTTACACTTATTTGTATATTCAACAGCATCCGCTATCATGGTGGGCCAGTAATAGCCCATCCGCTTGAGGTAGTCTTGTAATTTGGGAACTGGTTGATGTGCACCATAAACTTCGTCATGAGCCTCCTGGAGTGCATGCTTGGCTTCTGTTTCTGATAAGCATCATAACAGTAGCCCGTCATAAGAGCGTCGGTACAGCATCTTGGTAGTTGTGTCGTAGTAAAATCTGAGGGATCGCCTTTGGATGGATACTGCTTCCTTCGGGTCCTCGGGAAGGATTCTATAGACAGCGTAATCTATGAAGAGAAATCTCCAGTCTTTAGCGTCGACGTTTATTTCTGCTACGTAACTGTGATGAATATGCGAGGCATCTTTTACACAGAATAATTCTCGACCAGACACTGTGATCGACTGCTGAGTATTAGTAGGAACGGTCAAGGAAGCAGCATGACCGGCTAGAGCATCTGCTTCTATATTCTGTAGTCGAGGAACGTACTCGATGAAGGATCCAGCAAAAGTAGATGCTAGCTCGATTGTTGCCCGGTGGTAGGGGATGAGATCTTCATGGCAAACTTTGTAATCCTCTCGGACCTGACTAACTATTAGCTTGGAATCGCCGTAAGCCTCTAGATAGTTAACTCCCAGTTGCTTTGCCAATTGTAGGCCGATTATCAGGGCATTATATTCGTCTACATTGTTGGTGCATAGTTCCATGAAAGAATATGTACGGTATATGACTAGATAATCAGGTGACACAAGCACAACACCTACTCCAGCCATGATGTTTCCTTTGGGCCCTGTTCTTGATGCGCCGTCAAAGAACATTCGCCAAATAGGGGTTTCTTCAATTGCAGTGTTAGACTCTACCACTTCGTCGGGGATTTTGTCGTAGAGTTTGGACGACTCCGGCACCGGATGAGCTGCTATGAAATCAGCTAATGCTTGACCTTTTTGCTTCCTTCTGAGGGACGAAGATCATATCATATGGGGTCAACAGCATTACCCATGTAGCTAAACAGGAATTGAGAGAACCCGGTTTGATCATGAGTATTCTGAGAGGGTTGACTTTGGATATGATGTAGATAGTCTGCCCAGACACGTAGTGGCGTGTCTTTTGGATGGCAAATACTAGTGCAAGGGATTCCTTCTCCACCGGTGTGTATCTGTGCTCGGTACCCACCATTATGCGACTGAGGTAGTAAATTGCATGTTTATGGTCGTCTTCGTTCTTCTGAGCTAAGAGGGCGCCAAGGGAATAATCTATGGCGCGGACATATAGTAAGAAGGTCTTCTCCATTATTGGGGCTACCAGTACTGGAGGGCTTGTAAGATATGCTTTGATGTCGTCGAATGCGCGTTAACATTGTTCAGTCCAGACGAAAGATACGCCTTTCTTCATGAGCTGAGTGAATGGTTGACACCTTCCAGAGAGGTTCGAAATGAATCGTCGGATGTAGGATAGCCTTCCTTGTAGTCCGCGTAGCTCTTTGAGGTTTCTTGGAGGATGCATGTCGAGAATAGCCTTCACTTTCTCTGGGCCCAGATGTATACCCTTTTAAGTGATGACGAAACCAAGGAACTTGTCGCTGGAGACTCCCAGAAAAGACTTGGTTGGATTCATCTTGAGTTGTTGTGCACGCATTAGTTTGAACACCGTTCTCAATTCTTGGAGGTGGTTGCCCCTGAGACGACTTTTAACTGCAATATCATCTAAGTAGAACTCCATAGTTTTGTGCAAATAATCGCAAAAAATTATGTTCATGGCTCGCTGATATGTTGCCCCTGCATTCTTCAATCAGAAGGGCATCACCGTATAGCAGTATACCCCCAACGGTGTTCGAAAAGATGTGTGCTTCTCGTCGTCGGGAAACATCTTGATCTGGTTGTAGCCTGAGAACCCATCCATGAAGGACATTCGTTCGAAGCCGCAAGTGTTGTCGATCATTACGTCGGTGATCGCTAGAGAGAACTCGTCTTTCGGACATGCAGAGTTCAAATCACGGTAGTCGATACAGACTCGAACTTTACCGTTCTTTTTTATGACTGGAATGATATTGGCAACCCGGTCGGGATGTTGTTCCTCGCGAATGAATCCACTGGCGATGAACTTTTTGACTTGACTCTCGATGGCTTCCATGACGTCTGGTCAAAATCGCCTTTGTTGCTGTTTCACTGGCTTAGCTTTAGACAAAATGTTCAAGCGATGCACGACGACTTTAGGGTCCAAGCCTGGCATGTCTTCATAGCTCCATACGAAGACGTTGATGTATTCTCTTATAAGCTGTATAAGAGACTGGCGTTCATCGTCGGATAAGCTTTTGCTATTGAAGATTGGTTTGAAGGATGATTCATCTCCTAGATTGACTTGGATGACTTCATCTTCGGTAGGTGGTTCACGTTATTCGAAGCACAGCTCCTACCTGGTGTCTATCTTTTGAGCCCATTGTTCGAGTTCGATTGATTGGACTCGTCTATAACTTGGTCGACGGAAACCATGTTGACGGACAGAGTTGATTTGAACATGTCGCTGATGCTGGAGTCTGAGTCCCAGAGGGAGGAATCAGAAGAATGAGAACAACAATTTTCTTCATTATCTGATCTTTCGGGAGTTGTTGGAGGAGAGACATAGCCCAAACCAACACCGCTTCATTGGTAGTAGTTCTCGGGTTTGCCGGGAGGATCAATGTG